>JABWHU010001010.1:52086227-52120406 GCA_014189135.1 Dicerorhinus sumatrensis harrissoni | reverse complement strand
GGATGTTAGCCCAGGGCCAGTCTTCCTCAGCAAAAAAAAAAGAGGAGGATTGGCAGATGTTAGTGCAGGGCTGATCTCCTCACAAAAAAAAAAAAGATGTGGATGTCTTTAGGGGCCATTATTCTGCCTCCTGCAGACCCTAGCAGACCCCTCCTGATTCGGTAACAAGGCCCAGGATGGGCACAACTCCTGATTTTTTTTTCTAGAAAAAAATTAGAGTTTTAGGTGGTCTCCCAACTTCTTGATGCTGAGAAATAATTAATATATATTTTTAATTCTTGGAAGTCCAAACAAAACCTGTCTGCCTCCTGAGGGCTGAGTTAGCTGCCTGAGAGGGCAGACCCCCCCTGGGGGCCCTGCAGGATGGGGGGGGACATGCCTCTGCTGCACACCCCCTTGAGGACAGGGTGGGAGGTGTCCAGGCAGAAATCCAGGCCAGGAAAAGTCAGGATAAAGCAACCATAAGGTAGCATCAATTTTAAGAATGCTGGTTGAATAAAAATGCAAATGACTGTTCACAGAAACTGGAAAATAACAAGGAAACCAGCACATTCCATGGCAATCTGGACTGGAGGAGTCATTCAGATGCAAATTTTACCCCAATTTTGGAAGGATTACAAGCACCGGCATTCAGAGCCGGGTCCTATGTAAATACCAGCCTCAGCCTCCCTCCACAGCTCCTAGCCTGGCACTCGCTTGCCACTGTTTCTTTTCATGTGGCCCCTAAACACAGCGGCCTGTTTAAGCAGGTGCCGCTTAGTGAGTTTCTGCTGTGTTTTTGGGCCCCCCTCCCCCGGCCCAGCCCCCGGGGACGGCGCTCTCTCCAGATCTCAGACTTCCACATACTTGGGCCCTACTGGACACGGCACCTGTGAGCAGCTTGCTGTACAGAACTATGTTTCAAGGAAGACCCGGAGGCAGCCACACCCGCTTCTTCATGCAGAGCTGTTAGGGCCTCACCGGTCCCGCAGGTCCCGCCCAGCCCCACCCATCACCAGCCCCTGGAGGGCCCAGCCTGGGCGTCCCGCATGGCCACATTCACAGGTAGTTGGTGCCCACAGCCTCCACCCCATCCTTACAGAGCACGTGCGAAATGGAAAAACCAAGACATGGAGGCAATCCAAGGGATAAAGGAAGGTGGTGAACACTCCTGGCCTTGTGACCTGAATTGGCCACCAGCAAAAGGACCCAGGAGCATCCCCCAGCCAGTGGAGCGCCTGCCCCGAATCACAGCCTCAGCCCTGGGCGCTCGCTGACCAGCCAGACGGACTTCTCACAGACGGACTCCTCCGGTCTTCGAGAAGGGCGGCCAGTCATCTGGGCCCGGTTACTCCAGGCCGGGGACAGGAGGACACCTGCCTGCTTGCTCAGCTCACTCCCACCCAACCGAGCCGTGAGCACTGGGAAAACGAAAGCCCATCTACACAGATAAGAAACGCAAGATGCGCTGGGTGCTCGGCCTCTCTGTGCACCAGCTCCTCGTCAACAAAGTGGGGAGGGTCGGACGTCACCCCACTACTCAGGGGATTCAGCAAGATCACACACGGCAAGCACTCAGGACAAAAATCAAACTCTGATTTTTACGCACTCTTGTGCCCAGCGTTTGCAGACCCTCTCGGATTTTTTCCAGTAGAAAATAACCAATCAAACCATCTGTAAAGAAAGAGAAGAAAACACCGGGCCTCTGGCAGCAAAGCCTAAAGTGCCAGGCCTCCGCCACTCACCCGGCGGCCTCATCTCTCCCGGGGCCAGGCTTGCCGGCTGGCTCCCTGACCCTTCACTGTCCAGAGGGAGGATGGTGCTCAGGACACGGTCCGACCCGGTTGCCCCATCCTCACGGGGACCCCTGCTGCCCAGGGCGGTCCGACCCGGTTGCCCCATCCTCACGGGGACCCCTGCTGCCCAGGGCAGGGCGTCTGTCCTGACACGGCAGGGCTGGGGGCGCAGGCTGGGCGGGGCCGCGGGGCTGGGCCACGACAAGGCGCCGTTCAGCAGGGGACAAGGCCCCCAGTGAGCCTCCCTCGGGCCGTGGAACACGCTTGCCCCATTCTCTCCCTTTGAATGGCGGGCTGTGCGCGATGTGGGCCCGATTGTTCTCCTGTGTGGGCTCATTCAGGGCATGCGGGCAGGGCCCCAGGCAGAGGAAGGAGCTCCTGTTCTGGGGAGACAGGCCCCTCTACACTCTGTGGGGAGGGAGTAGGGGTCCCGCCACGGGCCGGCCCGTCAGTGCCCAAGGACCATGCAGGCCTGGCCACGGCGGTCAGCGAGGGCTCGGGCTCCAGGTGAGAACGGGCCTCTTCCAGGCTCCCTGTAGGCCCTAGGCAGGCACTCAACTCCCCTCCCACAATGAGCGTCAGAGTGCAACCTTGAAAACGGGGAGTTGAGGAGCCTGGTCGTGCGGTGAGGGTGAATGAGGGGGTACTGTGTGCAGAGCGCTCCTGACTGCCAGCCACAGCACAGCCAGGTGGAGTGACACCAACCTGGGGCAAGTGCTGGCCGAGGAGCACCCCCTGTCCCCAGCTGCAGGCCCTGGCCGCCTCCTGACCACTGCCCATCAGCACGTCCTCCTGTGAGTGGGCCTAGCCCAGGCGACTGTCGCACGGTGTCTGAGGGGCGAGTAGGGTGCACGAGCACTGTCCCCATTAACCTGCAAGGCCTGGAAGGAGGCACAGTGTGGGCAGCAGCAGGCAGTGAGGCTCGCCAGGGTCTGACACTGCGGGCTCTGCCTCCTAGACCACGGCCTCCGACCCTGCACCCAGCACTGACCCCCCCACTGCACCTCTGCCCACAGGCTGAGCCACTGCAGCTCACTGCTGCCATGGGCGACCCCATGCTCCTCGAGGTGGGGACACGGGCTGGGACACGGCAGTGCTTGGTGACGGCGGGCACCAACCCACGTGTGCCACCAGAAATGGGCGCAGGCTCCCGGTGCTCAGGGCCGTCACCAGGACGGAGGTCTGGCTGACGTGTCCCCTGCTGAGGAAGCAGGAAGGTGACCCGGGGCGCACAGGTAACTGCCATGCACACTGAGTGTTTGAGCCTCAGTCATAAGCAAGACAGGGACTGGCCGTGCCCGTCTGACAGACGGACGCTGTAGGCGAGGTCCACGCCCTGCCCTGGTAGGACAGAAACCCGCTCCGTCCCAGACCTCAAGTCTAAAATCCCTTAAACGAGCAACCAAGGTGCGAGTTCATCCACCTGCTGAAACAAACAGTGCCCAGGCATTGCCAGCAGGACCACCCTTGTCCCTTCCAACTGGACAGTTTCTAATAATCCACAGAAGCAGTGGGAACGGGTCAGTCTGCTCGAGATGCAAGACTGTGACAAAGAGGAGTGACAGACGCAGACCCTGCAGAGAACAGACCCCTGTGACCCCAGGCACCTCCTCCTCCCTCAAAGAGCCTTTGGTGACAAGGGCCTGAGCGTCAGGCTCAGAGACAAGAGGCAGTTTGGTTACAGCTGGTGCTTCGTGGGCTCAGTAGGAATGCCACATCCCAGCCTGGCTGGGGGACGACCCTCAGAGGCTCTCAGGGCCTTGTGACACTCATCAGAGGTCCAAGAAGGCACGTTCGAGGACGTCTGCTGAGGGAGCTGGGTGACCCTCACCAGTGACAGAGCTGGGTCACGAATTAGAGAAAATATTAATCCATCCATCATGAGTTTAAAGCTGCTCCAGTCAAACCGGCACCATGAAAAGGCTTTATTCTGTCATTCGTGAGAGACTAAGAACGTTTCTGGCTTTAAAGGTACTTTCAGGCAATGAACTCAAGCATTCTTTATATCCTTCAACTAGAATTATACATAATTTATGTATTTTAAGACTTTTAAGTCTCTAATACGCTTGACAACTTTAGGATACCATCACAGATTTATAATAGATGAGCTATCCCTTCTAAAGAATGGGATTTTTTGAATCCTCTGTCCCTTTAAGATCTAGCCGCTGAGAGGGGAAACCACTCTGCTCTGTAAATCGCCTACGAGGATAACTAGCTCCGAAGGCAATTTTCTTAAAGCAGCAGCAATATTAAAAGAAACACTTGTACCTGGGGAACATATTTCTTCTGTGATCAAAGATCTCACAAAAATATTAAGGTGCCAAAGAGAGGCTAAGGGTTTCAAACAGCAGCCCTCACCATCCACAAACGAGATGCGAAACTCGACTCCACTTCCGTTTAAAAGGTGTTGCTCCTTCAGCACTGGCTCAGCAGACAGGCCTCAAGATCATCGCAGCCCACAGACCCCAGGCCCGAGTGCATCGATGGGTCAACTTGGTTTAGGGTAAAAAGCAAGAGAAGTGTCTATTTTTAAAAGCCTATTTACAGGTACTGTACGTCGCCTTGACAAAAAAGTTAGCAGAGAACCCACTGCACGAATTTTGGCCGAATGAAAACCAATCCACCCATGTTCAAGTTCACCACATCTTAGTATTAATTTTAAGCATTAATTCAACCCTATTTATTTATTTTTTTAAAGATTTTATTTATTTATTTTTCCCCCCCAAAGCCCCAGCAGATAGTTGTATGTCATAGCTGTACATCCTTCTAGTTGCTGCTATGTGGGACGCGGCCTCAGCATGGCCTGAGAATCGGTGCGCGCCCGGGATCCGAATCCGGGCCGCCAGCAGCAGAGCGTGCGCACTTAACCGCTAAGCCGTGGGCCCGGCCCTAATTCAACCCTATTTAGCCCAAGAACACACCGTATAATAATTCTGCCGTCAGTGCACAGCCTTACTCACAGCCACAAAGCACACGCACTAGCTAGGGTGACAAGTGCCGGGGACACAGACAGCCTGCCTTCACTCTTACCAAGAACAGTCCAGACAGACGACAGAGGCCCAGTGGTTCATCACCTCCCTCTGAACCTGACCCTCGTTGTGCGGGCCACCCAGGACACAGGCTTCTCTCCCGCAGACCCCTCACCCGCACACACCCTAGGCATCCCGTTCCCAGCTGCAATGACCCCTTGGCCCTGCCCTCTGCTCGGGTACCTCCACACATCAGCCACCCAGGGCAGCCCCCGCACCCTTCCAATGCAGCCCAGGCCCTTTTGGGAAAAGTGCCCCTAAACTCTCAAAAGAAAGAGGCTCTCAGTGGTCTTCATGGTGGATGGGCCATCGTGGGGGCTCTCGGGGATCTGCATGGTGGATGGGCCATCGTGGGGCTCTCGAGGGTCTGCATGGTGGATGGGCCATCGTGGGGCTCTCAGGGGTCTGGGTGGTAGACGGGTCATTGTGGGGGCTCGCAGGGATATGCGTGGTGGACTGGCCATTGCGGGGGCTCGCAGGGGTCTGCGTAGTGGACGGGCCATTGTGGGGGCTCTCAGGGGTCTGCGTGGTGGATGGGCCATCATGAGGCTCTCAGGGGTCTGCATGGTGAGTGGGTCACTCTGGAGGCTCTCAGGGGTCTGCGTGGTAGACGGGCCATCATGGGGCTCTCAGGGGTCTGTGTCGTGGACGGGCCATTGTGGGGGCCCTCAGAGGTCTGCATGGTAGACATGCAATTGTCCAGTCAGAGGAAACATGAGTTTCCCAGGCAGAGAACCCAGCACGTTAGGGGCACGGCCAAGAGAGCCCAGCACTTTAGGGGCACGGCCAGAAGAGCAACATGGACAGAGTGCTGAAATCGGAGGGGTGACCCTGAGCTCTGGCCACAGCGCCCGGGGCCAAGCTGTGTCAGGCTGCCTCGGCCATGAGAAGGGGGTGTGGAGAGCCCGGGGGGAGGAGGAGGAAGAGGCATCAACCCTCTCAGTCCTGGGGTCTCCTCTGGGGGGCTGCAGGGTCCCCAATGCCAGGACCCCTTGGCCCACACGGTTGCGGCTGCTTTGTGCCCGCATGGATACTGGGTCCCTCTCTCCATGTCAGCCCCCACACCAGGCCCACGCCTTCTGCCTCCAACTTTCCCACCCGGGGCCTGCACTAAAACCTTGTTACACTGCGGCCTCTGCTCAGCAGCGCAACACCAGGCTCCACCTCGAGGACAAAGCCTGTGGCTGGCCAGGGGGCCACCGCCCAGGAGGGCAGGAGGAGTTGGATGTGGGGGACTGACGGAGCCTCCTGGGGCGTCCGTCTGCGGCTGTGTTTAAACGTGTCTCTCTTCCCCCCTGGACACTCGGCTCTATTTGCACACGCCCGAAGTGTGCAGGTTACGGACGTGCAGACCGTCACAGGCGAGGCTGGCGGGCCCTCCCCGGCCAGGGCGCCAGGAGCATGCCGCGTGTCCTTCCCTCCCCTGCCGGCCGCAGCCTCTGGCCCTCGACTCGGTTCACTTCCCCGACGTGGCCTGGGTCACGGTCAGCGTCAGAGCAATGGGATGGGCTCTGTGGGACACAGCGGGGGGTGGGGGTACCCAGCGCTCCTTGCTGGGTCTCGGCAGCACAGGAGAATGACGAGGGAGCCAGGCACCCGTGGATCTCAGAGGAGTGAGGCGCTTATAATCTGAGACATCAGAACAGACTGCCTGCCTGCCCAGAGCCACTGTCCTCTGCTGGCCACAAACACAGAGTCCATGGTAAAATCAGGAAACACGAATGAGTTTCACTTCCACAGGCACCCGACAGCCGGTCAAGAATCAGGACCCCCACCACTGTGAGTTCTCCTGTCAAAGTGCACGTGCGGAGTCATGATTTGTGCAGCCCTGCAGGGGATCTGCTCAAGACAGCCCCGGGAGGGCCCGCCCTCCTCGACCCTCCCAGTGAGGGAACAGACCAGACCACCGGGCACAGACGGGGTCAGCACTGGGACCTGGTTCATGTGCCCCACGCAAACGCCCAACCCAGGGGTGCCAGGTACTGCCTGCAAACCCCAAGGACTGCCCACCACACAAGGCCATTCCCGGGTCTGCATAACCCCAGAGCCCTGGGAACACTTCCCACAGCCAGATGGCACCTCTCACACAGCACCAGCTGCTCCCCGTCCTCCTCCCACAGGGAGGCTCCCAGCTCACCTTCCAATGACCTGGGGGCAGACGGGCTACAGTCTGGTCTGGCTATTCCTGCGGAGCCTCCAGTCACACAGGTGTCTGGGAGACAAATGAGCCCGCCCTGCCAAGTGCATCTGGACCCCACCCGCCCATGATGCTACCTGCGGAGCAGGCTGGGCCACAGCAGCTGCCAAGGAGGACCTGCTGGGGCCGAGAGTGACTGGACGGCCCGCCTGCAGCACCGACAGCCACCCCACCCCACCTCCGCTGAGGCCACTTCCTCAGGTGCGTCTGTTAGCTGTCAGTCCTGTGTGGGGTCAGGTGCGGGAAGCTCAGGCACACCTCCACCTGCAGTGTGGGTGGGGCCAGGGCCACCAGAGGGAAAGCGCAGGCCCTGACCTCACGGACCCAGCATGGGTGCAGCCGGCCAGCTAGGGCAGCACAGCAGGAGCTGGGGCACAGAGGGCATCTGGGGGACACAGAGGGTGTCTGGGGGACACACAAGGCGTTTGGGGGACAGAGAGGGTGTTTGGGGGACACAGAGGGTGTTTGGGGTACTGCTGCCTAGAGGACCTGGGTCAGTGCCCAGGTGTGAGCTCCTGAAGGCAGCAAAGGTCAGACACGGGGCACCTGATACAGCAGCATGCACACACGCCAAGGGCACGTGCACCCTGCATGCACATACACAACACCACACGTGCAGAGTGAGTGCCCACGCCCGGAGGAGACCATGCCGTGGCACGCTCCCGACACAAGGGCGGGGCCAGTCGACGTGTTATCTTTTCACCCCCTCGGCAGGCAGACTTGGTCCATTTGGTGCCTTGGACACTATGAGGTCACCTGCTGAATAATCTTTTGGAACTCTGCATGCACGGAGGGCCACTTTTACACAGCTCAATGGTCTCTGTGTCCTTTCTCACCCGGCCCTCCCTCGCACCTCCACTGCCCGATGCCCCGGTAGCACAGCCATGCGCATCCACCCCAGGCCTCCTCTGCCCGGGAGCCACAAGCAACGAGTGACCACGCGCACACAGTCATGAGGGCGTGTACAGGAGCGCTCCTGCTGCTCTCCTCGTGCACAAAAACAAGCCAGTGGGATGGAACGGAGGGTCCCCGGACAGAACCAGTTTACACGAGACCATAACATACCACAGACGTGAAGGCCAGCCCACTGGCCAAAGGGCAGATCACTAACGGAAGAGTTAGTGCTGGTGCACGGGGAGGAAGTCAGACCGGACGCCCCTCCTCACACTTCTTACTCCACGTTATGCACAGCACTCTGGACACGCTGAGGAGCTGAGCTCAACAACACAAACAATAACACCCTGCCAGGCAATCGAGACACCGCCATGTGATCTTCCTGACAAACGCCCACGCCCAGAAGTCACCAGAGAGACAGTCGACTGTACCCTGATTTCATCTTGATGGCAAACGACACGTTAATAGAAGTAATCAGCAGGCAGAAGAACTGGGAATGAATGTTTTCAAGGAGAACAGGAGAGAATCTCGATGTCTGGAACAAATAAACAGGCCCTACAAATGGGCAAAGGAGGGAGAAACATCCCAGAGAAACATGGGCGATGTGCATAAAGGGGTAGTTCACAGACGAAAGGGTGCAAACCTCGAGGGGTCTGTGTGTAAAGATCCCACACTCACCAGGATCCGGGGAGACCCGCGTCCTGTAGCAACCTTGCCACTCTGCCCCTCCCAGGCCCACCAGGTCGGAAAGACTCCTCATGCCCTCTGCTGAGAGCATGCTCGGACAGGGGTACACACTCATCCTTACGGGGAAAGACAAACTGTTAGACTTTTCTGGACACTGATCTGGCAAAATCTATAAAACAGAGAGACACACACCCTGACCCCGTGGCCGGCTCCCTGAAATCCGTGCACCCCGTCACAGTCCCATGCGCGCGGCTGGCTGTGAACGGCAGCGCTGTTTATACTGGCTGTATTCTTTTCCTGCAGCAGCTCTAACAAATGACCACAAACTGGGAGGCTTATAACAACAGAAACCTACTCTCTCACAGTTCCGGAGGCCAAGAGTCTGAAGTCAGTTTCCCTGGGCTGAAATTGCGGTGTCAGCAGGGCCACGCTCCTCCAGAGACTCTGGGGAGAACTTCTTTGCCTCTTCCAGCTCCTGGTGGCTGCTGGCATCCCTCGGTTTGTGGCCACTGTATTAGTCAGAGTCCCCAGAGAACCAGAATCAATAGGATGTGTATAGAGAGAAAGAGATTTAACACAATGAATCAGATCACGTGATCATGGAGGCTGAGAAGCCCCGAGCTCTGCAGTCGGCAGGATGGAGACCCAGGAGAGCTGATGGTGCAAGCTCCCGTCCAGGTCTAAATCTGGACGCAGGGGAAGACCGATGTCCCAGCTCAAAGACAGCCAGGCAGAGAGAACAAATTCTCCCTTCCTTTTCTAAGTGGATGAGGCCCACCCACATGGGGGAGGGCCAGCTGCTTACTCAGTCTGCAGATTCAAATGCTAATCTCACCCAGAAACACGCTCACAGACACACCCAGAATCAGGTTTGACCAAGTATCTTGGCACCCTTGGCCCAGTCAAGCTGACACATAAAATTAGCATCAGGCCCACATCACTCTAATCTCTGCTTTCATCTTCACATCGCCTTCTCCGCTTGTCTTTCAAATCTCCCCTGTCTCCTTCTCATAAGGACACTTGTGATGCATTGAGGGCCCATCAGATAACCCAGGTTACCTCCCCATCTCAAGATCCTTAACCGAACCACATCTGCAAAGATACCATTTCTAGATAAGGTAACACTCAGAGGTCCCAGGGGTTAGAACCTGACTTCTTTGGGGGCCATTCTTCAGCCTTTTACAAGGGACCAAAGAACCAACCCTGGAGCCTGAATCAGTGGCTCCGAGTGGCCTGGTCCAAGTTCATAATGGAACACTGGCCGGTCGGCAATCGACACCCCCAACGTGACCAAGAAGATGAGATGCACAATCTCGTCTCTGTGATGAACACAACCGGGCCTCCCTCGGGGTCTGGAGAGGACAGTGGGCGAGCTCTGCCACCCACGGAGTTTACTGCAAAAATGAGCGCCCCCTTTGACTCAGGCGTGGGCCGTCCATGCCCCCTGGGCAGCCATGGCTTTCCAACGAGACAGCAAAAGGAGGCAATGAGGGCGTGAAGAAGGTCCATACAAGGCTTGCACAGGAGGAGGGAGGCGCCTCCTTCCTACACCCCCCTCCCTCGCTCCCCAAACCCTGCTGTGCTGAGGCTTAAAGTCCAGTCGTGGCTGGGTGGGTGGGCTCTGCCTCGTCCACACTCCCAACCCCGCCTCCAAACGCCTTAGTGCCCAGGGGCTCGGAGCACCCCACAGGGCTCAGCTGGGGTGCACCCCAAGACTCGTGTGCCCACATGCTGCCCACATCCTCTCCTTTCCCAAGTAGCCACTCGGCCAGATATCCCACTGTCAAGGGCCATCTCGCCCCCACAGCCCATCCTCATGGCCCGCACAGGCCAGCCTCATCGATGGACGCATGAACGAGGGACGTTCCCTGGTGAGGAGGCTCATCCCCTGGGAGAACTTGGTGCCCTGGCTCCAGCCGGGACCCACCCCTCAGTACGGTCCTCGGACCCTCCTCGACTCCAGGCGTAGGCTCCCAGGGCCTCTTCCCCTCCAAACTTCACGTGTCCCCAAAACCACGCTCCACGCCTTCCAAGGTTGGGATGCCTCCTGGATGGCCGGGGGGGGAGCTGGCCCCTAAGTAGGACCCTCCATCCTTCCAGATGCTCAACCAAAATCTTGGAGCATCCTCGGCTCCCACCCCACTCCAGATCCAGCCAGGGAGCAAGTCCCCTCGGCCCCACCTCCAAATAAACATCAACCAGGCCATCCTCCCACCCTCACTGCTGCACTCTGAACCAAGCTACCACCTCTCTCTCCAGATCACCTCACAGTTTCCTAATGGGGTCCCCCGTCCCGCCCTCCATGGTCCATTCTCCCCAGAAGCCTGTGGTCCTGTCCAAACCCTCAGCTCTCAGGGCTCCCATCTCAGTGTCCCCGAGCACAAATAAGCTCACCGTCTACCTTATCTGCTCTCAGCTGCCCCCCACCAACACCTGAGGCACACTCCTGCCTCAGGGCCTTTGCACCTGCTGTTCCCTCTGCCCAGAACTCTCCTCCCCAAACCAAGACACAGCTCCTCTCTTTTCAACCAACCACCCTTCTCAGTGAGGCCTCCCCGGGCCCCTTTTCCACTTGATTCTCTCCTCCGCACCCATCACCATCTCACCCCCTCATATCTGGCTTACTGATTCCATTTGCAGTCCATCTTTCCCAGCACCAGAACGCTTCTTCCAAGGGGAGGCCCTGGTGCCTAGAATGTGCTGGGCCCATCTCAGGAGTTCAGTACACTGTGGAGAGATGGGCCCCGGAGGGACCTGCCCTCCCCCAGGGGTTGTGGGAGAGCCGTGCCATGCCAACGCTAGGACCAAGGCCACCTTGGGGCCACAGCTCCGCCAGCGCTCCCGTGTGTGCTCGCACAGCAGCCTCGGGGCAGATGTGAAACCCCCAGGCCTGTGCACGTGCACAGAAACGTGTCGGACACACCACCAAGTCCTCTAATGAAAGGCTCATTTCACTGGCTTCACCCATGAGCGTGACAGCATCGCCATGTGCCCACTCCTTCCAGAGAAAAACGGGCCTTTGTCAGACATAAATAGCCCGGCCAGATGTGGGCAGGCCTGTGGGTCTCCCTCAGGACTCCAGCCATGCGCCCAGCAGCTGCTAAAACAGCAGCCCCATCCAGCAGCGCATCAGCAGGACTTCCAGGAGAGAGAGCGGGTTAAACGGTGGCCCTCCTCCCACCGGAACACGCGGTGGTTCACCAAAGCCACCTCGGACGCGCGGGCTCCACTCGCCAACCAACACGTGCAGGACAGTTGTGAGAGGAAAATCAGGCTGCAGGCGAGCTGCGTGTTCTTTTATATCCACAGAAAATAGGGAGACGGAAGTCTAGACAACACGGAGCCTGGACAATGGGGAGCCTGGCCGGCCTGTCGGGGGGCAGCGTGCCCACACAGCAGAGCTCCGGGCTCCTGCGGGAGAAATGCGACCTGAGCAGGGATCCCATTCCTTCGACAAGGCCCAGCAGTCTGTTTGCAAACCGTCGGCAGAAACGCAAACACGGCAGCACCTCAGGCAGCTTCAAAGGTGCCACACCCATCAGTGCCCCCACCCACGGGCCGGGCCTCGATGGAAGGGGGACCGCAAACGCAGAGGCCCTGAAGAACAGCCTAGGTCTGTGCTTCCCACGGAAACAGCAGGCACGCGCGCCCACGCGAGCCACACGTGTGATGCAGAGGTTCCCAGAAGTCACGGTGAGAGAATAAAAACACAGGCGAAGTCAGTTTTCATAGTATGTTTTACTTACCCAGATACACATCCACAGCACAGTCACTTAACAGAGCCGCGAACAGGATGCTCTACCCCCTCTGCGGCCAGGGCGTCACCCGTATTTACGCTCACAGCTCCCTCGGCCCGGCCAGCCCCACGGGAGCGCCCGGCGGCCCACGCAGCGTGGGCCACAGCACTGGACAGCACGGGTCTACACACGAAGGAGCGGCAGTGCCCACGTGCAGCTCTGCTGTAGGAGCCAGAGCGGGTCCAGGTGTGGCTGAAGGTGTGGAAGCTTCTGGTCACTATAAATGGACCCGACGAGGTCAGAGCTGAGTGACTGTTCCGGACGGAGGTCCTAGACAGCAGCCCTCTGCCTGCCTCGGTCCCGGCTCCTCGGAGCCCCATCCTCAGCAGGATGGACAGAAGCAGTGTCCGCGGGCGGTCTCTCACCAGGGGCTGACCTGAGGGCCGGCCCCTGAGCTGGCGTGAGACGGCTGGACGGTGCTTGGGCCCTCTGTCCTTCTGACCCACTGCTCTCCACGTGCCTCCTCGTCAGTGGCCTACTGCTCCTATAACAGGCTGTACCGCAGGCCTTGAGATGATCCATTTGGGCTAATACCGGGGCAGAATGGCGTTAGGATAAAGTTAGCTGTGGGCAGTTTTCACATTATTGAGTCATGAACTTTCAGTCCCTCAGCTGTCTTCAGAAACTAAAGGCCAGACCACTCACCACTGGTTAAAGCAGCGCCCACAGGACCCTGACACCCTCAGGGGTGGTCCTGGGCCGGTGTCTAGGCGACAGCCTCACAGGGCTGCAGCGGAGGACCAAGGAGACCCTCCAGGGCCTTCTGACACATGCAGAAGGAATTAACTCCACTTCAGTGTCGCTTAATTACATTGTCCCACTCTCACCTCTGCGAGACACTGAACACCATTTGCTAAAAACAAAGCACACCTCCTATGGATGGAGCGTGGAGATCCTTGCCTCTGGGGGCCACCCTGGCAGCCAGGCGGCACACATACCACACACTTGGTAAGACCACAGGACTGTTAAAGACCAGACAGCACCAAACACCGCCACTCGGAGTAATTCACTTTCTGCACTCAGTTCTCACCACAGGCATGTCCAAGCTTTAAGAGTTTGGGTCTAAAGAAAAAATCGCAGGTGAGACATAAAATCATATCCTGTCGTTCTCCGGCTCCCCAGACAGACGTCCACGCGAACCCCATCCTGGGAGGCTGCAGAGCCCCTCGTGGCCCCTCCTGTTCCGTGCTTTGGGGAAGCTCATGGGCAGGCGATGGCCCCACGATGTGGCCCCCCAGCTCACCTGACCATCCCACACCTCACAGCCGGGCCTCCCAGACCCCCTGGTCCCTGCTCTAGCAGGACGAAGGCGATCCCAGGGGTCAGCTCCTTGCAGAGACCCACCTTGGTTCATGACACATCCCCAGGACTCTCATCATAGGGGCGATGGGCTCGCAGCAGCACAGAAGGACACGCTGCTCTGTCCCCAAACGGAGAGCCCACCAACACAAAGCTTCTGTATGAACCACTTCAAAAAAGTCGATCCCTTAAAAACGGTTTGTTTTTCCACTTCAATGCAAATTCCAGAATATTTTTTAATCTTCCTAAGCATTTCCTTTGAAATTGTCTTTTGTAAGCAGACTGTTCACATGTGAAAGGTAAAGCCAGGGGGTGATTCCTAATGTGGAGGAGGGGAGGGAATGCTCCCGGGCCGGGCATCAGGGAAGGCTGGCCCAGGAACACGGGGACCAAACACCAAACACTCTCTCCAAGAGGGCAATTCAGCCAGCACCACGGGCTTTCTAGAGAGGACGCGGTACTTAAATATCCCACACACTGAAAACAGAGTCACTCCTGGAAACGCCCTCTAACCCAGACACGTCTGCACTAACTGTGAACCCAGGTCACAGGTGCTGCAGGTCCCCTCCCTGCTCGGGGTGTGACTGACCGATGGCACTGCACCCCCAGCCGGCACCCCCACCTGCCGTTTCCACCAGCCTCCTCTATCCTTCGTCCGCAGCTCCCAGCAATGGGTCCTCGTCACTTTCCTGGCTCTTTCGGATGTTTATTCTTGGGCTGCCGGCCCCCAACCCAAACAAACAGAACAGCTCCCTCTGACCACCCCTCTCAGTCGGAGCCAGTAAACGCGCCAGAACCACAAGCAGCATCCTAGGCCACTCTGCAGCCATGGAGCCGCCATCCCACACAGGGGCGCCCTGACCACCAGGTGTGAATTAGCAAGACCAAAGAGGAGGAAGGGACCCCTGGGTGCAGCGACAGACCACCTCCCAGGACCCGATACGCAAGCGCAGCACGCTGAGCCGGTCCCCAGGCGATATGGGGAGGTCCGGGCAGGGGCAGGCCTCACAGGCACCTCCCCGGCCCCTAGCACCCTCCCCCGCCACCTGGGGAAGCCAGCACTGACCACTGGGCACCCACTTGCAGGCCTGCACCCCTGGCATGGCCTCGGGGGGCCCTTCTCCTGCCCATGTCACATGAGGCACCGATGTCCTCTGTAGCCGCAGCCCCAGAGGGACTGTGAACTCAGGCCTGAGCTTCCTGAGACCGACCTTCCCTCTCTGCTCCCAAGTCCCCACTGGTACCAGAGGTAACAGCTGTTGACTGGCAGGTGGACGCCCACGCCAAGACCTGCTTAGGAGCCGCTTCTAGACAGAACCCCACTCCGCAGGCGGCTTTCATCCTGTACCTGATGATCGGCGTCATCAAACATTCCAGCAGCCGGGGCTTGGCTTCTTCTCACCGTCTGGTGATGGCAGAATCTGGGACAGAGTGACAAAAGGCGATGTGTTAGCAGGGGTAGCCGTGAGCAGAATCCCCTACCCCCCTACACGTACACACGGACTAAAGGTCACGGCCACTCTACAGCCCCCGGGGCTCAGTCACAGGGTGCAGCTCACCTGGCCAGGTGAGACCAGACGCAGCCTCAGCATGAACTGAGAGCAGAGGGCGTCGTCTGCACCCCCAGTTCATGCGACACGATGCTGAGCATGAGCTCCTGGGGCACAGAGGGAATCAGGGGGTCAGGCCTTGCCAACAGCAGTGGGAGCGGTTACAAAGTCGGAATAAAGAATGTGTTCGCACAAAGCTCTCCCATCGTCGCTCCCTGACTCAGAATCATGCAGTAAGAAAATGCAGGTGTTTGACTTTAGCATTTCATCGTCTCAGTTTTAAAACGAATTACAGTCTTAAAAACCAAAATCAGAGCAGGAGGAAGAAGGGGAGGAGGAGGAGGGTCAAAGAGAAAAAAGAAAGGAAGAAACCAAAAAAGTACGGGGACGTGTCAGGTTTTCAATAACCTCAAGCGCAGGGCAGGCCCAGCACACCTCCCACACGACTCAGAGCCACAGAGAAGACGTGAGCAACAGCTGGGGAGGCCTCCTTGAGGGGCTCCTTCCAGCCACCGTGGGGCCCCCGGGCCCCCCAGGCCCCTAACCAGGCCCACTGACCACTCAAGTGCACAGCCTGCGATGGCCAGAGCCCCCCGCCGGCCCTTCTGACCCCAGAGCCACTCCTGCGTGTGGCAGGTCCTTCCCACCTGCCACAGCCCAGCTCCAATGCCCCCTCCCCCAGAAGCAGGTCCCAGCAGGAGAGGCCGGGGCAGGGCGGCCGGGCGGAAGTCTCAGGGCCGGGGTGGCTGGAGCACGAGGCCCACCCAGGGCAGTGACACATCAACCACGAGGACGCCCCATGGGGCTCACGCCCCACTTCCCGCCACACGCTGCTGGATAGCCCTCCTTGTACCCGGCCCTGCGGTCGGGGTCAGACACCCTCGTCCCTCCATATTCCAGAAGGGGCTCAGTGCACACGACGTGGATAACACTCACGGAGCCCCCGTCCACCTGGGGCACGGCCGGACCTAGACCCCCAAAGTCCACCCTGCACCTTCTCAGTGATGGGCTGAACAGCTCGTCCCCACAGATCAAGTGGAACAAATCGCTTGTTACCCAAACCCTGCTTCCGCTTCTCTCCCTGACCCAGGCCCCTGGACCCACCACCAGGCTGACCCTCGGACGGCCCCCCTGAGAACAGGCTGGCCTTGGGGCACATCCTCTGATCCACTACCCACTCGCTCCCCTCTTCCTCCTCCACCCCACACCCAGGTCCTTGCGCCTTGTCTACACCTCCCTACAAGGAAAAGCCCAGTTTGCCTGAGCCTGGACATGCTCCCTGATCTCACGGGCATGTCTCCCCACTGCGACACCCCCTCTCCAGCTACAATCCTCTCTAACGGAGCCTCTTCTTACTAAGTCTGGGTTTGCTTCTCATTTGACAACTGATCACAAACGACTTGAAGTCCCAAAACATGCAGGCCCGATGGACAGAGGACACTTTTGGGTTCCAGCTTCCTGGGGACTCTCAGGTTCCAGGAGGTCCCAGCAGTCAAGGGTCACGGTACAATCGGGCTGGTTCAAGAGCCTGTTCGAGACCCACATCACAGCTCCCGGGAGCCGGCGGGCAAGAGAAAACGGGTGACGTCAGAGGAAAACACCCCACTCAGCACACCCAGCACTCCCCACACTGTGGAAAACCCAGCCCTTGTAACATCAGACACAGCACACACGATGTTCTGCCTAAGGGGACTCTCCCTCCAGGACGCGGGCAGAGCTCCATGAGGCCACCTAGAGAGCAACAGCTCTCTACGGTGCCCAGGACCCTGCTCCCCACGTCCCTGCAGGGAGAGAGGTGCGGGGGGGGGGGCCCATGCCCCCAAGCAAGGCTCCCATGCATGCCCGAGGGGGTCGCTGCTGACCTGGCCACTGCTCTCCTGAACGCCCAAGATTCTCTTTTCTAAAAGTACCGCGACCAAGCGCATGAAATGAAATGTTCATCTCACCAGTCCTCAGAAAAATCAAACTATTGTCAAGGCGCTATTCTCCCCCTACAGAATTAACAAAGGAAAAATGATACGGCTCAGTGGTGGTGAGGAGGTGTGGGCCTGTCCCCACTGTCAACGGGAAGCCTTTTCTAGAAGCAATAGGGCAGGGGTCATCCAGAACCTTAACAAGGTCAGTGCTCCCACGGGGAATGATGGAAACAGGGGCAGGTATTCACACAGAGGTTTTCGTCCAGTAGACTTGACAGTATAAGACCAACAACACCCCCAAAGGGAGGACTAAGTAGACGAGGGCACATACGGGACCAGATGGGTGCCACGTTGTGGGCATGTCTTTCTGGACACCCGACCTCGCGCCGACAGCTGTGGTTCTGAGTCACACCCACCTGACCAGGCCCAGGAGGCAGTCTCCTCTCAGGAGATGACAACGTTCTGGAACTGGATGAGGTGATGGTTGCTCAATACTGTGAAGGTACTAAATGCCCCTGAATCGTTCACTGTAATGTGGTTAATTTTATGTTATGTGAACTTCAGCTCAATATAAAAAAATACATGGAATAAAGGAATATTGAAATGAATTTCCAACAGGCACAAAACTGGCTTTTTCTGTGGGAGGAAGCTGACTGCCCCGCCACTGGACGGAATTCACGGGCCCGTCTCAGACGAGGACCGTCTGCAAGGCTATGGATTACATACAACTTGCAGAGCCGCACAAAGACAAACCCCGGAGGCTCCAACGCTCCCTTCAAAGGCTGCTCGTTCCCAAGTCCCAGGGGAACAGAGGGGAGGGCAGATCGGCAAGATTCAGGAGGAAAAGGGGCCCGGGGCCAGGTGACAGCAGAGCGAGATGAGGAGGGGCAGGTGTCAAGACGGGCTCCTGTGTTTCCAGAGGGAAGAGGGGATGGTGGGACAGCCAGGGGCTGCAAGGAGGTCTGCCCGGACAGAGTCAGGAACCGAGGTCTCGCAGCATCACCGTCCAGAGAGAGGCCCGGTGGTGTCAGGGGCCCCTCCCTGGCTGGGGGACGTTCCAGCTGCCTGGGCACGTACCAAGGGACCCCACAAATAAAACGCTAAATGATATGAAGGGAGAAAAATTCCCCATTACTCAAACAAAAAACCATGGTGATTGCTCAGATCTGTGTTCACGCTGCCTTGAAAATAAGGAACGGTGACGCCAGCTCACTTTCAGAAATGCCTTTTCTTTCTGACCATCTAGAACTCTTTCCAGGGCTCCCTGAACATCTCTAGGAACTCCTAATGCCAGAGAGGGGGCTGCCTGGGGCCTTCCCCTTCTTTGAGTAAAACCATGCCACAGGAGCCCACACGGGTTTACCCTGGTCTCCACACCCACAAGACCCTTCCTGCTCAGACATGTGAGAACAGTGATGGTTTTCCAGAGGGCACACACTTACCCGAGGGGCCGCCCAGGGACTCCCTGAGGTCCCTTCTGTCCAGAACACACACAGGGTCACATCGAGAGAGCACGTGCTCCCGTGTGCAAGAGGCCACGCTCAAGGAACGTCACCTCAGGGCCCAAGCCGGTCACATGCATGCAGACACTCCTCCAAGACAGCCACTGCCATTAGTGGGTACTAATCAGTACCCAAGTAGTCAGTCCCTGCACAGCACATGCCGTCTGCAGGCCTAACGGTCAGGGCTTTCAGGAGAGTTCAGTTCTCGGGGAAGCCAAGGGAAGCAACTGCCAGGTCACAAGGACTCCTTGCTGGGTTCACATGATGACAAACGTGAACCCCACATCAATGACCAGAACCTTCTGCAAGGACACTGCTCCATTTCCACTGCCCCCTCGTTACTATGTAACTATGAGGTTCTAAGCCACAAGCTCCAGGGGGTGGCCCCAGGAGGGTTTTGTTACTCTTTTACCAGCAGTCAGAACAGAAATGAAGATGTCACCAACCTCCTGGGAAGAAACTGAATGATTAACCTGCACAGTTAACCATACATGTGAGAATTATTAGGGTTTTCCCCCTCGGGTGTCATGGCTGAAAACGCTCCACGAAAAAAAGTGTGCATTCCACTCCCAATGTGCCCCCATCCCCACTCCTGCCCATGCCCGCCTCCCTCGTGGCGGCCACGCAAGGACAGGGACTCGGGAACCGCTCCTCGGGAGCACGTGCCTCTACGCACCTACACGCCCTCATGGCCCGGCTGCCCATCTGCTAGACCTCAGAACCGGAGGGTCTCATGACCCCACGTGGGGCGCCCCTCGAGGCACCACCCAGGCACCACACTCTCTCGGTGGAGGGGCTGGTTTTAATTTCCCCACTTCCTGTACTTTCTACAGTCAACATGTGCTACTTTTATAAGAAGGGGGATCACACCTAGAAAGGTTACCAGTCTTACTGATTGATGCAAGGCTCCGACCGCAGGGAGCACACCCCACGCCCCACCCACGTGTGGAAACAGCCCTCCCGGCACCTGGTGTCGCAGCTACTGCTCCTCGCCTGGACTTTCCAGACCAGCCTTGCCACACGCACAGCCTGCAGCAGACCAGCAGCAGCAGGACAGACAGAGCTGCCACAGGACAGTGACATGGACAGCGGCCAAACCGGGCGGCCAGGGTGGACCCAGTGTTGGGCCTGGTCATCAACCAACTCGCAATCATTTAGGAAACTCCGTGCCCTACAACTGCGCCAGGGTCCGCACAGGACGCCACTTTGCTCCACCTGAAACAGGTACTTCCAAGTCCTTCCTCATCTGCAAAGACCTATTTTCCTTCTACTGCTCATAAATCCCCCTCCTGTTCTAAAGCCCTGAGTGACACAGATTTTTTAATTAAATGAAGCAAAATTAATCTTGCCTGAAGAATTACTAAGCAACTGTGACCTCTTCCCTTACACAGGGAGAGACCACAGTATCACCATCAGGATCTGCTATGGTCTGAAGGTTTGTGTTGAAACCTGACGCCAAGGTGATGTGCCAGGAGGTGGGGGCTCATGAATGGGATTAGCGCCTTTATAGAAGAGACCCCAGGGGGCTCCGCACCCCTCCACCACGGAAGGACACAGGGAGAAGTCTGCAACGGGAAGAGAGCCCTCACCCGCCCGTGCCGACACCCTCCTCTGGGATTTCAGCCTGTAGACCCGAGAGAAATCAATGTCTGACATTCACAAGCAGCCCAGTCTGTGGTATTTTGTTCCAGCAGCGTGAACCGACTAGGACAGGAACCAAAATCCACACTCTCGTCATCCTCAAAGCGCCTGCTTTAGGATTCACGACGAAGGAAGACAATGCATCGTACAGAAGGGCATACTGTCTACTGCCCCATCCCCAACTGCCCTCGGCCTCGGCAAACAAACCACAACAACCCGTCTCAGCTTGAACCTCTCACTAGAACATCTGCTCCGTTCACCCTTATTTTCCAAGGTTTTAAAAGTAAGCCAACTCCAGGCCTTGAGTCGAAACGGAGGAAACACAGACTGATCGGTACTACAGACATGACACTCGGAACAGTCCCCTGAAACATCATGAACCAGGGGTGGAATCTTGCCCTCTCTTTAGGGAGATTCTCCCCGTGTGAACCTGCTCCCCGATGGCAACTGATGCTTCTGGAAACAGGGGAAGCCGTGCAGGTCACGGAGGTATGCATTAACTTTCCACCCCTGGGCACCAAATGCCGCCCCAGCGGATGAAAGGCCCTAATGCTCCTCCCAAAACATCTCATTTGCTCTTCCCTGAGGACACCCTGTGCACCCGGGGAATCCAGCTGAGGGCGATGGGGCAGTGCCTTCAGCTGGGATGATTCCACTCCAAAGGCTGCATTTCAAACAGCAGGTCTGAAAATACATTCCCATTATCAGGAGAGAGATGTGTCACACCACTGCAGCCCCACAGACGCTAATGGATAACACGGGAACCCTGCAAACACCTCTGTGCACGCAACACTCAACAACTTAGAGGGGACGGTCCAATGTCCATCGAACAATGCTATCGAACGAAACAGATAACCCGAACAATGCTATACCTAATGAAGAAACAGAATTCGTGGTTAAAAACCTTCTAAAAAAGACATCACCAGGCCCAGATGGTTTTACTGGCAAAATCTACCAAACATTTAAGAAATAAGAGCAGTTCTACACAATCTCTTAAAAAACAGAAGAGGAAAAGATGTCTCCCAACTTAAGTGAGACCAGCATCACCCTGACAACAAAAACAGACAAAACAGCACATGAAGATCGCAGACCAACATCCCTCATGAACACAGAGTCAAAAATCCTCAACAAAATATTCACCAATGGAATCCAGCTATATATATAAACAGTACACCACAACCAAATAGAATTATCCCAGAATGCAGGGCTGGTTCAATATGCAAAAATCAGTAAGTACAATCCACCATATGTTAATGCAGTCTACAGGAGAAAAAACACACAAGCCCATCAGACTATGTAGAAAAAGCATTTGAAAAAGTTCAGCGTCCACTCATTATAAAAACTTGCAGCAAACTAGGGGCAGAAGGGAGTCCTCACATCTGATCAAGGACGTCTGTGAAGAAACCCACAGCTAACACAACCCTCAGTGGTGGGAGACTCAAGGCTGCCCCTAAGACGAGGGACAAGGCAGGAGGCCCCCTCCCAACGCTTCTATTCGACACAGCACTGGGGGCCTGGCTAGCGAACAAGGCAGGAAAGGATATAAAATGCATACAGCCTAGCAAGGAAGAAATAAAACAGTCTTTTCACAGACAGCATGACTGCCTATGTCAAAAATTCTAAGGAGTCTACAAAAAAGCTCTCAGAACTGACAAGTGAGTTTAGCAGTCAGAGAATACAAGATCAGTAACATAACACAGGGCATCTTCCCATGTTCTCTCTATCAACATTTGGTAAACTGACAAACTGAACTTTGTCACAACAAAAACGTTTTGCTCCGTGAAGGATCCTGTTAAGAGAATTAAAATACAAGCTACAGACTGGAGGAAATATTTGCAAATCCCCTATCTGACAAAGAACTTGTATTCAGAATATACAAAAAACCCTAAAACTCAACAGGAAGAAAATAAACCACCCAATTCTATGAGCAAAAGACTTGAACAGACGCTTTACCAAGTGAGAAGCAAATAAGCTCGTGAGAAGATAACAAACAAGCAAACAAAGTTTATAAGCACGTGGGAAGATGTTCAACATTAGTAGCCACTAGGAAATGCAAATTAAAACTACAATGTGCACGCTGTACACATATTAGAATGGCTAACAAAACAACTAATGATACCAAGTGTGGCTGAGGATGGGGAGCAACTAGAACTCTCAGAGATGGTTGGTGAGAAGGTAAAACAGGTCAGCCACTCGAGAAAACACTTCAGCAGTTTCTTATCCAGTTAAATGCACACCCACCATGGGAACCAGCAATCCCACTCCTGGGTATTTATCCTAAGGAAAGAAAACCCTATGCTCCCAGAAAAGCCTACACACGAACGTTCACGGCAGCTCTATTCAAACACACTACGGAATACTACTCAGCAGTCAAAAAGAACCCACTGCTGACACGTGTGACAACTCAAAGGCGCCTCAAAGGCCTTATGCTGCGTGAAAAAAGCCAATTTCTGACAGCTACCTACTGCATGGCTCCACTTACCAGACATTCCTGAAACGTAAGCCACAGGCACAGAGCAGACCGGCAGCCGCAGGTGGTTAGGGGCAAGTCGAGGGTGTGACCATAAAGGGCGGTACAGGGGAGATTTTGGGGAGTGAAACTGTTCTGTATCCTGATTGTGGAGGCGGCTACAAAAACCTATATGTGTAATAAAACTCACAGAACTCACAGCACACCAAAATCATCATTTTTACTGTTTATTCATCTAAAAACTTAAAAAATGACTACAAGGCCATCAATTTGGTTGAAATCTTTTTTAAAACACCTTTATTTTTAGCCAGACACAAAAGGACAAATACTGTATGATTCTATTTATTTGAGATCCCTAGTCAAGATTCATAGAGACAGAAAAGAGTGTGGAGGGTGCCAGGGGCTGCGGGAGGGGGAGTTAGTGTGTAACCGGGACAGAGTCTCAGTTTTGCAAGATGAAAAGAGTTCTGGAGACGGATGGTGGTGATGGCTGCACAACAGTGTGAATGTGCTTAATGCCACTGAACTGCACTCTTAAAAATGGTTAAAATGGTAAGTTTTACATATATTTTACTGCAACTTAAAAAAACCTTTATTTTTCATCAGAAAAGTAGATTTAACAAATTGATTTGTATAAAAGTAAAGCAAAAAAAGGGAGTTTTAAAAGCAAGAAGCTAAAGGCTTTCACCGCAGACCGCACTCTGCAGACGCATCGCTGATCAGTCTGTCAAGTGTCAATCCAGGCTCTCCCCGCGCATATCGCACACGCAGTCTCCGTCACACTTGGCGTAGGGTCTGTTCATGCGGTGATCATTAACAAAACAGAGACCGAGAGTCAATTCGTCCAACCCCGTGGACTGTCAAAGAATCATGCGTTTGCCTCCCAAAAGTAAGTAAAGTACATCCAAGATCTGAAAGAGAAGCTTGCATTTTCCATCTCACGTGCCCAGAACCTTAAACAGCCACATGTTGACAGCTGGCTACACTGACTCCAGGCCAATCAGTCAGTGACAGATTGACTCGTCTCCTCCTCAAGGTCACAGAGAAGGGGGCAGAGAGAGAGGGAATTACAGCCCACAGCGGTATTTCTAGATCCCTGGTGGCTACACCGTATGGTCCACGCCCCCGACTGGAAAAAGTTTCAGCCACTGTGCGGACACGTGGGCACCAGCTTCTGGGCACAAGTCCTCCAGCCACTCCCCAACTAGTTGCCAAGACACTTAACCCCAATGATGTCCAAATGCAAACTGCAGCTTCTAGACACCTGGCACCAATAAACACCAAAAATAAACAATCTGACTCATTCACCCAGCTCTGTGCATCACAAGCATCTGAGCAGTAATTAACCTTCGTTTCAACTCTGTGTTGGTGGTTGAGTCAAGAAATCACTGGCATTTATATTCAAATAAGAACATCACAAAGATTATGCTGGACAAATAAAAAATAAACCGATTGAATGTCTCCAAGTTCTTGATTTCCAGCAATATTCCTTTGTATACACAGAGGAAAGAGCCACGTAAATAATCTGTAAACTGTTTAAATTAGCTTCTCTTTCTTTCTCCGTGGTCAGGCCTCTAACCATCCAACTTCCCTGCAGAACCCGAGCTTCAGAACAAGTGGACCGTTTCTATAAAACCACGTACACTTCATCTTCTCTTTCACGTTTTATGATTCCAAGAAATCCTGGCCGAGGACAGGGCTGAAAACATGGAAAATTATCAAGCTGCTGTTTCCCAAGCCTCTTCCTGACACACGTATGTCCCTCACAGAAGAGAAAAGAGCAAGGAAGAACCTTTATTCCACTCTCACGTTCTTTCCGGCCAAACCCTTCCGCAGCGAGAGGCCAGGCTGGTGTCGAGAGCGAGATTCTGGTCTCAGGTCTGTCACCGGGGAGCCCATGGGGGTCCCAGTGGTGGAGGCCCCGGGCCAGGAAGTTCTGGATGGCACTTCCAGAGGAGCAGCTGGCGCTTCAGAAGCTGGGGGGTGGGCCTGGAGCAGCCACACTGCACTGGCACTCCGTGTCCCCAGGCCCTGTCCCACCCAGCACAGGGCCACCCCCCGAAGCCACCCTCTGGCATTCCAACTGGCCTGCCCTGGGGGAAGAGGGTCGGGCTCAGGGTGCCCACAAAGGCCCCACCAGCCCTGCAGGAGGCCCTGGGGCCAGACGGAGGGCCGTGACCGCACACTTGGCTGCCAGGAAAGGCCTCACTCTTCTAAGAAACAGTGAGACCAGAGGCTGCACAGGAAACCTCAGAGGCCTGGGGTCGGGCGGCACCTGCACTGTGCCCTTGCACACCCGTGAACGAGCAGAGGCCTGCAGGCCCCGTGCCTCGTGCCATTCGTCCTGGAGCCTCAGCCAGCGGGGGAAGCCGTGACACACGCCAAGTGGCAGGCCCAGAGAACGGACCTTCACTCCTGCCCACAGGACCCCTGGTCCCAAGCCAGGAACCCTGACCCCCAGATGCCCGCCCACCATGCTGCCAGCCACGCCGCGCCCTCCCAACCTCTGGGACCAGCCCACTCTCCCATTCATGCATTCATTCATTCGCCTCCAACACCGCACCTGAAGGGCAAGAAAGAGAAGAACCTCCTTCCTCTATCAGCTTTGGGAACCCTGCTCCTCTCTGCCTTCATCCATCTCTCCACCAAGCAGATCGTTTCCAAACCTCCAGAGACGTGAGGCCAGGCCCGCCCCAGGACACCACTTGGCTTTTCTTCTGTCTCACCGTAATTATTTATCATCAAATTAACAGGATGGCCCAGAGGCCTGATAAGAGCGTGCCAGGAGGAGAGGAGGCCAACGTCAGAGGCTCACGGGGCAGGGACAGGATGGCAAGACCCTGACTGGAGAAAGGTTTTTCCCAGAACAAGAAAATATCAGGGAGATGGAGCACCAAGGCCTTCTGTTAATAAATACCTCCAGCAGGCATGTCAAGTCAGGAAAGGAAGACGTTTCCAGAAAGAGGAGGAGAAGACTCTTCCCCAGAGGCCCCAGGGAGTCGCGAGGCCTAAACACAGGGCCAGAGGCGACAGGAATGAAGCAGACGCCCAGTCAGGACACGAGTCAGCCAAGCGTGGGGCTCAGCCTGCACGAGGCCCCAGCCACTCCCAGCACCATCAGGACACAAGACATGTCGGCCTTCCTCCACACTGATGCCGGCCCCGTGGCCTCCGGGAACGAACCACAGGCCGTGCCTGCTCGGGGAACAAGTCACCCCTCACCCTCATACGCCCTGAGCACGCTCATGCACTTACCCACGGCCCGCCACGGGGTCCAGGCACTCGGGGACACTGATCGGCACGATGGATAATTTTACCTGCCAACTTGGCTGGGCCATGGTGCCCAGACATTTGGTCAAACATTATTCCAGAGGCTCCCGGGAAGGTATTTTTTGAATGACATTAACATTTCAGTCCCTGGACTTTGAGTAAAGCAGATGACCCCCCAGGGCACCTGCTGGCCTGCCCTCCAGATTTCAGACTTGCCAGCCCCACCATCGTGCGAGCCAATGACTTAAAATAAATCCCCCTCTCTCTCCCTCTCTCTCGTCTAGACACACACACACACACACACACACACACAGACACCGTCAGCTCTGTCGCTCTGGAGAACCCTGACTGATAGAAATCAGGGACACACCACCCTGCCTGGGCTACTCTCACATGGGAGCAGGACCTCTCTGTGGAGAGAAGGCCCCCGTGAGCACACAGAGCCCCATGGAGGGTCCCAACGACAAGCCACGTGTGCGAACGATCGGGACACCCTGCCCAGCATCTGGCTGGAACACCGAGCTGACTCCCAGGAAAACAAGTCGCGTCACTTGTGGCATCCAGTGAATTCTCAGGGGTGTGTTACCACTCGAGATAATCGACAGGTGAGGAGCGGGGGTGGAGCGATGAGTTTTATCATTTGGCTAAAATTACAATTAAGACTCGAGGAAAACAAGTTTTATAAGCCTCCTACTGGGCGGAGACTCCTAAACCCATAAAGCCTTTTGTAATGCAGACTTCGAGCTCTGCTGTGCACTTTCAGGAGTGTGCATGCACACACACATGTGCACATGTGCACACACACACATACCCACACAGGCGTGCACACGTATGCACACACATACACACATGCACGGCCTACCAAAAACACCACCAATCCCTTTTCTTGGGCCCCACCAGTCACAGGGGCCACTGCGTGTCCTCCAGGCAGGCAGTCAGCCCAGCATAGCTAAGGCCGACCACTGCCTGTCTGAGAGCGACAGATGTAAAAGGGCCTGTCCCCTCGGACACCCCTACCCCCGAGATAAGCCACAGGAAGCAGGCGACGGTCTCACCAGTCTCCATCCTGAGTTCTTTCATGTCTCTTGAAAAACAGATGAAATGCTTTCATATAGGCTGTTCTTTTCCAGAATACTTTAAAATGAAAGAAATTCTTCAAATCAATGCAATTAGTAAAAAACAACCCAATTTCTATTAAAAAGCGTGAAGCCCAAGGGCAGGTGCTTCAGGAGATAAGATAAACGACTGATAAACCGCCAACAAGCCATCGGGACAACGGAGACCGTGGCCTTCCCTTCCCACGGGTAACGCTCCGAGGAGGTGAGGGGCGGGAGAGACTCTTATGAGCCGGGGGCACGATCCTGTCCTGTCCTGGCGTCAGCCCAGTGACTGGTCAAAACTGGAAATGCACACAAACTTGGACTCAAATATTTCCATTCTAAGACTCTTTCCTATAAAAACACTCACTGAGGCACAAAAGAAGCATGGCCAAGGATGTGGCAGACAGCAGAGACACCCCAACTTCCACCGTGGGCTGGGAGACACGGGGCACACGCCAGCGGGGGCGCACAGCCCTCACGGAGCCACGCACGGCACGCAGAGCACGTGTGTCTGCCACGGCGCTCAGTGAAGAAAGCGTGACCACAGCTCGGGGAGACCACCGTCTACATGAACGTTCTGTGCGTGTGTACAGGCGCGTGCACGCACGTGTGTGTGTGCAAGCGGCACAGACAAGACCCAAGAAACGCAGCGTCAATGGCGCGCACCCGGGGCCCGAGGCGGCGGCTCTGACTCTCTGCCTTCGTTTTCTGAACAATAAAAATGCCGTTAAACTAAAGGAAAAGTTAGTCAGCATATCTGACTTCCTGTTCACACTAGAGATTCAACCAGTATTTTGGTAGAAACCCAACTTAAAAGAACAGGCCCCACCGGCAGAGATAAAAACTCACCTAAACCGATAGAAGGGCCTTTCCTGTTTCCCTCCAAGTCAACACACTGTTCTTTCACAAAGAGGTGAGTTTCCACTGCGCTCTCATTTCTCTCACTTCCCACGAAGGCAGAAAGCAGCCGCGGTTTCCATTTTCCTGCTGATAAAGCCCTGCTGAAGCATATCCTGGAGAAAGTGAACGCCTGCCAGGCCCTGGCCCGCCCCGCCCGGCCACCAGCCTCCCTCCAGCCCCACGGAATATTTCTATCGCCTTCTCCGGGGCTACAGCAGCTTGCAGAGAACATCCACCCAGAGCCTGTGGCCGGTCCCTTATCTGGAAATAGGGTTTCTGCAGATGAATATAAGATCATTAAGTTCATCCTGGATCAGCCAGGTGGACCCTAAACGCAATGACAAGTGTCCTTGTAAGAGACACACAGAGGAGAGACACAAAGGAGAAGGCCATGGGGCGACGGAGCAGAGGCTGGGGCGATGCAGCCAGAAGCCACATTGCCTGGCGCCCCCAGAAGCTGGAAGAGGCAGGAAGGTCCTCGCCTAAAGTCTGCAGGGGGAGCGCCGCCCTGTGACACCTTGATTTTGGACTTCTGGCCAAATTCATTCTCGGGAGAATGAATTTCTGCTATCTAAGCCACCCAGTGGGTGGTGCTCTTACGGCAGCTCCGGGAAACACGTGTACGCGCATGGTGGTTCTACAACACTGGAGCACGCCTCCTCCACGGTCAGTTAACCGAAAAGGCAGGAAGGCCTCCTGCTACACAGACCATGAAAACGTGCAGGATGAAACTCAGGTAGCCATCTTTACTGCCCCCATGAAGGTGCACACTCTGCCCTCCCACCCACCCAGCACCGTGTCCCAGGCTGCCCCCGCCCCACCCCAAGGCCCTGCCTGTTCCCTGGGGAGCCGCTGCTTCCGTTAGTCACCACTGCTGTGGAGCAAACTACCCTGGACTTGGCGGCCTAAACATCCCACCACGCTCAGGTTCCGTGGGCCATGACTGGGCCACGGCAGGGTCACTGGTCTCTGCTCCAACGTCTGAGGCCCTGCCGAGGGGACCCGATGGCAAGGGCTGCAATCACGCGAGGGCTAGAGCCTCACACGGCAGGTCCTGGCTCAGGGGGTGCAGAGACCGGTACTGTCCACTGTAGTGTGACGTGGCCTCCGGGCGCTCAGGCCTCCTTATAGCATGGCGGCCACAGGGCGGTTGACCCTTCTTGGCTTCTCAGGGCTCCAAGCTCTAAGCAGTCCCCAGGCCACCCCGGCCCACGGGGAGGGCAGACACTGCATCTCAGTGACAGCAACGCCAACAGATCAGCCAGGATTTTAAAACCGCCCCAGCTGCTCTCCCCACTCAGCTTCTGGATCTTTCCTACTCATTCTCGAGTTCCGAGTCAGTGTTCCTGACTTCAAGACCTCAAGCCTGTCCCTGTGGGTAAATGCCCAGCCTCCAGGTTCCCGGCCTGGTGGCACACATCCCCCATCAGCGGGCTATATGCCGTCATCCAGCTGGAAGCACCACGTCCTGTCCACTTTCCCTCCACCCGTGACCACTGCACTTCCATCCCCCACTGCAAACACAGAGCCTGGGACGTGCAGACACGTCACATGGAGCGAACGGTGGCACAGCTGAGTGACAGGGGTCGATGCACCGAGAGACACAATTGCAGAGCAGAAAAGGACCCTCATGTTACAATGACCAGGGGGGCTTCCACTCAGCCTTCCTGGGCCCTCCAGGAGGGGGGGATGCAGAAGGTGGAAGGAGCGAGGTGCAGCTGAGAGACCCCCGAGAGGCCCGCCGGCAGCGGGGCTGGAGGAGGACCCAGCCCGGGGCCCTCCCCAGAGGGCAGCTCCTGGTGGAGGGAGAGGCTTGGAGCCCGGCTGGAGAAGGCTGCCAGAGAGCAGGTCAAGACCTCAACTCCAAGAGCCCAGTTACAGATGCAGGCAAGCTGCCTGCCCTGGGAGGTGGAGCCAAAAAGAATCGAGGACCCCGCTGTCCTGACTGGAGAATAAAGGGACGAGAATGCTCACAGCCCCATGCATCACGGCTCACGGCGGAAACCCAGCTGGCAGCATGGGCTCGTGGGGGCACGTGAACTGCGGTGAACGCACAGGACCGGACTGTGGCGAGCGGCATGCTGCCACACACAGGAGCAGAGTGACGCCCATGGGTGTGAGCTGCGGAATCTGGGGTGCACAAACCCAGCCGGGACGCGCCTCTGCGGCGATTAGTCAGGAAGCGGTACCGAAGGGCCCAGGGCTGTGGGGCCGGTGGTGTCCTGGGCATCACATGGTTGGGCTCCACCTGTGAGCAAAGCGAGCTGTGCACTGAGGCTGTGTGCACGTCACACATCTGCCGAGGAAAGACGAGGAAACGAGAAGATGAGAACAGAGAGAGAAGAGGGCTGCCAGACGGGGTCACTGTCATTTTGTTGGTGGGGACCTTCCCTCGCATGTCAAGATGGGAAAGGAAGCAGGCAGAGGCACGGCCAAGCTGGGTGAGGGGACGGTGGGAGGAGGGTGGCCTCTCCCGGGTGGGACGTGACCCCCACAGCTCTGGCGGCCACGGCACTCAGAGGGCACACGACCCTGTCCATCGGCTGCTTGTTTCCTGCTGCTCTTCTGGAATGTAGCTGCAAGAGGGGCCCCAGGACAGGAGGGCCGGCCCGCGGCCACACGCGGGTCACTCTGCCGGGCGGAAGACAAGTGTGACGCCACAGCCCCAGACCACGCTTCCTTCCACCAGACTCAGCCCCTTCAGCTCTGAGCAGACAGGCATCCACACTGCCCAAGTGCAAAGACGAGCACGGGCTGCACTGTGCAGCGTTTAGGAGCCCCATGCTCTGCATCCCCGGGGGAAACACCCAGCCCTTCCCAGCTGGTGGCTAACGGCCACTGCCAGGCTTCTGGAAAGTGCTCTTAGGAAATGGACTCTGTGCACAGGAGCCACGCCACTGCTCCCCTGCCGCCAGCCCAGCGGCCTGGGGAGGCTGACACCTGAAGTGGTTAATGAACGGGCTGTGTTCAGGGAAAGCTCGTCTCCGTGCTTAGCAACTGCAATCTAAGCGCTAGAAAAGGTCTGAAGCTCGTCCCGACACGGAACAGCTCAGCCAAAGCCTCGGACTCCCCACCCCACTTACGTGGGCAGTGCTGGTGTGGGCACCCGGCCACCGCCCAACCAAAGAGCAGGGGAGCGTGTTCTCCTTCTCGCTCATTTTGGAAGCGAGATGTCTGAGCTGAGCCGTCCACCCTTCTGCGGGAACAACGCACTCCCTGTGAATGGCGTTCTCTTCGCTGATGGCAGCCACACCCTTGGCTCGTGGAGCCACACCGCGGTCACTGCAGATGGACGGGATCTGTCTCCCCAAAGGCCTGCGCTCCAGCCCCTCAGCACTTCCCGGGCTTTGCAGGTGAAAACCAAGCCCTGCCCCACGGCGGTCTCAGCCATGGAGCGGAGAGACTGTGGGCTCCACACGGAGAGACCTCATCTTCACAAAACGGCTGCTGCTTCCAGGGGGGCCCCAGGGAACAGGGCGGCTTCGCGAGATCCCACATTTGAAACCCAAGCCACTCCCTCGGGTTTCAAAGACACGCCAGCGATCCACTTCTGCCCACTCAGGGACTCTGCTTTGACCCAGTTTCCCGGCCCCGTGGCTCCCAGGCACATAGTCCCACAGCGGCCCCTGCGTTCCAGGCTCCAACTGTGCGCCGCCCTGGACTGGGAGAAAGCAGGGACGAGGGAGTCCACGGGCACAAGTCGGCTGACATGGGAAATAATAGGACAATAATACGTAATGGCACATATTTACATAATGCCAAAATTTAAAACGTCCACACAGTCACACATAGGGCCAGACGTCAAGTGGGGGTAGTTTTCAACCTGGGGCATGGAAACAGTTTTTAAATAAAATGCAATTGAACAAAATAGCAGAGAGCATCATATGCAGCTAAAGGTGAGAGCTCTGTTGAGGAAATTGGCTTTAATGGTGTGTGTGTGGGGACATGTGTGTATCGTGTGCACGTGTGTGCATGTATATGCATGCACACACGTGCAATGCCTCACAGAACAAAATGTGTCTTACTGTGAGTCACCCTCAGGGTCTGAAAGCAGCCAGGCTCCCTGAGTGCCACGAAGTTTTACTATTCTAATAAAAAATGTTTTTGGCAATATTATACATGCACTGAAACCTCTCGGAAGCTTGGTTTTAAACATGACACTGAATTCCACGTACATCCCAGCTCAAAGTTTGCCAAGAAGGGATATTGCTGAGTCCACACACCCCACACATGGGGTGACAGGCCAGGCAGGGCCCCCGGCCAGCCCCAAGCCATCGTCATGACGGGCTCTTGCCAGAGGAAGCGCCGGAGAGGAGAGCATGTGGGCTCACCTGTGTGTGCACATGGCAACCCCACACTGCCGCCCTGCAGCCGGGCCTGCCTGTCTGGTCCAGGAAAGGCCAGCACAGCTGCCCTGCTTCCCACAGCATGTTTTCCACTGAAAAGGACAACAAACAGTAGAACTCCCACTGCTTTCTAAACAAGGCAGGTATAACAAGTCTAAGAAAAGTGTGTCGGGCTCTCAGGACATCCGGGGTGTGTTCGTGTGTGCAATCACGAGTCGTGCTTTCCATTTTTTCTTTGTATTTTTCCCTTATGATCTCCATCACAAGTATTTCTTGTAATGGGCCCGAGGGAGCCAGTCAGAAAATCAGAGATGCAGACAAGCACCAAAGAGAAAACAAGAGTGATGTTGTCGACTACACAGGTGACCACCACCCTGGACACAGTCTATCGAGTGCTTTCTGGGCAAACTGTGGGTCCTTGCTGTACACACCGCTTCAGGAACGGGTTTTAGCGTTCATGTGTTATGTTGATTTCCCATCATCTTCATCATATTTTACACCATTATTTTAGAGACTGGCCAGCCTAACTGACCTCCTCATCTCTGACCGCCTGTCAGCAGCTTTCAGTGTCTATCTAGGTTTTCTGTTTATAGACAAAGAGAAACACCCTTTCCAATGAAAGCTTCTTGACATCTATGATTCTTCAGGATAAAGTTCTGGATGTTGAGCTGCAATGGCCAAGGGTGCACGCATCCTTAAAATGCCCACCCAACGGCCACCCTTCGGTGTGCGCGTCAGGTGCCGCATGTGGACAGTGCGCCCCCCTGCGGGCTGCAAGTCACAGCTCCCGAGCTCACACGTGGCTTCACTGCCTCCTGGGTGAGCAACCCGATGAGTTAGTTTCCTATTCTCTCTGCTCTCTGTGTCCTCCCCTGTATAAGAGGGAAGAAAGGTCCCTATCTGACAGGACCGTGTCCGGATTCCATGAGTCGGTACACAGGGCATGTGGCACGTCACTTACAAAGAGGCCACTGTGAACACCGCCATGTCATTCTTCCCATAGTGGCCTCCCTGTCTCCATCCCTGCCTTCCCACTCGTCGATGACCCAGTCACCCCTAAACATGCATCTGATCGCATGAGTTACTGCTCATACACCTGTACAATTAGGCTGAGTCCAAGAAGCCAACTCAAGGCTACAAACTCTGTGATTCCACTTATACGACATTCTGGAAAAGTCTCTAAAGATGGAAAACAGATTCTGCTGGGGGTGGGGAAGGATGCACTCAAGGGGCACAGGGGAATCCGTGGAGCTGTGGAAGTTTTCCAGGTCTTGATCTCACGGCGGTTACATGACTATGCACCAAAGCTCACAGAACGGGACGTTAAAAAGGGTGAATTCTGCTGTATATAAATTACACCTCCGTAACTCTGACTTGAACACAAACAACGACCTGCAGAGAAGGGGTCTAAGCTGTGTGATCTGGCGTTCCAGGCCTCCTCCCCTGGCCCAGTGCTCTCCCTCCGTCTCTCACTTGCTCTGGGGCCTGGCACTTACTGAAGACCCTCTGCGCCCACAGGCCTAACCACAGTGGAGGCTGCCCGGACCGCCAGTGAGTCAAGATAATTCCCCCTGCCTCTACCTCGAAGACTCTCAACTCTGGCTGCACGTGAGAACTACCTGAGCAGTTGTCAAAACAACCGGTCCACACCCTCCCTCCCACCCCAAGAGATGCTGATGTAACTGGGCAGGTGTGGGGTCACACACTGGGGTTTTGTTTTGCTTTATTTTTTATTTTTTAAAATTTAATTATTTTATTGAGGTCATATTGACTTATAACATTATGTAATTTCATGTGTACATTATT
>JABWHU010001010.1:52067313-52084982 GCA_014189135.1 Dicerorhinus sumatrensis harrissoni | reverse complement strand
TACAGCAACTAGAAGGATGTGCAACTGTGACATACAACTACCTACTGGGGCTTTGGGGGAAAAATAAATAAATAAAATCTTTAAAAAAAAAAAAAGAAATTAACCAATGAATTCACCATATTTACCAAAAAAAAAGAAAAAAACATATGATCCTCTCAATAGATACAGAGAAAGCATTTGACAAAATTCAACATCCATTCATGCTAAAAACTCTCTGCAAACCAGAAAATGTCCTCCACCTCATAAAAGGCATCTGCATTAACTCTTCGTCTAATATCATATTTAATGAAAAAACATGAAGTTCCTTCTTCCTAAGATTGGGAACAGGCAATAATGTCCGCTTGCACCATTTCTGTTAAACATTGTACTGAACGTCCTAGACAATAAAATAAAAGAAGAAAAAGAAACAAAAGCATTCCACTTGGAAAGACAGAAGTACAATGATTCCTATTCATAACTATCCAGATTATCCACGTACAAAATCTCTAGGGACTACAAAAAAAGCTACTCAAACAAACAAGGGAATTTAGAAAGGTCACAGGATAGACAAACAATATTAAAAGATCAATTGTATTTCTATACACCAGCAACAAACAATTGGAAAATAAAATTTTCAAAATCCATCTATAATAACATTCCAAAATACGAAATACTTGTGAATAGATTTCATAAACTACACATAAGACCTGTACAGTGACTACTACAAATCATTGCTAAGAGAAATGAGGGAAGATGAACACAGATGGAGAGAGAGTCCAGACCTATTGGCTGAGAGACAACACTGTTAAGATGCCAATTTTCTCCAAATTGATCTAAGGAGTTAATGCAATCCCAGGCAAAATCCAAGCAGGCTTTTTTGATAGAAATTGACAAGCTGATTTTAAATTTATACGGAAATGCATAAGACCCAGAACAGACAAAACAATTTTGAAAACGAAGCACAGCTGGAAGGCTCGCACTATCTGACTTGAAGAGTTCCCGTAAAGCAACAGTCAGGAAGGCAGTGAGGAGTAGGGGCTGATGAAGAATAAGCCCTAACGGACCAGAACCGGGTCCAGAAACAAAGCCACATAGACACACTCAGTTACTTTCCAAACATGACGCCAACATAACTCCATGGAGAAAGGATAGTTTCTTTAACAAATGGTGCTGGAACAACTGAATATCCATACGCAAAACAATAAACTTCAGTCCTTAGCTCTTTCCAGTTAAAACATAACTCAAAATGGATAACAGATCTAAAGAGAAAAGCTAAACCATAACCTTTTCAGAAGAACATCTTTATGACTACGGGTTAGGCAAAGATTTCTTAAATAGGACATAAAAAGCACAGACTACTCAAAACAATTGATAAAACTGGACTTAGAACGAAAAACGTCTGCCCTCTGAAAGACATCATTAATAAAATAAAAGAGTAAGCCAGACTGACAGAAAATATTCGCAATACAAATATCTGACAGAGGATTTGAATCCAGAATATGTAAAGAACTCTTAGAACTCAAATGTAAGACAAAGAGCCCAACTAAAAAGTCGGCAGAAGATTTGAACAGACACTTAAAAGAATATATACAGATCGCTAATAGACACAGGAAAAGATACTCAACTAAAACCTCAGTGATACAGCACTACCACATCCCCACTAGAGTAGCTAAAATTAAAAAGACTGATGACAACAAGTGTTGGCAAGGAGGTGAAACAACTGTACTCTCACACATCTGCAGCAGGGAGGTAAGATGATACAACCATGGTGGGAAATAGTTTGCCAGCTTCTTACAAAGTTAAATACGCTTACTACACAACCCTGCAATTCAAGTCCTAGGTAGTTATCCAAGAGAAATGAAAACACTGCCCTCTAAGATTTGCATACAAATGCACAGGGCATTTTTTATATCATTTCTTATTGTGGTAAAATACATATAAAATTTACCATTTTAAGCATTCTAAAGTGTACAATTCAGTGACACTGAGTACACTCATGATGTTATGCAACCATCACCACTATCCAGTTCCAGAACATTTTCATCACCTCAAAAGGAAACCCCATACACAATAAGCAGTCACTCCCCATTCTCCCCTCCCCCAGCCCCTGGCAACCACTAATCTGCTTTCTGTCTCTATAGATTTGCCTATTCTGGACATTTCACATGAATGGAATCATACAATACGTGCCCTTGTATGTCTATTTTCACTTAGCATAATGTTTTCAAGGGTCATCCGTGTCATAGGGCGCATCAGTACTTTATTGCTTTTTACAGCTGAGTAATAGTCCACTGTCTGGATGGACCACATTTGTTTATCCATCATCCACTAATGGACATTTGGGTTGTTTTCATCTTTTGGCAACTGTGAACAGTGCTGCTATGAACAGTCATGTACAATTTTTTGTTAGAATATCTGTTTTCAATTTTTCTGGGTAGATGCCAGGGGTGGAACTGCTGGGTCATAGGGTAAGTCCATGTTTAACTTTTTTAGGAATCTCGAAACTGTTTTCCAAAGTTGTTGCACCATTTTATGTTCCTACCAGCAATGTATGAGGGTTCCAATGTCTCCACGTGCTCCCCAACATTTACTATTTTCCATTTTTTTCCTAAAAGCCATTCTGGGGGGTGCAAAGTGATTTCTCACCGTGGTTTTGATCTGCACTTCCCTACTGACTAACGATGCTGAGCATCTTCTCATGTGCTCATTCGTCATTTGTGCGTCTTCTCTGTTTGCTCATGTTTAACTGGCTGTCTGTCCTCTTGTGTTGAGTCGTAGCACACAGCCCTGTTATTCACAATAACCCCAAACAGGAGGAATCCAAACATCCACCAGCAGGTGACTGAATCAACAAACCACAGTACACCCACACAATGAAACAGGATCCAGCGATAAAAAGACATGAAGGACCGATATACACCGTGACACGTTAAGAATCTCAAAAACATCACATTGAGTAAAGAAACTAGACCCAAGAGTCTGTAATGTATGCCTCCGTTTTGAAACTCTTGCAGAAACAAATCTCATCTATAATAATCTGATCTCAGCAGATCAATGATGGCCTGGGCGTGGGGCGGAGGACAAAGGGGCAACAGGACATTTGGGAGTGCTCACAGGACAATGATCTCTGTCACAACTGCTCAACGTGATTGCACCAGCGCAAAGGCGACCACAGAGGATGCTAAATGAATGAATGGATGGGGTAGCGCAGCTGACCTGCAGGCGAGGCTCATCAACTCCTGGCCTGTATCATGATGATGGCGGCCGTTGCATAACTGTATACATTTGTCCAAACTCATTGAACAGTGCACTTAAAACAAGCACTTTTTATTGTATGCAAATTATACCTCAGTAAAATTGATTAAGGAGACACTGTTTGTAGGGGCAAGCACCTCGAGCCTAATTTGCATCCAGAGTGAGGACCACGGCCCTGCCCGGGGCCGCCCTGTCCCCCCCCACCCCCGAGTGCACCCCCAAGGGCAGGCCGTGTCTTAGCGCAGCAGCTCTTAAACCACACGGTAAGTCAGAATACCCCGGGCAGCCTGTTCAAACGCAGAGCTTCTGACTCTGGGGTCAGGGTGGAGCTGAGATCCTGCACTTCCGACGATGACGTGGTGCCGCTGGCGTGGGGAGCTCGCCGTGGGAAGCGCTCTCTCCTTCATCTAGCGCTCAGTGGGTATGGAATGAAGTCGGCGTTACAGATAAAACTCAGGCCCTCTCTCAGGCCGGGGCCCGTCTACAGGAAATGCCAGGCCAGCATCAGGAGGCACATGCTCACAGGCTGGCTGGCAACAAGACAAGCTCGAGCACGAGGCCCCGCTGTCAGCCTCGGTTTCTGGCCAGACCGGCCATGCCTGAGGCCCCCCCACCGCCCCTCCAGTGGACCTGGCCCCCTTCTCCCTTCTCTGCCCCACACAGCTGTTCAGCTCTGCCCAGCAGCCTGGCCAACTCCACTCCCCAGGCCTCCTGCAGCCCACCGCCTGTGAGCGCCCACCGCCTGTGAGCGCCCACCGCCCTACTCAGAGGCTCGGCCATCCGGAGCTTCCACAAACCTCTGCCGCCCTGGCCCTCCTCCCCTGTCTGACAACCCCAGGGCCAAGCAGATGCACTACAGGCCAATGAAAGCTTGCAGGGAGACACCTGGCCTGACGTGAAAACCCCTCCAGCGTCTGCCCCGTGCCCCATCCCTCTCGTCCAGCTGGAGGACTCCAGCAAGTGCCCCCCACTTCCTTCATGCCCCCCCACCCCACTCCATCCTCCCCTTCAGGACAGAAACCTGAAACGTAAACATTCTCTCAATCTCACATGCCCATCAGCTCCTTCTGCACTTCTCAGTTCCCCTCACCACAAAATTCTGGAAAAGTCACCAACTCTTGCTGTCCAGAGCTCCCCTCCACCCCTCGTAAACTCTCAGCCCACCCAGACCACTGGTCAGATCACCGGTGACCTCCATGCTGCTAAGGTCAATTCTCCAAAGTCAATTCTCAGTCCTCACCTTACTGGACCCGTCGGCAGGGCAGTCCCACCACCATGCACATTCTCCCATGGCCCTGGACGCCCCCAGACGCCCCTGGCTTTCTCCTGCCCCCCGGGCCTCTCCTCCTCTTGTCCCCAGGCTCAGTCCTCGGACCTCTCCTCTCCTCCATCTACGACCCCCTTGCTGTCTTGTGCTGCCTCTCATCACCTCTGTGCTGGCAGTGCCAGGGGATGGCCCCAGCCCAGGCCGCTCCCCCAAACTCCAGTCTTGTCTGTCCAACAGGCTCCTCAACATCTCCACCTGGACGGCCGTGGAGCTCACAGGTACTGTCCGGAGAGCCGGCCGTCCTCCGGAATTCCCCACGACCGTTCCGCCCACAGCTGTCCCATCTCAGGACGACACTGGCTCCATCACTCCGGCTGCCTGAGCCATGAGTCTTGCGGTCATCTTGGAATCCTCTGCTGCTCCAACCGTCCCGCTGGCTCCATCTCCTCAACACTCAGCATCTGGCCAGATGCCCCCACCTGCCGGGGTGCTCCTGGCCCTCCCGACAGCCATCCCGCTCTGGCCTGGATGTCCCCCAGGCCACTCCTGGTCTCCTCCACACCACTGGCTCCGGGAGGCCCACTGCCACCTGGCACTACGGTCCCCGTAGGTGACAGAATCTAGTCTATTTCCTCTCTTGTTCGCCTTCCACCTCTCTCTACTCTACCATAATCTCCAAGTGGGCAGGGCCTCTGTCTCTCGGTTTCTTGCTATAACTGGCACTCAATAAACCCTTGCTGGGGGAAGCCGGGAGACTCCATGAAGCAGACACCTTTGCGAGTTGAAAGGGCCCGAAAAGTCACCAACTCCTTCACCTCAACGAAGATGAAGACAGGACATCACCCACAAAGGACACAGACCTCCCAAGCTCCCTAAATGGGGCACAGCCCGACTTGGGCGGGACCCCAAAGCCTCTCGGAGGACTGGGATGCTCTGAATGCACCTGCTCCAGCACTCGCACTTGGGGGCTGCGCACTTACATCCCTTCTGATGGCCGGCGGCTCCTGGCCGTGCAGACACCACCCCAGCTCAGGGCAGAGCCCAGCTGTGCCCTCCTGCCACCATGGAGAAGACTGGTCAACAACAACCCAGACACACCCAATGCTAGACCAGAGCAGGTTACACACTAGCTGTTACAACAACTCAAATTTCTTGCAATAGGACAGGAAAATAGGAAAAAAAAACTAGAATTCCAGGCAACTCGTACTTTTTACTTTGTGGACTTACCATTTTCATGCTGTTCTGTTAGTGCAGATTAAGGTTACCTAGCATACCCTCTACCACACGAAAAGAGAAAACAAAGCAACCGGCGGCAGGTCACCCACCCGGCAGTGGAAACCCACCCTCGAAGGCTCGAGACCATCTCCGCTCTTGTTTCGGGGCCAAGTCCCTCGGACATGCCGCTCCACCTGGACCAGGACCATGGGGGTTTGAGCTGAGAGCCGCCACCCATGGCCCAGGCCGGTGCAGACCGCCTCAGCGAACGCTCCCGTCGCGGAGGACAGGCTGTTTAGTGTCAGGGTTCGGGACGTGTCCCCCTGCTGCCCGGGGCAGGGTATCATCTCCACCCTCTCGTGGCCCACAGAGCACAGACTCGGAGCATCAACGACCAGCGATTCACCGAAAGCTTCAGTTAGCTCTTCAACCGTCACTAAGTTATGAAGAAAATGAATTTCTACAAACCAAATTCCATTTGAAATAAATTTAAATTTAGAAATGTAGATTTAAAATAGGGTATTGTATTCCTAACGGAGACCCCCTTCTTAAAGATTAATTTTATAATTACAAAAATATCCATTATAAAAGAGACAAACCACATGAAAGTATGTATGACGGCAAATAAGAGCAGGTTCCCCTTCCTCTTCCGTCCCCCCCCAATACTCACACTCACACACACCTCCTCCCCAACGCACGCACACTCACTCACACTCACTTCCTCCCCAGCACTCACATGTGCGTGCACACATACACACACCTCCTCAACACACACACACACACTCACACACACCCCCTTCCCTCTCACCCCTGTCACTAACTGGACAGACACTTCTGCTCGGGGCTCTGTCCCTACAGCCCAGAGCACTGTCCGCTCCACTTGTGCACAGCGGGCCCTCCACAACTATCTGTTCAACAAACGGTGTGTCGTTCCTGACCGTTTTCTATCGTAAGCACCCACACATGCAAATAAACAGGACATTTCTGTCCGTTCCATGCTAAGGAGTGACGTTTTCACTTACTATACCGGCATCGCTTTTCAAGTGCACCTCTGAGCTATTTCACGAAGTGAAGGATCCTATGGCATGTTTTGGGGAGTAGATTATAATCAACTTTTTATTATGAAGAATTTCAAAAATACAGAGTGGACAAAAGAGAATAACAAACTCTCAGGTACCCTCACCTAGAGCCAACAACCATCCCCCGAGGACAATTCCGCTCCCTCCAGAGCCCCCCCCCAAGCTGATCAGAAATGGAGCCCAAATGCTATACCATTCCCTCTGCAAATACTCAGGACCTACCGCTAAAAAGCCAAAGACCATTTTAACACAACCACAGTGCTGCTATTAAGGAATACAGTCATTCCTTAACATCATCATTCACTCAACAGATGTCCAACTGTCTCACAAATACCACAATTTTTGAAAGGAGTGCTTCTTGGCTCAAACGCTGTCTGACTGTGTTTTGTGCAAAGCCTGCAACCCCAGGATGCTGCTCAGAAGTGACCGGGGAGGGTGCAGTCTCTGCTTTCACGGGCAGGACTTGAGACTTTGAGACCAAATGCCCACCCGGTTCCCTGCAGGCTCACACAGGGGGCAGGCAGGGGAGGCAGCTGTGGGGGGACGGCACCCGGGCTGCTGTAATGCCAGGAGCAGCAGCATGGAGCTGGCCCGGCGTGGCACTGCCAGGTACACGTCTGTGCACTCGGGGAGGGTCAGGCTCGCTGGAAAGCGAGCCACTCCACGGAATGGAGATGAGCCAATTCACTCATCCCGAGCATCACCTTAATGTGCATGCCGAATAGCACCACCCAGCTCCAGGCGAGGCCCCCTCGCCCGCCGTCTGCACTCGCCTGAATCAGCAGATACTTCCTCCTAATAAATCTCTGCTTTCCTGAGTTGCCTCTCGACAGCAGATGGGCCATGAGCTGTGCAGAGTCCCCAGTGCAGAGGAGCCTGCTCGACTGGCTCTGCTCTCGGGTGACACCCAGAGATGTCCCCAGACGGCCACAGGCCTCAAGTGGCGCGGGGGAGCTGTGGGACTGCACCTGCCGAGCCCAGGGGGAGGGAGAGAGGGCCTCCCACCACGCCTCTGTCACTTTTGCTGGACAACCTCCTTCTTACCTCTCCTCTCCCCTCTGCAACGGGAAAAGTCGAGAGAGAAAGAGCGGCCCCAGGAGGGACGTGCAAGGATGGAGCCTTTCTCCCAGGGACCACCCTCGACAGTCAGCCGACGGCAGATTCATCTGTACATCTCTACGAGGCCAGCATCACCCCATGGCCACCCCTACACCGGACGGTTAACAGGTCACCACTGTCCCTCCCACCAGAGCCTGGAGGCGGGTGACTGGGGGCACAGGGGCACTGCCCGCCACCTCACGCCCCCTAGTCCTTTCAACCAAGCAAATTCTTAGCGTGACGGGGAAGGTCGCTGTAAATAAACAATCAGGAAGCAAATTCAATTCCATAGCAGTAGGGGCCCAACCCAGGACACTGGGGAGGCCTGGGGGGGACACAGGTCCCAGCTGCCAACCCAGCAGCTCTGGCCCCAGGCTCACCACACAGGACAAGGGGGCAGAAGAGGCTCTGCAGCCCCCTCCCGACCCCACCCATCCCCAGAAATGGGACCCAGAGGGAGGGTGTGGGGAGACAGGCTCCCTCCAGAGGCACAGAGGACCGAGGAGACAGCCATTGATCTTTGCAAAGCAGTATTGATTTTGCCGTGTGCTGGCAGCAGTGGCCAGTCCTCCCCCACTCAGAGCCGGCCATCAGCACACACTTCCCAGCACTGGCCTCCACATCCCTGCCTGGTGTGGAGACATGGAATCTGCCTCGGATACCCACACAGACGGGGTCACACGGATGATGTCATCAGGTCATCTCCCCGCCCCAGAGCCACTGGACAGCTGTGTGGCATGGCCTTGCACCGCAGCTCAGCCGGGGTGGGTGTACCACCCACCAGGGCCCTGAGCAAGGCCACCAGAGCTCCCCAGTCTCGGGGGAGGGGGTCTCTGCAAGACTGCATTTTCTAACAGACATGTGCTCGTCGGGAGGGCGGGCAGAGGAACTCAACGGCACTGTCTCAGAGGGCAGACAGACAGACGGACAGATGGCGAAGCCCATCATGGGGAGCCAGTCCCCCTCCTATGCCAGCTCCCGGTTCTGCAACACTGTGCCAGAGAGGGACCCGGCACAGCTGCCTCTCTGTGCCAGCAATGAGTTTTTATTTCCTGATCCGATGTACCTGCTGGGGTACTACAGACACTTCTTCAGTCTGAAGGTCTGGCCTCCCGGGTGTGAAACGCCCCGGTGTGTCCCTCACCGTCCCCTCATTCCTGAAGGCTTTATCCCTGGAAGGACATGGTGCCAGGGCTACTCAGAGCAGGCCTCTTTATTCTTCTTTATTCTTGCAGACGATGTGCACAGACACCAACCGTTCCAGTGACAATCGGGGCATTATCTCTTCTAGAATCCTGGCCCCAGCCCTGGCCGAAGCGGCCTGTTTCTGGGACACAGTAAACATTCCCAAATAACGGCGCCCAGGCAGCCAGCAGGCAGGCCCCAGGCCTGGGGCAGATATGAGGTGACAGGCCACCGGTGTCACCTCACTCCTTGGAAAGGAAACTTCCGCTCGGTGGCGCCTGGTGGATTTGAATAGACTCAGAACAGGAGGGCTGGCCCCTTGGCCACAGGCCCCAGGTCCGGCCTGGCCTGCAGGCACCTGGCCACCCACAGCCTGGACACACTCAACATAAGGGGATATTTTCAAAACAAAAGCAGAGCAACTTGGCGCGGCACACGCTCGAGAAAGCAGGGCCCAGCCCTTGACAACAGGCCTCATTTTCAGTGACCTGCCCACCTACAGACTCCCAGGCACCCTTGCCCCCCAATACTAAATCAAATAAATGAAGAGGGGGACACAATTCTCCTTTCCATGTTTACACTGGCAAAACCCCAGCGGATCCAGCCCCCTGCAGCTCACCAGGCGCCTGCAACAGGTGCAGCCCGAGCCGAAGCTGGTGATTCTCCTTGGCTCTTTCTAGAACCACGCAGCCAAACCCCAAAGGAAGCCGAGGCCTGCAGCACCCTGCCGTGGCCCGACCTGCCCCACCTGTCTGAGTGCGCGGCTCCGGGTCTTGCGCGCAGGGCCCCGGCCTCAGCGACATAAATAGAAGCCGCGGGGCCCCGCCAGGCCGGAGAGGCTGGAGCGGGGCCGGAGTGGCCGGAGCGCGGCGGGGGCCCGGCGGACAGGAGAGCGGCGGGCCTGGCCGAGAGCGCCGCCCCTCTCCCGGCCTGGTTCTGCTGCGCGCCCCGCGTCCCCGCGCCCCCCGCGCCGCTCGGAGCCACCTGCGCGCCGGGGACGGGAGGGAGGCGGGGAGGGGACTTGGAGGTCCGGGGAGGGGTCCGAGGAAGGGACTCTGGGAGGGGACGGGGGTCCGACGCTCCGGGGCGGGGGCTCCAGGAGGGGTCCGGGGAGGGTCCCAGCGCCCCCGCGCACCTGCCCGGCCCGCGCGCTGCCTCCGCCCGCCGGCCCTTACCTGGCGCGGAGCGTCCTGGCCGCGGAGACCCGGCGGGACCCGGCCGGCGAGCACCGGCGCAGGAATGGCGGCGGCGGCGGCGGCGGCGGCGGAGGAGGAGGCCCGGCTCGGAGGGCGGCGGAGGCCCGGCTGGGCCGGCGGCGCGGGGATGCTGCGGCGCGCGAGGGCGCGGGGCCGGCAGGCAGGCCCCTCCTCCGCGCTCCTCCCCCCCCCTTCCCGCCTCCTCCTCCTCCCCTGCCTGTCCCCGCCCTCCTCCTCTCCCCACCCCCTCGTCCCCTCCCCTTCCCTCCTCCTCTTGCACCTTCCTCCACTCCCTCTCTGCCCCGCCCTCCTCCTCCTCCCGCCTCTGCCACCTCCCACAGTGCGCTAGGTCCCCAGAGGCTGCCCCCCTGACCTGGCCTGGCCTCTCCTGGGTCCAGCACGGGTTCTGATGAAGTGCCCAGTTACCCCCTCCTCACCACCTGCTAATGGACCAGCTTGCCCCTTCCGGAGCCTGGCCTGACCCCACTCTTCCCAGGCCCTCTCCAAACCCTCAAGGATTCCGGCACCCCCTGGTGCAGCTCTGCCGGGGTCCTGACCTGCACAGATGTGTGGGCAAAGCGTGCGGGCTCCCGGGACACTTTGCTGCCTTGCTTCTAAGCAAATCTGACTTTGGGGGAGAACATTCCAAACCAGGCCCCCTGCCATTTTCCCAGTGTGAGGCGGGCAGGTCCCTCCTGTCTCGGCTTTTCCATGGCCCTCTGGGCCCCATGCCAACTGTTTGCTAAGTGTGCACCATTTTCCACTCCAGAGGCCAAGGGTTCCCCAGTCCCTAGGTGACACACATTTGTACTAACCCACGGGTGTGGGGACCTGGGTGCCCTCAAAGGACTGCTCCAGGATGCCTCCCTCCCGCCCCCGAGGGAGAAGTGACAGGCCTGGGACAGTGACTGGCTGGCTGAGGGACACCGTCCCGAGAAAGGGCACGGTTCCTGATGAACCAGCCAGGCTTTCCCTGCGCGCAGGAGTCGGGGTGCTCCCTCACCAGGCCTGGCCATAGCTCTCTGGGCTGCAGCCCCTCCGGAGCAGCCGAGATCACTTCCTACTGACCGTGGCTGCTGAACGCCAGAGCGAGACTTTAAAAATGAAGCTGCTCCTAAATGACGAGTGACAGCCCAAGAGCCTCAGTTGCCTTCAGGGGCCTCCTGCCTTTCTGTGCCGAGACCCGGAGAGCTGGGCCTTAGGGCCGGTGGACGGCACCCTGGGCCAGCAAAAGCGGGGAAGATGGCGAAGCCATGCCAAGGGTGCAGGCAGGGCTGGGCGGGAGCTCACCCCCTTCCTCTGTGAGTGGGGGGTCATGACCTGGGTTCAGAGACTACAGGTTGTGTCTTGGCTCCGATGCTTCCAAGGTGACCTTGGGAGCCCTGTCCTGTCCTTCCCAGGGTGAAGATAGGGCCACCATCTCCAAAGTTGCCTGAGCACAGGGAGAGAATTGCAGGAAAAGCTCGCAGCCCCGTGTGCTCTGAGTTCGGTGCTGGTGACTGTACAGGAAAGTGGGGAGACGTCCTTTCCAAGCTCCCTTCCAGTTGGGGGCATCCGTGAATCTATGCCCCCATCCCATGTGGACCAACACCTGATGGGAAGGGGTTAGGGCATGGCTGTTTCAACAGCATCCCGCACCCGAAGAGGGCCCCACTCTTAGGATCCATCAAGGCAAGCACTGCAGAGACGGAGGGCTCACCTGTACTCATCCTTGGTGAGGCATGTATGGAACACAGTGCCCTTGTGGTGCCAAGGACAGCCACCAGCAGGCCGTGGGAGGGTAGTTGACAGACCCGGAACTTTCAGCCTGGAAGATAGATGTGTGGAGCACAGGACAGTGGCATCAAATATTTGCAAAGCTGTCTGGGAAGAAGGATTACCCCGTGGGGTTAGGAGAGGCAAAATGAGGACAGATGGGTGGAAATTAGATTAGGGAGTAGATTTCCGCTCACTGTGAGCACTTTCTGGCAGACCTGCCTGCCGGAGGAGCCGGCTGCCCCAGAGGAGCATGTCCCTCACGTCCAGTGTCTAGACAGGTTCTGGGGCCGCCGCAGGAGGCTGCTGGAGGGGGCCCGAGCAGGGGGATGTGGCCCGAGCCTCTCTCAGCTGCTAGACTGTGCCATGCTCTCTAATCTGGTCAAGGGCGGTGCATGGCAGGTACCACTCTCCTTCTCTCACCGTCTGCAGAGTCGAGGGCGCCAGGCACAGTAGAGACTAACTGAGCACGCCTGACCTGGAGCCCATGCTCCGGCCTCAGGGCCTCCCACAGTCATAAACCCCTCCTAGCCTGTTCTCTCATCTGTGTACGGGGACAGGAGAGGATTAGATGAGACAATAGCACGAGCCCCCCAGCACCTGGGAGGCCCCCAGAAATGTGCCTTCCCTGGAACATGACCTCCCGGGTCACACAAAGTGACCCTGTTTGTCTCTTCCTTCTTGTTGTGGCTGCTTTACCTTCTATTATGGGACATTTTAAACATGTACATAAGAAGAGTCAAACAAATCCCGCTCATGGGGTGGCGATCTTGTGTCACCTCTGACCCACTCCTGGTCCCCTCCGATACTAATTTGAAATGTATCTAAGACAGAGTATCGACCAATTTGTCTTCGAGCTTCCCAGAAATGGTGAAGGTTTAGATACGTGGGCCACGTTTGGTGAAGTTGCTGTATGTTTCCCGCCAGAAGGTTGACGCTGTCTGTGTGCAGATGCGCCGGGAGATTGCCCGGGTGACGCTGGAATCCCATGAGAAGAGACACACAGTGTGGCGGTTCAGGCGGTACAGGCTCTCCTCAGCCTCCCCGTCGCCCATGCAGACACGAGAGAGACACCATTTCCCGACCTCTGCTCCTCCGTGTGTGGCCCTACATGTGTGTGGTTGGCTGAGAGGGGTTTTACAATCGTCCACATGGAGAGTATTTGAGCAAGGGAGAGAATGTTCCAGAAGAGCTGGCAGGTTGCGTTTCACCTGCAGCCGTGGGTGCAGCCCCAGAGCCCAAGCCTGTGAGCACACGGCTGGCGAAGTGGAGGGAAGTGGCGGTCCCTGGAGACGTGGGCCCTAAGGGGCTCAGTCATGTGGGGGGGCCTTTGCCCACTTCCAGGTCTGAGGAGATGACTTTTGAACGTGACCACAAAGTGCTTTGTGGATGCCTGGGATCTGGCCTCCACTATGAGTGCTGCCATGGCTGCGGATGGCCCCTCACTGTCCCACCCCCACTCCAGAGAAGCCCACCTCCTGGCAGCCTCCCTAAGATAGAGGGCCCTCACAGGGCTCTTCCGGGGACCTCATTGTCAGAGCACCATCTTCAGCTGGAGAGGAAGTGCCCAGGGGCCCCCAGCGCCCTCCTGGGCCCCTGCCCCGCCGGGACCCCTGCTGGACGCAAGGGCTCTTTTCTGGCAAGCTGCATTCGGGCTGCAGCAGCTCACTGAAGGCCTGGCCGCGCCACCGTCCTTGTTCTGGGCGTCTCGCACTGCACTTTAGCTGTCAGACCACGAAGCACTGGCTTGCTCTGCTTAAGGGCTTAAGGGTAATCTCGCCCTCCCGCACTCTCTCCCAGCGCTTTCCACGTGGCCTTCCGTGGTCAGACTCAGGGACTGTAAACGCTCCAGGGAGCCCAGCACTGCCCCACTTGGACCCAGGGAGAGGGAGAATCCAGGCAACAGAGCAGGCCGCTGGCGCGCTGCCCTGGCTGAGTAGCAGCCTGACCAGCGCTGGCGTCCTCGAGTGACCTGCACCAGCAGAGCCTTCCTCACCCCAAGGCCACGCCGCCGCCCCTGCCGAGGCTCCTCCCTGTGCCCTGCCTCTGGCAAATGACCATCAGGCCTTACCCTGAGACTCAGCCTGAGCACTGTTTCTCCAACACCCCCCCACGCACCCTGGGCACGGCCGGGCGGCCCCCGCCCTCTGTGATGTTGCCTTGCACGGCTCAGTTGCGGCCTGCACCAGGGGCCACCACAACTGTTTCCTGGTCTGCTTCTTTTCAGTCTGGTCTTCATTGTGAGCTTCTGGAGCTTGGTGAAGTCTATTGACCTCTTTGCAGAATAATGCTTTTAAATGCACAAAATAAAACAAAGCATTAGAAAGGAAACCAATTATACTGAAATCCAGTTGTCAAAATATTTTAAAATGTGATCCGTTTGCTTCATTATTTACACATTGAGTAACACACTCCAGCAGCAGGTCTGATAAGTAGTGATTCTGAGGTCGTGATGCGCTGCCCCGTACGTGAGATGTGATGTGACAACCTCTGAGATTCCAACCGGGTCAGGGGGTGCGTTCAGCTAACGTGACTGTGTTCGGTTCTCTGCATTGATCCTGGAAGGAAATGCCTCACTGCAGTTAGAGGCTAGTGGGAAAAATGTAATTCTTTTTTTCCCATCCATTCCATCTGGATGGACTCTCCAAAGTCTATCCTGATTAAGAATTAGTATTTTAAAGGGAAGGGACTTTGGATTCCCAGCACCCACACAATGCTTGTATAAAATCGCCCTCAAACATGTTTATTGCGTTAATGAAGGAGATGGGACTCTTGGTTGCAAGTGACAGAAGTTCAGCTCAGACTCTTGGCTCACTTAGATCTAAAAGGGTTGCAGGTACAGCTAGATCCAGGGGCCGAGATGCCGTTGTTGATCTTTCTCTTGCTGACTCCTCTCCTTCTTTCCCTCTGATTGGCTCTGGTTCTGCTTGGGTGTTGGCAGCCTCAATCCGAAATGATGACAAGGACTCTTTCTCGCCATGGTTCCATGGAACGACTTTGATTGGCCTGGTTGGGTCTCATGCCCATCCTGTGTACTTGTAACCCCAGACAGGGATGGAGAGAACCACAACCAGTCAGACCGGGGCCACATGCCCACGCCTGGGGTGGGGTGTGGTCGATAATCTCACAGAACCCCGGGGCTGGGTGAGGAGCACTTCCTTGGTGGACAGAAGATGATGAGCAGACAAAACCGCCCGTGCAGCCGCGTTAGAGCCATAGGGTAAGTGAGTAATCACCGTGCATTGTTTTAGGGGCACGGTTTCCTGCTGTAACAAAAAGACCTAAAATACTGTGGTTTAAGCAAGAAAGGAGTTTATGTACTTCTTATGTAACATTGCCAGAGGCCGACAGGCAGGCCAGGACTGTAGGCAGCCTTGCCATCCTCCATCTTGATGTGACTGCCCAACCGACTGGAGGGAGGAAGGGCATGCCCATAGTCAGGGCCAGGAAGTGCACACATCACCTCCCTCACCTACCATTGACTAGGGCTTCGTCATGGGCTGCTTGTGGCTTCGAGGGAGGTCTGGACATGGAGTTGAGTGACCTTGTGCCCAGCTAAAGATCTAGTACACTAAGGAAGGGGAAACTAGATATGGTGGACAATCAGGGACTGCCACCCACTCTAGTGTAATTAGGACTGTGATAAATGGAAGTGGAACACCACTCACCCCCTGGAGTATCTGAAATTGAAAGTCCCATGTGTTGTCGAGGATGTGGAGCAACTGGAACTCTTGCACACCTCTGGTGGGGGTGGGAAATGGTGCAAATGCTTTGTAAAAACATTTAGCAGCACCACTAAAGCTAGACATATCTATGCCCTCTAACTGAGCAATGCCCCTTCTGAGTATGTACCCAACAAAGTTAAATGCATTTGGTCATCAAAAGACGTGTGCAGGGGCCAGCCTGGTGGCGCAAGCGGTTGGGTGTGAGCACTCGGCTGTGGCAGCCCAGGGTTCGCCAGTTCGGATCCCGGGTGGGCACCAACGCACCGCCTGTCAAGCCATGCTGTGGTNATCTATGCCCTCTAACCGAGCAATGCCCCTTCTGAGTATGTACCCAACAAAGTTAAATGCATTTGGTCATCAAAAGACGTGTGCAGGGGCCAGCCCGGTGGCGCAAGCGGTTGGGTGTGAGCACTCAGCTGTGGCAGCCCAGGGTTCGCCAGTTAGGATCCCGGGTGGGCACCAACGCACCGCCTGTCAAGCCATGCTGTGGTGGTGTCCCATATAAAGTAGAGGAAGATGGGCACAGATGTTAGCCCAGGGCCAGTCTTCTCAGCAAAAAGAGGAGGATTGTCAGATGTTAGCTCAGGACCAATCTTCCTCAAAAAAAAAAAAGACGTGTGCAAGAATGCTCGTAGCAGCTTTATTGTTGTCATCCCAAATTAGGAATGACCTACATGGACGTTGACAGTATAAAGACAAGAGAATCCTGGTATAGCCACACGATGGAATACTACTCAGCAGTGAAAAAGGGAGAGCTCCATGCAAAGAAATGAATGAATCTCTTAGACGTGGTTCTGAGTGAAAGAAGTCAGACACGAAAGAGTCCACACCGTATGTTCTGTCTACGTGAAGTTCCAGAACAGGCAAACATAATCAATAGGGATCGAGATCAGAATCACCATTCCTCTGGGGCAGGTTCTGACAGGAGAAGGAACCATGGGAGGTGGAAACGTTCGCTGTCTGGACCCGGGTGGTGGTCAGCCAAGTATACACATGCACCAGAATTCACTGAGCTCTGCACTGAGGATTTCTGTACTTTCATGCTTGTAAGTTATACCTCAACCAAAAACACAAAAATGCAAAAAAGGAAAGTGCTCTGTAGTTAAAAATGATGGTGCGCTCCACTCCCCCAGAGGGAGAGCCCCTGCCCCCACTGGAGCGTCCTGACACAGGCTGAGTGGGTCCTGACAGCCAGGGCCTGTGCTTCCCCGTACGAGCAGGCGGGGTGCGCTGGCCCCATTCTCCAGACAGGAACTGGGGGGTGGGTTCAGTTCTGTGTATTCGTCACTGGTGGGCCCCGCCGAGGCACACTTGGACCCTGGCATTGGGACTTCCTGGTGGTGCCCTCCACACATAGACATGGCAGAAGGTTTTGTGCAAACACAGGTGACGACGGGACCACGCGGTGGGTAAGCCACCTGCTCCGGGACCCCCAGGCCACCCCTCAATCTCACGCCTGCCTGCGCCGCTAGTGTGCTTGTTGGCTGGACAGGGGACAGGGACCTAAGTGACCCAAACTCCCCTCTGATTAACCATGGATTTGGAGGGTAGGAAGAATTGGATTCTTCACAGAGAAAAGTCGAGGGCCTCACCACTGTCATTATTACCCTGTGGTTTCCTCTTCTCCCGTTCACGATTTTACTCACTCAGGCCTTCTGGCGGCCGAACAGCCTTCCTCTCGCAGCATCACCAAGCGTCACTTGTCATCAGTGGGAGCGAGTCCTGCACCTGCCTCTTCCTTTCCTTCAAGATCCTTTGTCACATGTGATGGAGGCACGGAGCGGATGCTGAATATCCTGTGGAGTTTATTTCCTGGTAGGATAGAGGCAATAGTCGGCTTTGAATGAAAACACCACGTGCCCACGAATGACAATCACCTGCCTGCTGTGACCCAGTTTTTTTTTTTTTTTTTATA
>JABWHU010001010.1:51918679-52067126 GCA_014189135.1 Dicerorhinus sumatrensis harrissoni | reverse complement strand
AGTTTTGAAAGAAGATTTTGTGAAGAAACCTAACTGGAAGATTCTCTCTAAGAACTCTGGAACTGCCAGCAGAAATAAGAAGTGTTTTCTAATCAGGCCGTTCTCCAAGCACAATGGGGCGACCAAGCCTGCCACCCTCCTGGCCCCGCCAGCGGGCTGTCCGCGCTCCGCCGGGGTGCAGGACGGCCCTCCTCAGCGCCCGCCCTCCTGCTCGCTTGCAGAGAGCCTGACGGATGTTCCACTCAACAGAACCAAAGGCATTCTGGAAGAGAGTATGTTTGCAAAGATTGAGTTTCAACCAAAATTAAAGTGAAATTATCTGTTCTTGAGGCAAAATACAAGAGTAAATAAGACATTTAAAAGGAAACACGAGTGAAAAACCTTAGTTTCCACAGAAAGCACTGTACAGTGTAGAAGTGCATCTATTTGTGCTTTAAAATGATTATGCGAAGACATCAAAAGTAGTCGAATGAAACAGAAGTAGGCAAAACAAGAAGTGACAACCCTCCTGCCTCCCCCACTTTCTAGGACAATCCACCCAGGCTCTGGTGGGTCGTCTTCTAGGCCTGTTCCCCTCTAACACACATGCAAACACGCACGTGCTCTTTTAGAAGGTCTGGAATCAATTTCACCCTCTGTGTTATTTACTTTAAAGTGGGGCTGCACGATTCACATTTCCTCCTGCTCTTCACTCACGGACACCCTTCAGTGCGCACACGGCTCTCCTTCATTCTTTTTAAAATCGTTGTGAACCACCATCTGAGTAACACGTGCACGAGGTAGAAACAATTCAATCCAGCAACACACAAGTACATTAAAAAAAGTCTCGCCCTGCCTCCTATGCTAAGCCCCAGAGCAGCCACTTTTGGACTCTGGTAATTGCTTCCGCGATCTAAGAGAAGGTGCCATGTCCCTGTGTTCTGGTTTGTCGGCGTCAGACAGGAGCTGGCGGCTTCCTGGGATGAGAGGACTCAGCACCCACCTGCCCCACATCTCCCGTTCCCCCTAAATTTACAAATACGTGTACTATTGCAACTTCTTCCAGCGGTGCCTGCGTGTCGTCAAACACTGGGCCCGAGGGTTTACTGTCCAGCTCGTGTGGGCCGTGTCATCTGAGTGGACGAGAGACGAGGCCCTCGTGCCTCCCGCACCTTTCTTCCTGCTGTTCTACCTCCTCTCTCCCCGTCCACCTGTACCACTTATTTCTTGCATTCTGAGTTCTCTGTGTTGGAATCCATACAGGTGGACTTAAGAAACAAATGACCAGAAAGAACATATACGTGATCACAAGTCCATAGCTGTCATTCACAGAGTGAGTGACGGAGGGAGCCACCCTGGGGAAGGCGGTGTGGTCCTGGGCCACGGACGGGACCTCCAGGGAGAATGTCGCCATGGCCAGGACAGCACTCTGCCCTTGTCCTTTCCTGTTCCTCCAAGTAGTGGCATCACTCTGTCTGCTGTTTTCCTGGAATTTCTGATGCCCTGCTCCTGAGCTCATGGCTCCACCCTCAGACGTCTTCTGTCCTGTTAGTGTGACACTGCTTGTCACCTGTGACCCTGTTCCCTCCTGGAGATGTGCTGCTCAGAGCCACTGCCTTCTGCCCACTCCTGGTGTGAGGCAGGCCCTGGGCCTCTTGTCTCCCTGTCCTGGCGGGGACTGCCTCTTTGCTGGGCTGGACCCCCTGTTCGGTAGGCCCACATCTCGCCTTTCTCGGCTGGCTCTCTTGTTTTGATGGAGCATCCCCCAACCCAGTGGGCCCTGACAAGACGCACAGTCAGAGCAGAATTCTAGGCTGGACGTCTGGAAGGCACTGCTTCCTTCTCCAGCAGCTCCTGGCATCGCTGATGGTCGCCACCCTGATTCTCAGACCTTTGTCTGTGGACTGTTTCTCTCTGGAACTGGTTGGAATCTTCTCTTGGTCCTTGTGTGAGATAATAGAAAATAGATATTGGTCTCTGCCCCCGGTTCCTGGCACAGAGCTCCTGAAACCCTTGTAAATTCCTAGGTGATAAGAGCACTAGGCGCATCCTTTCTTCTAATGAGTGACTCTGGGGGGCTCCTGGATGGCTCCTGGATGGGAGCTGGTCACCAGAAAGACCAACCTATGATTAGAAGCTTGGAATTTTCTGCCCCATCCTCCCCCCCGCCTTCTCTGGAGAGGGGAGAGGGGCTGGAAATGGAGATGATAATTGATCAAGCCTATGTGAGGAAGCCTTCATAAAATCCCCATAGCACAGGGCTGGGAGGGCTTCCAGGCTGGTGAACACACCCCCATGCCAGGAGGGTGACGCACCCCAACCCCACGGGGAGAGAAGCTCCTCGGGACCCTCCCAGCTCTCACCATGTGTACCTCTTCATCTGGCTGTTCATCTATATCCCACATCATATCCTTTAACAAGCTGGTAAACGTAAGTAAGCGTTTCCCTGAGTTCTGTGAGCCTCCCTAGCAAGTTAATCCAACCCGAGGAGAAGGTTGTGGGACCCTCTGATCTATAGCCGGTGGGCAGAAGCACAGGTGACAACCTGGACTTGGGATCAGCATCTGCAGCGGGGCGGGGGGCGGGGCAGGACACAGTCTTGTGGGACTGAGCCCTTAACCTGTGGGATCTGATGCTGCCTCCAGGTAGATGGTGTCAGAATTGAGTTCAAGTGTAGGACACCTGGCTGGTGTTTTGGAAAGTTGCTTGGTGGGGAATCCCCTGCACACCTGGTGACCAGAGTGTCAGCAGTGAGTGTTCTGTGTTAGAGTACCGGAGATGCTCAGGAGAATGACTGAGGTTGTTCCCCACACAGGAGGGACAGACGGGGTTTTCCCTGTTACCCTGGTTCTCTGCAGTTTCACGCGACATGTCTTGGTGTGGGCGTTTTTCATCGTTGATTTTTCATTCTGGGGAAACTTCATGGATTACATGTTTAATAGCAACTTCCTTTGCTCTGATTTTTCTTCCTGCAGCCCTGTTATTCAGACGTTGGTCTTGGTGAATTGATTCTCCAGTTGTCTAGCTTTCCCTCTGTGACCCAGCCTCCACCTTTAGTCTGACTCGTCCACTCCCTCCACTTTCTCCCCGAATCCTTCTATTACCTTTTTTATTTTAACTATTCGAATTTTAATTTCCAAGAGTTCTTTCTTACTCTCGAAAGTTCCTGTTTCAGAGTCTTGTTTTAATTTAGCAGATAGACTATCATCTCTTTTCTCTGAGGATCTTGATTTTAGTTTTTGGGGGAATTTTTTATTTCTATGTGATTTTCTGTTTTCTCCAGGTTCCTTTTCCTGGATGGGTTGATGTCTTTCTTTCTTTCAGCTATAAGGATTCTCTTGGTGACCTGGGGCTACACACTCAGAATCACCAGTGGGCCACTGAACTCCTGATTATCACTGAGAACCTCACTGTAGAGTGCTGTGGTGAACTCCTGACTGTCACTGAGAACCTCACTGTAGAGTGCTGGGATGAACTCCTGACTGTCGCTGAGAACCTCACTGTAGAGTGCTGGGCTAAACTTCTGACTGTCACTGAGAACCTCACTGTAGAGTGCTGAGATGAACTCCTGATTGTCACTGAGAACCTCACTGTAGAGTGCTGGAGTAAACTTCTGACTGTCACTGAGAACCTCACTGTAGAGTGCTGGGATGAACTCCTGACTGTCACTGAGAACCTCACTGTAGAGTGCTGNTGCTGGGATGAACTCCTGACTGTCACTGAGAACCTCACTGTAGAGTGCTGGGATGATCTCCTGACTGTCACTGAGAACCTCACTGTAGAGTGCTGAGATGAACTCTTGATTGTCGCTGAGAACTTCACTGTGGAGTGCTGGGGTGAACTGATTGTCACTGAGAACCTCACTGTGGAATGCTTGGTCAGGGACCAGACCCTTCCCTGGATCCGGACTTTCTGTATCAATGAGTCTTTCTCTTTAGCTGTCCATTTTCCTGGGGAAGAGCCCTCTGACTTCCTGCCTGGACAGAGGTGGGGTCAGCCCACTGCCCCTTCTCAGGCTGAGTGGAGGAAGAGCCGGAGGGTCCTTCTCCACCACGGTAGATTTTCACTTCTGCGCTCCTGCCCTCCCCGTCCCTGCATCTCTGAGGACAGAAAGTAACAGAATGAGGAGTGGACATGGACGTCTCATTTCTTCTTAGGTTTTCACCCACTTCTCCAGTTATTGGTCTCACCTCACCTCCACTTTCAGAGGTCTCCAATTCCTGGGTTCTGTGGCAAAATTCTTGATTCTTGAGCTCCGCTCTCCCGGCCTGCTAAGTCCGTGCCACTCACCTATCTGTTTTCTAGTTTCTAGAGTGTTGTTGCCATCTTTCAACTATTGGTTTCTGTGTGTTCTTTATTACACATAATGTGCATGGTCTCCGCCTGTTGTGTTTACAGTTAAATAAGTTAAATGCACCTGATACGACTTAATGACTCCGGGTGTTTGCCTGCCAGGTGAAACTGGGCCTTTGTTTGGTTAGTTGCAACCCTCCATCAGACTTTAAAAACATGGGTCTCGGGCTCCAGGCTCACACATGTCAGGAGAAGCATTACCTCCCGCCCCGCCCTGCGTCTCCGTCACACTCCTCCTGGGCTCCTCTTAGCTCCCTTCCTCCTCCCCCACCTCCTCCAGATTGGGGGCCACAAGCACACAGCAAAGGGTTTCCCCGAGAGTCTGCAGGAGTTCAGGGGCTCCGTCCATCATTCATTCATTCACTGGGACAATCACTAAATGTAGAAACCTAAGGACCCCTAAAGACTCCATTTGTTTCAACTGAGCACTCGTGTGGGCCGCGCACTGGGATGAACTCTGGATTCAAGTATTTAAATTTTACCATGAGTATTTAAAGCATATGAAAGTATGAGAAAGAACAGGGCAAATACCCGGCTGAGGGACAAGCAGGCTGCCCCTGGTGAAGCCCCTGCTGCAGCCCCTCCCAGCCACTGCCTCCTCGCCCTCCCTGAAATGACCACAGTGTGGACTTGGGTGCTGAGTGTCCTGGCTGCTTTCACGTTGGCTGACGGGTATGCGCCGAGACACTGGTGAATTCCCTTGCAGCTCTTAAACTTCACAGAAATGGTTAATACGCCTAGTCAGAGATTCTGTGGGAACCTTAGAAGAGACCAGGTTGTGAAGGTCACACATTAGCACACAATCTCCTGGAAAGACATCGAGCCATGGAAATAGCTCCTTTCTCTATTTCAGAATTCGTTTCCACATCTTTCACAGGTTTCCCCCATTCTGGGTTCACTCCTCTGCTGCCCACAGTGAGCCTCGCTGTGCGTGCGTGGCCTCTCTGGCTGAATGTGGCTCCTCTAACTATTGTTCCTCGACCTCCATCTCTCCGCGCCATGTCAAAAGCAGATGGTGATTTCTTCCATCTGGTGCCACAATCTGTCCAAACTGTCTCGTTCTGAGAGCTCTCGGGAAATTGCAGAGCCCAAAATGGAGAAGACTGTGCTTCCGCCAGACTTACTATGGACAGCGTTTGGTGTACAATCCTGGATTGAGATTCTCCATATATAATGTTAAGCTCAGAAAAATTGCTATTTTCTCCGATGCCTGTCATGAGTAACACAGAAGCAATTGGTGAGGCACAGCAGGATTACGTTCTGAAAACCTCAAATAGCTTCCCTCCAATATAGTAATATTCAATAAGGGACGTTCCATCCGCAGCCCTTTCCTCTTCAACCACAACTACCCTCAGCTCGGAGAGAAAACTGAGGTACTCACATTACCTTTCAAAGGCTATAAACGCCACACACCTGAATTTGAAGGAAAAAATGCTGTTCTTGAAAACATTTCATGAGAAATGGGCAGTGAGTGGGCTCCTTCGGGGTTGAGCTGCTCCTGTTGTGTGTGCAGAAAGCTGTCTCTGCCCTCATTGAGCACAGTGGTTTGCAAACCCGCCCTGCGGCTGTGCTAATGGCATTAGGGCCGAGGGACTGCCCGCCCCAGAGCCATCACTGCTGCACAGGGCCCGTCAGCCCTGGGAGAGATGCTGAGTGGGGAGAGGCCAGGGCAGGGCCTACCAGGGATTTTTATTACAGATGCAGCAGCCTCTCTAGTCACTGCAGACTCAGAACGCAGCCAAAGGTTGCTCTGGAACAAGCCCAGCTTAGAGAGGAGGCCAGAAGCAAGCACTCTAAGTGTATTTTCCAGAGACATGGAGGGTGGGCTTCCTCGTGGGCTCAGGTCCCTGCCCCACCCCCAACTCGGATGCCCATTCTGCGTAGGAGAATACTGCGTAGGTCCCTGTCAGCCCCCACCCCCACTATTCCTGGAAACCAAGAGGATCCCCACCATGCGACCACACGCAGTGTCGTTCCCCTTATAAATGTCAGCGTGTAGTAACGCACTGCTTCTGCTTTCAGAGCAGAAAGGAGATCCACCCCGTAGTCTGCAAAGAGCGCTCTTTCTGTGCTCACTTACTCAGATGTTTTACAAGTTTATTTTCATTGTGCAATTACCAACTATTGCTTTCATTTAATTGCGTGAAACTTGCAGCTAGGCCGAGTAAGCATGATGCCCTCATTCTCCCTGCCCCGCCCCAGTTTATATCAAAGGCTCATGCTGCTCGTGAAACAAGGGAACCAATGACGACCCCACGAGGAGACCAAGGGCGTGCTGCCTCTCCCAGGCTCTGTTGTTTATGCTGCTTGACTTGCTATTTCTGGTTTCATGGCGCAAGATCCCCTTATCTGGAACATTCCTCTTCATCCTCCTTTACTAGGTGCTGAGGGGCTGAGAGACCTTGGTCAGATCCCGCCTGGAGCAGCCCTGTCTCACTGGGTCCCATGCCCCCAGGGTCAGGCCTCAGGTCCTTAGCAGCGCTGGCCCCTCTCAGAGCCTCTGTGCTGGAGTCGTCACCGCTCTCTTTGGAAGAGACCGGGTCTCTTTGGCTGGTCAGAGAAGGCTGCGGGATGACGGGTGTTCCAGGCACCAGGAGAAGGGAGAACGCTGGGCAGAGGGATGTGGGCACCGCCTCCTCACTGCTGTTTTGCATTTGCAGCATCTCTCCTCTCCTAGGGGCCCTTTGAATGAGGGAGAGAGCGCGGCTCTGCCGGGGCCTCCCTCCCCACATGTCACCACCACGAGTTCATCCCAGCCTCCAGGCTCCCCCACATTCCTTCTCTGGATCCGGAGCCCTAAGGGGCTTTGGCCCTTCCAGGGATGGAAGAGAGAGTGGGCGAGGCAGAGAGGGAGATGCCACTGCAGAGCGAGAAAGACCCGTCAGGACCCCGAGCCGGCCACGTGGCTGGGCAGCACTCCCCACCCAGAGCCGTCCCCCAGGAGCCCAGTACCGGGAAGCCCCCAGCTGAGGGAGGCCCAGCTGGGTCAGGAATTGGCCTCCCGGGAGGGCCCTGCTGAAATGCATGCTTGTTTTTCTAAACTTTTCCAGCCAGTCTTGTCTACACACAGAGTGTTTGGTTATCCCAACGTGTAAACCAGCGAAGCAGCACAGCTCCATGAGCTGACAGGGAGGGGGCCTGGGGGCTCCCCCAGCTCTGTGGCCTTGCCTGGGACACCCCTGCGGTGCTGCAGCCTTGAAGACGTTGATTTGTCTTTGCTCAGCATCCTACGACGCACTTTGTTAGACACTCAGAAAACTTTCCCCGTGTACCCGGAGGATTGGGGTGTGTCCAGGTCTTGGCTCTTAAGAGTAAAGCTGCTCTGAACATTCTTCGATGAGTCTTTTCAGGGGGTGGATGAACCATGTATTTTCATTTATCCTGGTTGAATACCGGGGATGGGGATTGCCATGTCATAGGCGAGGTGAGCACTTCCTTCCCTAAGAAGCTGCCAGATGCTCTCCAGAGAGGCCAGACCACTTGCACTCACATCAACACACATGGGTTTCTGTTGCTGTGTCCTGGCCAGTGCTCTGCTATCGGCTGCTCCAATTTCGTCCATTCTAGGCAGTGAAGCCCAACGGGATGCTCCTGCCTTTTCCCAAACATATTTGGCCACAGAAGATTTCATGATTCCGACGGAGGGACTGTGCCAGCATGGGAAACCCGGCTGAAGGGTGGAGCCGAATCTGAGATGCTCTGGCCCAGGGTTCTGATGGAGACTTGCTGGAAGCCCCGTGTGCAGTCTGCTTCACAGTTTGGGGCTGCTCCTGGAGAGGCCGTCCCCTTCTCCCGGGCAGGGGCACCTGCACACAGGCGCTGCCACCTCCTGGGGCTGCTCTCTGCTGGCCCTGGCATGTGGGCTGCAGGCACGTCACTGTGGTCATAGCCCATCCTTTGCATGTCTGCAGGTGCCTGGGAGGAAACCTGCAGGACAGGGCAGGTGTGGACGGCAGGGACCTCCACCCAGGAAAGGCAGCAAACTGTCCACCAAAGCTTCCCCACTGGCCTGGAACGAGGGCACATGGGACCCACAGGGGCTTCTCCTCATCACAGCCCCCCCCCATCCCCGGCTGTGGCCAGCGCACGCTTCTCCAACAGCATGCGTGCGTCTTCCCAAAGTTGAGTCATCTCAGATGGAAGGAGGACTCATTGTGAAGCCCTGCCTGGTCCCTTGGAGGGACAGACACTCAGCCTCGCACCCTCCCCAGGCCTGCACTGTGCGACTGGAGGGTGGCAGCATCTTTAAGAGGCAGAGCCAATTCCCCTCTCCTGAAGGGCTGGCTGCCGAGAACCTGCCCCCAGGCCCTCAGAGAGAGCCATCACTCCAAGCTCACGTCCCCCGGGCCCCAACACAGCTCAGCCCCCACCCCACGGCCCCGCTGTCAGTACGGCTCCCCGGACGTCTCTGTGCTCTCAAGGTCACACATGGCCGTGCAAACTGGGGCTTCTCTTTGTCAGCTGGCTCACAGGCTTAACCTCAAAGACATCATCCTTGACAATTTTGAAGCTCTGCAGCATGGAAGGAAGGATGCACCTTCTGCCTCGAGAAGCCAGCCTTTGGGGAGCTGGAATTGTGAACACTAAAAGGCTGCCTGTTTCTGACGAGAGGGTAATTGGTCTTTGATATCTATGGGGATGAATGTTGGCCTCTGGAGAAAGACTGTGAATTCCAGATGGAGGAGACCACAAGGAAGGATGGTGACCACCTGGGGTGGGACCCTGGCATGTCTGCCCCCAGGATGGGGTGTGGCTGTGACCCCTGTTGGCCGTATGTGATGTGGGCGTGGGGCTGGGAGAGGGCATGGCCTGGGCCTGGAGTGAGCCCTTTGATGGAGAAATCTCCTTTTTGTGGTTTGTTGAGTCTCAGTGAAGCCTCACCCGAGTTCCATCTGGGCAGGGGGGAGGAGGGGTCCCCTGATGGTCAGACACACAGAAATAATCGAGAGCACTTGGGGGTGGAAACCGGCCTAGGTTGGGTTTTGGAAGCAGTTGGTCTCCTTGGAAGCTTTGACCTCGGGGGCGGGGCAGGGGAGCACGGCGCTCAACAGGAAATTGGGAGGGGTGAATGCTAGTCCCTTCTCCAGACCTAGGCTGTCTGGGCTGTGCAGTCTGCAGCTGGTCTGGGAGCAAATTACTTTCTACGTCCTGCTTCTAGAAGACCCGCGCCCTCCTGGACGCGAATCTCATTTCCTCACCAGTGGACAGCCACAGCTCCAGTCCTCACACACCCCGGGTTGCGTCCCAGGAGAGCCCCCGACTGTGTGAGAAGCAGGAGGAAGTTCTCAGACGAGCTGTGAGGGGCTCTTGCCCTGGAAGTGGGGGATGTGATGGAATTGACAGCCCTGGACCCCAGGAGATACGATTCCCAAAGCAGGGACATAATCTATGAGGTCCAAAATGGGACAGAGAGGAGGGGGCTGGCAGCAGGGTAAAAACAGAATACGAGGTGATTTTCCTTGTAAACATATAAAACAAACTCTGCTCTTCGGGCCTGCACTGAGTGGAGAACCCGCACAAGAGGGGATATGGCGTACCCGCCCTACCTCAGGGCCTGTGCTGGGACCTGCATACGATTCCTGTCAGCAACATCCCCCTCATTCCGCCAATGCCCCCCACCGTGTGGACGAAGAAACTCTCAGAGAGGGTAAGCGAGCGGCCAAGGGCCAACAGCCAGATTCAAGGCCAAAAGTCTCCTCAGCGGGTTACTGCAGGTGCAGAGAAGCCAGAGCACACCACAGTTCATGGGAGTACGGGCACTGTGCCTTCTACGTGTTTATCGAGCACCGGCTCTGCCCCAGGCTGGGAGGGCAGGGCTGGACGGGCAGACAGCATGCTTGTCCTACCTCCTCCTCTCCACAGAAAAAAGTAAGGGCAGAAAGCTCTGAGTGAGCAGATAGATAAGCAGGGGTGCTGCAATGTTTCAGGACGGAAATAGACCCGGGAGGAGACGGGCAATGACGCACGGGGTCCTGTCCAGCGGCGGCCGTGCTGGGGGTCAAGACATACAGGGACACCAGGGGATGGCAGGTGCCAGCCACGTGTGGCAGTTTTAAGACACAGCAGCACGTTGTTGGCTTGCCTCTGATTGTGGGGGGGGGTCTCTGTCCCCTCCCCTTGATCTGGGCTCGCTTGTGCCTGCTTTAAGTGATGGAGGAGGGCTACAGGGGTGCTGTGTCACCTCCCAGGCTAGTCACAAAGGGCCAAGCCCTCATTCCTGGGCTCTGAGCGGCCAAATAAGGAGTTGGGGCCCTCTGAGGCCACCACACTCTGGAAGCCCAGGCCGCAAGGAGAGGCTAGGTGGAGGAGCTGGACTCAGTGCCCCGCTGAGCACCTGCTGGCAGCCGGCATCAACCAGCCAGCGAGTGAGTCCCTTGGACGTCCAGCCCGGTGGAGCCTGCAGACGGCTCCAGCCCCAGCTGACATCTCCCTATAACCTCAGGAGGGACCCTGCCATGTACTCACCAGCCGAGTCCTCCCAAATTCCTGACGCATGAGATTGTGGAATATCACACGACAAAGTGGTGCTGTTCTAAGCTACTAGATTGGGTAATTTGTTGCACACGCACAAGGTTGTGCACGTGCCTGGGGCTGTGTGCACACTCAGGGAAGACCTGAGCAGGCCCCCAGCCCTCACTTCTGGTGGCTCAAGGCCTGTGCCAGCAGGAAACGATGGCTAAGGGAGAGTTGTCAGCTGCCGGGCTGAGCGTTGAAGGCACGTTCCAGCGTGTATACAGAGCCCCTCGGCAAAGACTGGTGGGCTTGCTGGTCCCAGGTGTGTAAAGAATTTCTGTCCAATCACTAGCTGATCGCTGGAGACTAACCGAGCTGAGACTTCAGTGGCCACACTCGACAAAGAATACCGTCTCTACAGAATCAGTTCAGAAAAGTCACCTCACAAACAGCAACAGCAAACCCTGGGGAGGGGGACAATTGGATTTCCAGAGTCACTACATTACACTATTTAAAATGCCAGTTTTCTACAAAAAAAGTAAGGATATATGAAAGGCACAAGAAAGGATGATGCATACACAGGGCTGATAACAGGAACGCTCCCTGGGAAGCCAGACACCTGGCTCATGAGACAGATTTCAGGCTGGCTACTTAAAACATGCTTCAGGAGCTATGGGAAAGTATAAGAGGGATGTCTCATCAAACAGAGAAACCGATAAAGACAGAAATTATCAAAAAGAAACAAGCAGAAGTTCTGGACGTGCTGCTAAGATGCCCGATATTTTAGCTGGAGATGCACTGTGATTGTGACCACTGGGGTGAGAAGATCAAACAAGGTCTGGGAAAAACACACAACGTTTTCAGAGAAGCGGCTGAGACCCAGCCCCGGGTGATGCTCCGTGTGTGCTGGGTGGGTGGGGAGGAGGCCGGGGAGAGGTGGCCGGCGTCCCTACCCCATGTCTGTGCCCCGTGCTGTGCCGAGTCGGTGTCTGTGTGTACGAGGCACTCAGGACTCGGTGTTTGCTGACGACAACCCGAGGGTAGAGGGTCAGAGAGCGGATCGGCAGGAACCCCTCGAAACAGTAGGGTGGGAGCAGAAGGAGGGCTTTTGGACATGGAGACTTTGTTGGGGATGCGGCCGTGCCATGGAGGATGGAAACCAGACTGCAGGAAGTGGTTTGACTTTGGCCCAGTGTAGACGCTTCCTCCTGGCAGAGGAGAAGACGCCCATGAGAACATCCGCCCCGTGTGGGCACCTTGCACTGCTTAAACTGAGTGGCTCAGGAGTGAGGCCTGGATGCCTCGGGCCAGGTCACTGGGCGTCTCTGGAGGGGGGCCACGCGTCCACGTGCCGGGTGTGTGACCTCGCTGACGGGACGGAGGCCCTTCCTCAGGGGCTCAGCGCCCATCGGGGAGAGACCCACAACTTGCCGTGAGGTGCGAGGGACAGCAGCCGGACTTCTGGAGCGGTCGTGCGATGCTGGGTTCCGGAGTGGAGGAGAGATCCCGGAGGAACTTGCCGCCTCCATGTGACGTGACACTCTCCTCGAGGCGGGAGGGGACCAATGCTGTGAAACCCACAGACTCAGGGGAGAGTCTGCCCAGCTCTGGAGACCAACAAGACAGCACGCTCTCAGCTGCTGCAGGTCTTCCTGCAGCTGGTCTGTCACTCAGGCCGGTCGCCTCCTGCTGCTGCTGCTGGTCACGCCTGCATCCACCTGGCGCTCGTCTTACCCGCCTGAGAGGGGCTGCCAGGCCGTCGACGCATCGGCAACCTTCTGTTGCGTGGCAACTTGGAGGAAACTCACGGCACCATTTCTCTCCATGTTGTTGGATCTTAAGAAGGATGTGTAGGAGGTGGGATTCAAATGTTGGGCTACCGTTAGCCTTACTGTTCACTTATTCGTGTTCTTTGTTCTCTAACTCCAGAGATAATCAAGATTTGACCTTATTTAGGAACTCCAAACATAGACCTCCTGAAATAGGAGGTCAATTAAATATCCAGTAAGCTAGCCCGCCTCACCCGTCATACTCACAGAAGACACTGTCCTTTCCTAATTTTCTTTCCTGCCAGAAGAGCCCAATTTTGCATTTACATAGCAGGCAGAGAGCCCTTGATCTCAGAGAAGATAGGCTTCCCATAGCCCCTTTGGTCTAATCGAAGCCATTGATTGTTCTCGGGGGTGCACAGGACCCTGCTCTGCACAATGAGACGTAAAAAGAAATCAGCTGGAGCATCAACAGGATTTTCCCCCTGCCCCTTCCTCCTAGTCTGGGATGCTCCAGCTAATGCCTGGAGCTCTGGTAGCTATTTTGTAACTAGGAGGTGACCGGCATGAGGATTAAAAGCCATTGTGCTGGGACTGGAAACAGGAGGACAGGACGTGCCTGGCTCTGACGGCATCACTCCGCTGCGGCACCAGCGCTGACTACTCCTTCTGTGATACCACTAAATGCCACTACTGTTTAAGCTCCTCTGAGATGGGCTTTCTCATGTTTGTAGCCAAAACCACTGTTTTGGAAATATTTTTATATAATTTCAGCCTGAGTGCGTGTTACTTTAAAAAGACACATTTATTCCTTTTCAAGCACCCTAAACTGATATGGTTTTCATTCCTCTCTCTGCAAATGTTGTTTGTCAGCAGACAGGGCCAGGGAGGGGAGCTGGAGGATGTCCCTTCCACACAAGGCCCAGCCAGATGGAAGTGGAGGTCGGGAGCCGCCCCGTGGGCCCCTCAGATTGTGGAGGTGGTGGGTGGGCAGGAGAAGGGTCTGGTGAAGCAGTTGTGTTCCACCCTTTCAGGTCCAGCTGCATCCTGGGGTGGGGGTCCTGCTGCATCTGCCAAGAGTGCGGGGGGAGGGCTTTGGATCATCAACATCTTGGGGATCAGGGAGATGCCTCCTCCTGGGGACCCCACAGCTCCCTGGGGCGGCTGGGAGGGTGGCAGTGTGTGGTTTTAAAACATGTCACAAATTCTTTGACAGTCCTTCAGCCAAGAGGTGGGTCTGCTCCCTGCCCTTGAACCTGCGTGGGCTTCAGTGGCCCTGGGTGACTTCTGAGGCTCCGAGAGAAGAGACCACACAACTGTGCCCGCTTCTCCTGGGACACTCACTCAGGGAGCCTCTGAGTCAGAAGCCTGGGTTCTGAGGGCTCCAAGGGGAGAAATCACATGGAGAGACAGAGAGAGAGAGAGAGAGAAAGACAGAGACACAGAGAGAAACTGAGACACAGAGACAGACAGAGACACAGAGAGATAGAGACAGAAATAGACAGAGACAGAGATGCAGAGATAGAAATAGAGACAGAGAGAGAGAGACATGTAGAAAGAGAGACAAAGAAAAAGAGATGGAGAGACACGGAAAGACAAAGAGAGATAAAGACAGAGAGACAAGGAGAGAAAGAGAGATAGAGACACATGCACAGACAGAGACAGAGAGAGACATAGCACGCCCTGAGGCCGTCCACTCCCCTGTCTCGCTGTCCGGCCCAGCCAGGGTCCGACACGTGAGTGAGAGGGTATGGAGAGGTCCCGCTCCAGCCATCAGCCTCGGTCTTGGCCGCCCTGCATGACAGAGCCCAGGCTAGAACATCTGCTGAGTGACAGTGACGACCCCGCTGACTGGGGAGGCAGTTTGGGAGGTTTGCTGTGCGCACCAGATAACGACAAGGGAAGAGGGCCAGCCCCAGCCAGTTCTCAGGCCGCCCCGGCTCCCCGGGGCGTCGCGTCTCAGAGGGATGGGAGGTTGCAAGGGTGAGGCAGGGGGCTCGCTGGGGCCGCTGGTGGTGGATAAGATACCTCACGCTGTCCAGGCCTGACCCAGCCCAGAGAACAGACCCGTTGCAGGACGCCAGACCACCCGGCTCCGCCCCGCAGCCCGCCCTTGCAGCACCTAGAAGCTACTTTGGACAGTGCAGGGCTGGCAGAGAACGTCAGAAAGATCCACACATTCACAGCCAGCTGAGCCCGAATCTCCTAATTGGACTTCATTTTGGTTATTTATCACTGTTCACAAGCAAACCTTAGTGTCTGGATGAAGACACAGCCATTTATGATTTTTCACGGTTCTCTGCGTGATTTTCACCTGGGCCCAGGCGCGTGCTCTGTGGGGGCCCCAGGAGGCTTCCCCACGTGTTGGGAAGTCGGGGATTGCCTCACTCCACGGGTCCTTAACCCCAAACTTCCCCACGGGTGTCACCGTGGCCACCTCCTGTCCGTGGAGGCGAGAGGTGAGGCCAGCGCGAGGCGGGGGTGGCAATGTGGCCCTCCTCTGGAGGCGGAGTGTGCGGCCACACTCGGTCCACCACAGGCGGGGTCTGCGAGATGGACCCAATGGAGTTGTCCCTCTCCTTCCCATCGCCCCCACCCCCAGCCCAGTGGGGCCGAGGCTCGGGCCAGGTGGATCCGTCCCGGGACGCGAGGAGCCGCCTCTTGTTTACCGACGTCTACCTGGTTACCTGCAGTCACCGGAGGGCAGGCAGTGACACCACTTGTAGGGACTTAATCTCCGGGACGGCTCGGGTGTGCAGGCGTATACTGGTCCTCATGGGCCCTACGTGTGGACTTTCCTCCCACGCCCCCGACATCTCCACACCAGCCTCTGTCGTTTTATTTTTGAATTAAAACATTTTAATAAACACTGTATATATTTAAGGCGCACAACATGATTTGATGTACGTATAGTGACATGATTACTACAATCAAGCTAATGAACATTCTTCTCCTCATGTGTTACTATTTTTTGTGTGTGATGAGAGCACCTGAAGTCTGCTCTCTGCAAGTTTCTGGTATACAGTACAGTATTATTAACCATAGTTACCACGCTGCGTGTTAGATCTCCAGACTTATTCATCCTACATAACTGCAACTGTGTGCCTTTGACCAGCATCTCCCCATTTCCCTGAATCTCTGCCGCTGGTAACCAGGGTTTATTCTCTGCTGCTATGTATTCGACTTTCTTAGATTCCATGTAAGTGAGATCACGCAGCTTTTTTTTTCTGTATCTGGCTTATTTCACTTAGCATGATGACCTCCAGGTCCATCCATGTTGTTGCAAATGGCAAGATCTCATTCTTTTTTTATGGCTGAATAATATTCCATGGTATAGAGATCACATATTCCATGATACTTGGGTTGTTTCCAAGCTGTAGCCATTGTAAATAACGCTGCAGTGAAGACAGGGGTGCAGACTTCTCTTCCAGATGGTGATTTCATTTCCTTCAGATAAACACCCAGAAGAGGGATTGCTGGGTCATATGGTGGTTCTATCTCTCAATTTCTGAGGAACCTCCATACTGTTTCCATAGCAGCTGCACCAATTTACGTTCCCACCAACAGTGCACCAGGATTCCCTCTTCTCCACGTTCTTACAACACTTGTCATTTTAAAGTAGTGAAGTTTTAAATAGTCCCCTCAAGTCAGCAAGAAGTCAGGATGAATCCAGGGAGCTAGATAATCTTTCTCCCTGGGGAAAAAACCTGAACCTCCTGAAATTCAGTGAATGTGACGTGCCTCTCTTGGGCCGTCCACTTATCTTGGCTGGGACTGTGGTGCTGTGATGAGAGGGGAGACGCCGGGGGCACACAGGCTGAGTTGGCCGTGGTTTGAAACCCGTCTCTCCTCCGCTGAAGTCTGCTCGGTTCACTGTCTGTGCAGCCAGCAGCTCTGAAGGCCGCCTTCAGAGCACAGCGGGCTGGAGGTGCGTTTTCACCTCCGTCCTGTCTGGGCGGCGTCTTCCCAGCTCGTGTGTGAACGTTTGTGGAAAGTGGGCCCTTACACACGTTGGTTGGTTTCAGAGGACTCGGCTCCAGGCCCCGAAACCCCAGACGCTGTGATTATTATTAATGACTCACGCCAACAGCCTGTTTAGTCTTCCCTGGGGTGTTTCCTTCACCACCACACTCACATTAATGATTTATTGTGTGTAGCTTCTGATGAGGCTGAGGACAGGGGTGGAAGTGACGGGTTCCAAAGGTTTAACCATTTCTTCCATTTCTCGGCTTTCATGATTTCACAGATGAATGGAGAAGGGAGGGGGGTGGAGAAGGAGCAGCGACAGCAGCTTAGAGCGGGAGGGTCAGTGGGGGTGATGCCGGGAGATATCCCACTAGCAGAGGCTGGAAACCGCCTCCGGCCGCTCACCACCCCCGACCTGGGACGGGAGCGAGTGGAGCATCATTCGTGCTTCTGAGTCCATCAGTCTGTCTTGAGTTTCGAAGTCTCAGAGGAGAACCACCCGTATGGATGGTAATGTGCCTCAGAAATACAGTTTTATCTTGTCTAGCGGTGCAGATTTTAGGATTTATTTAAGACAGCAGCCGGTGTTACCTTAAATAATATATGCAACATAGTACAATCCCATTGAAGCAACCTCTGTATGCATGTATGTGGGTATGTTTGTATGTGACATATGAACTTTTCCTCCTCTTATTCAGGTAGGCAGAATCCTTCAGCTGTCTATTCTGCATAACAACCTACTCCGAGACTTAGAATTGTAAAATAATAAATGTTTACACTCTCTCCTGTTTCTGTGGGTCAGGAGTTTGGGAGATGGGTGGTGTGGGCTGTGGTCTCATCTGCAGGCATGACTGGGGCTGGAGGACCCACTTCCAAAGCTGTTGGCCAGGAGTGTCAGCTCCTCTCCATGTGGAGGGCTGTTTGAGCGTTCTCATGGTATGGCAGCTGGTTTCCCCAGAGTGAGGATCCCAGAGACAGCCAGGAGGAAGACTTGATGTCTCAGAGGTCACACACAGCCACATCTGCAATGTCCTGTAGGTCACACAGTCAGCACCACCTAGAATGGAAGGGGTCTTCACTGAGCATGAGGACCAAGGGCGGGGACAGTGAGAGCCATCTTGGAGGCTGGTGACCGCAGGAGGGAACTACAGGAAAATCCCTTGATGAGATCCTCGGGGGAGGGCATGGAAGCCTGAGGGGTTTAAACAAAATGAGTATACCAGAACTATAAATGGCAGGCTGGGCCGCTCCTGGTGAGAGCAGCAGCCCAGGGAGAGGAGCTCGATGGGAGGGGCAGTGCCGGGCTGTGTGTGCCATGTGGTGAACTCTGGGGGTCGCTTGGTGAAGACCCGAGATGGCTCTGCAGAAGCAGAAGCCGGGCACAGACAACCACGCAGACATCAGCCCGCCGAGTGATCAGGGGACTGGCGCTCTCTTCACCTCGTGGGAGCAGGGGCTGGAGTCAGGGCGTGTTTGCACGGGGGATGCTGGGGGCTCACAGTCAAGTGCTCCCACGAGATGACAAAGAGGTTGCAACAGAATTGCACTCCGAGTCCGTCTGCATCCATCTCCTGGGCCGAGGTGATGTGGGAGTGGCTGCCACCTGCTGGGTCCATGGTCTCCAAAGAGGAGGGTTCTCGTGGAAAAAAGTCAGCATTTCCATTTCCATTTTTCATCTGAAGAATGAAAACCATGCCCAGTGCGACCACTGGGACTGTGTGCCACCCTCGGGCGGGTGCCTGGTTAAGTGGGATGCGAAACTGCGCCCTCTCCTCCAACCGCCCCCGCCCCCACTGGGGCACAGATGGCTCAAAACTGCAGAACGAAGATTATACTCGTCACTTCTCAGGAAATGAGAAGCAGCTGACAGCCAGAAAACATCCACAGCCGTTAGATCTCACAGAGGCCTCCCAGCAAATTACAGCAGCAAGAACGACTTGAAAGGACTCACACCCAGCGTCATGACTGCGAACATCGAGCTACAGAGATGTTGTCCACTGAGTACTGGCCAGCGTGGTTAAGGCCGGCATTTTTAGCAGAACATTGAAAAACGCTCTTTCAGCTTTGTCTCGTCATTTAAAAGTGTGTGGTGTGTTGTAGTGTATGTGACATATAAATCCAGCAGTCACATGTAATAACACACACGTATGCTATTGTCTTTTCACTGACAGCAGCGCATGTTCAGAAAATGTCGGGGGCAATCCCTCCTGTCTCCTCCCCCAACTTCCCACTGTAAACAGGAGGCCTCGAGAGACAGAGCTCTCTTATGCTGCCCGCACCTGCAAATCCAAAGCTGCACTCTGTGTCTGGCCCTCAGGTCCTCACCAGAGATGCCCAGTTGGGGTGATTATTCCGTTTCCTTGTATTAGGTTGGACGACCAGGCGGATCACGGTCCAGTTCCTCCCCAGCTCCCTAGGCAGCTGCCCTTCATGGTCTCCAGAACACAGGCGGAAGGCAGCCGGCTCCCAGGGGACGAGGCTCGGCCAGTGAGGCGGCTCCCCCGCGCTGGGACCCGCCAGCCAGCTCCGGCTTTCTGCTTTCTGTCAGTTGTCCCCGGAGAGTCTGACTTCTGTCTGCTCTTCTCCCGTCGGGGGTCTCTGTGGGAACGGGGGTGACCAGGGGTCATCCTAGACCGTGTTCTCCGCCGACAGGAAGTTTCTCCTGCAGGAACAGAACTGAGCCAGGAGTCCACGCACAAGAGAGCCGCTCCCGGGCCCCTGGCCTCCCTGCAGGTCTCGGATCCTGGCCAGGAGCCATTCTTGCCCCGGGTGTCCTGGCTTCTATGTCAAAGTTTGAAAGATCAGAATGGACACCAGGGGTTAGTCCAGCTCGTCTCTGGGGCTGTGTTTTCGGCTGGACATGGTGGCTTGGGTGTCTGGACATGCCTGGACCGTGTCCAGTCAGAGGAACCATTCTCCAATTAGCCGTGCAGGCAGTGCCCTCCCCTCCTGTGGGAAGTTAGCCTGCCTCACTCCTGGGCCCGGGGTGCCCGCAGCCATCATGAACTGGAACATCTGTACCTGGTGCCCAGGAAGGGTGGCCGTTCCGGGGCCGGCTCACAGCCTCTGCCTGGAGCTTCGGCCAGTCTTCCACGGTGGTGCAGATGGCCTGGAGTGGCCAGGGTGTGGGCCTCCGATCTCCATGGCTTGGCACAGCTGGCAACCAGCATGGACATCCCAGCCCACGGGTGTCCACCTGCTTTAAACGTAGTGGAAGCATCAGCAATTACAACATGGTGGCCAGACATAGCAGATTAACACATTGTCCACGCAGCATTTGGAATACACTGATGCTAGTCTATGTGTTGTTTACCCGAAATTTGACTTAACCTGGGCAGTCTGTATTTAATCCGATCGCCCTGCCCTAATTACGAGGGCCCTGAATCTGGGTTCTGCTATGATGGCCTGCGAGCTGTCTGACTGCCCTGGGACTCAGTTTTATGGTCTGTGAAATGGAAATAGCACCCCCCTCTCTGAGCTGTGATTGTGTTAACACAGGGGACGTGTGCGAACCTCCTAGTGTGTGCCGGGGCTCCCGGCCTACCTGTCAGCTGTCCTGGGCAGGGGAACACAACTGCCCTTCTCTGTGGGCCAGGAGAAGAACTGAGATGGCACAGGATGGCCTGCAATCATGCTGGTAACAAAGGTGGCTGTTTCAAATCAGAGTGCCTGACCAGGTTTACTGCTCCGCACACGACGGGCCTCTGTAAATGCTGGACGTGCTGACGCCACCATCACCACCGTGGGCTGTCTGGCGTGAAAGGACCTAGGAGTGCCAGTCAGTCGAAGTCCTTGTCCCTTGGAGCTGCTTCAACACCCGGGAGGTGGCTCTGTCCCTCCGTGCACTGCATGAGGGTGGGAGGCGGGTCATCTTCAAGTTGGGCACACGACGTTCCCGGCCCAGCAGTGCAGGATGGTGAAGCTGTCGCCTACCCAGAGCCAGCCTCACCTGGGCACTTTCCTCGCTCATGATGTAAGTGACTGTCTAATTGTGATCACCAGGGGTCCTGGCCAGGCCAGGGAACTTGCCCACAGCTCCGTGGCCGGCTGGCAGCACCCCGAGCCCTGTAAGCCTTGGCCTGCCTGGTCAGCACTAGGCTCCTCTGCAGCTTAAAAGACTGAGTGTTTATCCCTGGAGAGACTCAAGGCTGGCTTTCCCAGAGCTTTCCAGTTGCCATGGTGACCAATAAAATAGTGGTGATATGTCAGGTGGTTGACAAGACGTGGTGTCCGATGCCATCTCGGGGCACAGCATGCTCAAGGCTGGTGTCTAATGTGGCGAGTGTCTGGAAGGGTGGGGTGGAAAGGATTCCCAGGGCCCGGGCACAGCTCCACCTCTGACAGTGGTACCTCCTGGTGGCGGGTTGATGCTGTTACGCTACCCAACAGGTCCTCCATGAACGGCAGCTATTGTTTTAATGACAAGTCCACACAGCCAACAATGGAGAGGAAATTGAGAAACAGACTCAGGGGACAGAGCAAGGCCTTTGAAACGGTTCAACCTAGTGGCTCTTCACCACTGTCTTCAGCTCACTGTGCTTCATACTCTGGCGGCTATTATGAAAAATGCTTTCTACCGGTTAACAGGGCCTCTTTTTCCCTTATTTTTGGTGCCATAGCTATCCTGGTTTTCATTTTTAGCTCTGTTCTTTAATGGCTTCTAGAACTCAATCTCCTTATCTTGACCTGTTCTCATTAGGTGATGGTTTGGTGATTAACAAAGTAATGTTTAACCCTTGTGGTTTTCTGATTTAAAAAGTAATATTTATCAACTAGAAAACAAGAAATTTGTGAGGAAATACCTCACTCACCTGTAATCGCCATACAGGCGTTGCTGCCAGACCACAGACCTCACCACCACCTCCTGTGGAGAGAAGGGCCGAGCTCCTTGCTCACGGGGAGGGGGTCCACAACTCAGAGCCTTGTGGGCTCCCCGAGGGGACGGCCAGGTCGGAATCTACTGAGAATCGGACACCCGATTTCAGGTGGCCTCGGTTAGGATTAGCTAACAGCTCCACGGAACAGCAAGGTGAAGGGTTCCCAGAATCTTAGTGTGCAAACTGTCTGTGTGTGTTTCCACTGAAGAGCTGATGGGTCTTTCGGGAAGATCCTGTCATACATAATTCAGCTATTTCCTGGGCCAGAGCCTTCTGGAAGAGTGGAGGGATCCTAGTGAAGAAGGTGGGAGAGCAGAGCTCTGCTCATGGAGACGGTAGGCGCTGTGAGTGTGTGTTTGTGTTAGTGTGTGTGTGTGTGTGTGCGCATGAGAGAGAGTGTGTGTGTTCCAATTCTCACAGGACAGACACGAACATATGGTAACACCATGACTTTGCATATGCTCACTCAGAGTATGATTTATGACAGTTAAAATTGACAACACCGAAAACAATGCTGGAGACTGAAACATCACCTTCTTCATGGCATGCTCAAGCATTTCTGGGGCTCTGTTTCCCTCGGGATCTCAGTCTTCAGCGGGTCCTTAGGCTCTGGGGTCCAGCACCTGCCCCTCTGTCAGGCCAGTGTCTCGTGCTGCTCTGGGTGCCCACGCATCTTCCTCTCTCGGTGGCACGTGGTGACTCACCCCTCACCCCGGAGCCAGCTCTGTCTCCTCCTCCACAAAGCCTCCAGATCCCTAGATCTGAGTTGTCATAGGCAGTGTGTCAGCGGTGCTGGCCCCCGGGACCCACTTCCTGAGAGTCTGGCTGCTCCTGAGACTGCGCTGTCTGCACACTGTAGCTCACACCATGGAGGGGCATTCCCGCGGGGCCTGGGATGAGTACGATGGGCGCGTGTATCTGTGTGTGTGAGTCTGTGTGTACGTGTGTGTCTGTGTGTGGAGAGGTGTGCGTGTGTGTGTATGTAGGACCCTATGTGTGCAGAGTTTTATTGGGGTTGGGGGTAAAATTAGGTACAGAATACTTAATCAAGACAGTGAAAGTTTTAATTTTCTTTTCAGAAGAAAAACTGCAGTTGTCATGCTGTTGGTCAAATAGGACTGTCCACAATGTACGTGGAACTGTGACATGTTGACGGTTGTCACATTTGTAGCTGGCCCATTTTTTCCCTGGGGAGTTCTGTTGGTGTCCGTGTCACGTCCACCTTGCACTCAGGTGAGGCCCGGGGTATAAGATGCACTCTCAGTGCCCTGTGGCAGCCAGGAGCTCCTGCCCCGGGCTGCAGCCTGTGAGACCCCACGGACCCCACGTTCCCCGTCTGCAGAATGAGAGGTGAACACAGCCCCAGGGACACTCGTGCCCACCGGCCCAGGGAGCCCCAAAGGGCCAACAGGTCAGAAGGACACCAGCTGTCCCTCAGCACACCAGGAGGGAAGTCCTGACACCACAAAGGGTTTGACTTCAAAGAACCATGGCAAACGCAGGCTTCTGAGGAGGAGAGAGGTCCCAGCGGGAGGGAGGGTCTGGGGCAGAGAGGAGACCAGGCTCAGGCCGATGGGAGGAGGAGGAGGGGCGGGGAAGAGGAGGAGGGGCGGGGGTTCTGAGAGATGCGCCCAGGGCTCAGAAGCAGGCCTCGGCTAGCGTGTGGTAGAAGGAGGGGCCACGCACCAGTTTATGGAGGATTCATAGATGATCATTGTTTAATTCAGTGTTATAACTTCAGAAGAATGAACACAAAATCAAAGCAAAACAAAGCCAACAATGCTGGATAAAGGCGTGGGGAGGAACTGGATTCCATCAGATAGAGGATGGTCGTAAAGGATGCTTTCAGAGCACAAGTGGGGCACGAAGAGAGGATTCCAGAACTGGGATCACCTAAGTAAACTGTGGCACATCTGTATCAAGCGGGGTTACATGGACGTTAACACTGACATTGGAGAAGGTAACATAATGGCATCAAAAGTTGCCCACAAGGGCCGGCCGGTGGCACAAGCGGTTAAGTGCATGTGCTCCACTGTGGCGGCCCGGGGTTTGCAGGTTTGGATCCCGGGCGTGCACCGATGCACCTCTTGGCAGGCCATGCTGTGGTGGCGTCCCATATAACGTGGAGGAAGATGGGCACGGATGTTAGCCCAGGGCCAGTCTTCCTCAGCAGAAAAGGAGGAGGATTGGCAGGTGTTAGCACAGGGCTGATCTTCCTCACCAAAAATATATATATATATATAAAGATGCCCATGGCCTGATGTTGCGTGAAAATGTAGACGGTAAACACACACACACAACCCCACACACGTGCAGGTGTGTCTGCGTGAGAGAAAGACAGGAAGGAGTAGACAAAATTGCCAGAAGTGGGGTAGTGTGGGAGATGAGAATACAGGTGGTTATCTTTTCTTTTACTCTCTGCTCTTTTTCATTTTTTATTTTTGCTTATCTGTATTTAGTTTTAGCTTTTTTTTTGCAATGATCACATATATGTATATAACACATATACACACATGTTTCCGTATATTTAAATGAGTAAAGCAATTTAGGAAAAGCAGACTAGGAGACCCGACTGCGGGCTGACTTTGGCCAGGTGTGGTCTCAGGGCTGTCTCTGTTTTCTCATGTCACAATTCCTGCACTATTTGTGACTCTTCATCGGGGTGGGTGCAGGCTCAGAGGTGCGTGGTCCCAGGGCAGCCAGTTCCTAAGTGCTGCCTCTCCTTGGGGCTCTCACCACTGCAGCCGCACAAGGAGAGCTCCTAGCAGTTACCCGGTCTTTCTGAGCTCCGACCGGCCATGGGTCCTGGCTGTGCTGAAAAGGAGCGCCCTGCAGGCGGGGCCTGCCCACGCAGGCCTCAGGAAGGCTGGGGAGCCTCCGCAGAGAGATCTACCAGCCTTCGACGCAGTGGGAGCTGAGGTTGCTGGGCACAGGGCTCAGCCTTTGCCCCAGGACGCTGCTGGGCCCTCTGCCTTGGTGTGAAGTGCTCGTCAGGGAGTGTTCGGTGACTGTCAGCAGTGGGTCCCAGACCAGGAAAAGCCCTTGAGGAGACATTGCTTCGCAGACAAACCTCCACGGGAAGTTGAGCTGTAGTCCAGATGTTCCTCCTGCTTCCTGTCTTTAGAGCAAAAGAAAGGCCCAGATTCTTTTGATGTGCCCAGATACCAACACGACCAGGAAGGAAAGACCGAGGTGATGAGTTACGCACGTTGACCAGATCCCCCAAACAGATGGCTGGTCTCGGGGCCATCTCCTCTCCATTACACATCCATCAGGTCGAGGGAAAAATGCAATTCCTGCTCTTCTAAAAGCCTGTTTCTCTGCCCTAATGTCATTTTTAATCCTCGAGAGGAAAGGAAGCTGAGATGTACATTTGTACCCAGAACAGCAGTGGGTTGTGTGTCCCAGACAAAGCCTGTCTCATAACCCGCATGCCGAGAGAGTTCCACGCGGATGGACACCTGCTTTCCTGTGAACTGGAAATTCCACCACCAACAGTAACGTCTCAGAGCCCTCTGATAGGGTCATTAGAAGAGGGGAGGCCATTTGGAACAAGACAGGCTTTTCTTGTTAAATTCAGCCAACAGTGAGCATAAAGATGCACGGGGCCTTGTGCAGGTAGCTGCAGGGACCCCGACAGCTGGGGCCCCGCCCCTGCAGCTGGTGGGAGCCCCAAGGAGGCAAGACCCCTCGAATAACTGCCAGCACGGTGTGGGCTGTTGGTCCCACGGCTGCCACTGTCTTCTTGGACTTCCAGGGCTGCTTTCTCTCTCCTTCCAGACTCCAGGCTCCACAGAAGCCGGAGTGTCGTGTTTTCCTGTCTCACCCACAGGACCCAATGCTTTCCTGGACATAGTGGGTCCGCAGACACAGCCTTCACCTATTGACGACCCTCGGCTTTCTGCTGTGCCCTGTCGCACCTGCTCATTTAAACCATCCCTCCCCCCGATGATATGCACACTCTTGAACCCCGGCTGCTGTGCAGAGAGTCAGGTCCCTCCTGGCTTGATGTGGTTACAAAGCACGTATGTCATACCGACGTGGGAGCAGAGATTCACCTGTAAATGAGGCAAAACTGTGTCCCTCACAATAAGCCCAGCCGAGACCCCCTGTCACTGCCACAGCCTGCTGTACCCCCTTCTGCATCCCCCAGGGCAAGTGGTGGGCTTAGGGGGCTGGGCTGGGCGCTGCTCTCCTTTTCAGTCTCTCGGCAAGTTGCTGAACCTCTGCCATTTCTGGTTCGTGCATCCATAGATGGCGATGATGCTGTATTTGCTGCTGGGGGTCAGGCTGGACGGTGAGTCCCCTTGCGAGAGGGACGGCTGGCTGGCCAGCGGGTTTGTGGGGCAGACTCTCCTTCAACATCCCACAGGGGCAGAGCTGAGCCCCAGGAGGGCAAGGAGTCCTCGGGTCAGCGAGACGTAGGTGGAGAGCTGTGGTCTGGAGAGGGCTGAGTGACGGGGCGGGGGACTGTTTCGGCTTCAGTTCCGCTAACTGGGGACTCTCACGGGCATGCCTGTGGGACAACCTGAGCCTGGAAGTCAGGAGGTGGGTGCTAGGTGTTGGAGCCGTGAGGGCAGGGCTGCTATGGGCCGGGAAGGTGCAGGGACCACCGGCTGTCTGCAGGTCCTCGGCAGAGGGAGGGGCTGGGTAGCAGCCAGGTCTTCTCCCGGGCCCAGATGTTGTGATTCTCAGGGAAGGTGGGTGTGTGCGAGAGGGGGCTCTCACCGGGGGCGTGGAAGTCAGTGGACAGGCAACGGCGGGAGGCTGCTCGCCCTCGTGCCTCCCCTGCCCTCTGAGACTGCGCGGCTCCCCACTCCTCCTGTGACCTCTCTTGCACTGTGGGTCACAGGGGTGGGCACTGGCCCCGTGGAACTCGTGTCCGGGGGCTGAGGCCGGGAAGACGGCATGTGGGGAGAATGACGAGGAAAGCATTGGACTGGGCCCTCGCCCCTCAGAGCTGTCGGGCCTGAGCAGGTCACTTCCAGGGGCCTCGGATGCCCCCTCAGTGAACCGGGAAGACGACTGTCTTTGAAGGAAGGTCAGTGCTGAAGGGGGCCCCACCCAGCATGGGTTCTGGGTCTACCCGTGTGTGAGCCCCTGCTCCTAGCTCTGCCACGTGTCACTGCCACCACGTGCCACCACGGTGCCCCTTAGAGCACAAGCGTGGTGCAGCTGGGGTGTGTGTGCTCCTGTGTGTGTGCACACACCCGTGTGTATGTGTCTCCCTATGTGTGCATACACATGTGTGCATGGCTGTGTACGTGCCTGCCTGTGTATGTATGCGTATCTGTGTGTACATGTATGTGTGACAGTGTGTTCACGTGTGTCGGTGTGCATGGGTGAGTGTGTGCCCGTGGGTGCATGTAGAGGTACACACATGCGTGTGTGAGCACATCTCTCTGTGCACAAGTCTGTGTGTGTGCATGCCTGTGTGTTCATGTGAGCACATGGGCATGTGTGCACACACATAGATTCGTGTGCCTACATGTACATGTGTACGTGTGCATTCTGTGTGTGTGTGTGCCTGTGTGCCTGTACATGGGCATGCATCTGTGTGTGTGTGTGTGCATGTGTGCCTGTACATGGGCATGCATCTGTGTGTGTGTGTGTGTGCCTGTGTGCCTGTACATGGGCATGCATCTGTGTGTGTGTGTGCATGTGTGCATGTACATGGCCATGCATCTGTGTGTGTGTGTGTGCATGTGTGCCTGTACATGGGCATGCATCTGTGTGTGTGTGTGTGCCTGTGCACATGTGTGTTAGGAGAGCTGACTGCTCCTCCTTCTCTCTGGTGAACACACGCCTCGTGTCCTCAAGCCCCAGCGTGTTGTCTGTGCTCACACGCGCCTCTCTCCGCGTGTCCTGGTCAGACGGTCACACGAGGTCTTTGAAATGAGGTTGAGTGGACGGGTGGAAACCCTTCCCACACGCGGCCGTGAGAAGGGCATCTCAGCCGCGGCTCTTCTCCATGTCCCGCCCCAGCGCTGCCCTTCCCTCAGCCTCCATGGGGCTGGGGTCTGCCTGTCCTGGCATCCTGCATTCAGTGGTGACTCCTGAGCTGATTTGTTTAGGGTTTTAAAAAAAATTAATGTTTATTTTTTGCCAAGGTGATAGATGCACAGAGTCATAAACACCACAAGACTTGGAAGGAGAGCAGCAGAGCCTGCCCACTCCTCCTGTTTCATTTCTCCTGAGAATGCGCCTCCCGTCACCCTCCGGGTGAGACAGCGTGGTCACAGAGCTTAGTGTGGCCTGTCTCTGATTTCTGTCCCCAGAATCACCATGTGTCCCCTGGTCTGGCCCCTCTGACTCAAGTTCATGTTCGATTCACCCAGGTGGTTATGTGAACAGTTGAGTTTATTCATTCCTCTTGCTGCATAGCATTCTGCTGTGTGGATATGCTCTATGCATAACAAGTATCACTTACACACATAAATACTATAACTATAATAACACATATATGTATTGTATAATTACATAATATAATGATACAGCTATGTAATAAATAATATATCATATATTCTATGTGATATGTAATTTATGTAATGTATTTATCATACACAATCTTTACATATAGTTTATAGATAATTACGACATAATTTATCTAATGTATTATCATATCCAATTATATATATTTCATCCATCCTGCTGTTGATGGATTCTTGAATTGCTCCGGTTTTCAGCTGTTGTGCATCACATTGCTCTGGACATCCTTGTACAGGTCTTTGGGGGGCATGACCACATTTCTGTGAGTACACACCTACGAGGGGAATGGATGGTCATAAAGTATGCATATGCTCAGCTTTGGCAGGTATGGCCAAGAGGCTGGACCAATTTCTATCCCCATCAGGAACGTTAGAGACTCCCTGTTGCTCTAAACCCTCGCCAACGCTTGGCATTATCAGTCTTCTTCATTTTAGCCATGGGTAGGTGAGTAGTGTATTGTGTTTTTATTTTGCATTTCCCTAATTATTAGTGAGGATGAGCTATTTTCTTGCTTCCTGGTCATTGAGTTTTCCCGTTTTGTAGGTGCCTAGCCAACATTTTCCCCATTTTTCTGCTGTGTTGCCTGCTCTTATTGACTTGTCTGGGTTCTTTGCATATTTGGCTACAAGTCCTTTGTTGGGGTATGTAGGTTTATATCTTTCTGACCTTTATAGTCATTTTAGGGGTGTCCATGTGGGTAGCCGAGCATGATCCTACCACATTTAACTACAAGTCTGACCTCACCCTCCAGGACCATGAATCTACCTCTCATGCCACCCAACCTCGAGCCAGGGGAAGGGAGAGGCCACGGCGTCTTTGTTTGGATGGTTGTCTTTCTTCTCTTGTGGCGGTCCTCTGCTCCACTGCACCAGGCAGAGGATTGCTGCCTCCTTTGCTGGGGAAATTCCTGTCCCCACACAGCCTGAAGACCTCTGCTTCACAGCAGACTGTGCTGGAGGCCAGCCTTGCCTGCTTCCTACCTGGTAGATTAAAGGGATTGGATGGCTCTGGAACACGCTACTGTGGCAAGGAGACAGGACTAGGGTGGGTTATTTACATACTTCAACAGCTTGTTTCAAAGGACCGCTGCTTTGCTGCCTCATTTGTTTTTATATAACCTGGTCCTGATGCTGCTGGTGCCTCCTCCCGAGCCCCCTGAGCTCGGCCGCTGCAGCAGGCAGGCAGCATCCCGTCTGCAGCGCCTGCAGCTCTCTTCTTCGCACGAGAATGTTTCCAGCATCTGGGGCACGTCCTCTGCATGTGCGACGTGGAAGTGCAGGGGCGTTAGTGACGAGCCAGCCTGCCTCGGCACTCACGGAAGACAACTCTGGGTGTTCTCCATGCAGCTTCTCAGAGGGTCCCAGTGGGACTGAGCCTGTCGCCCATGACGGTGACCTGCCCACGAATGTGACTTTGGTGGCTCTTTTCCTTCCCCAGCCTCACCACACCCCTCACTGGGCTTCCTGGAATCACCTTCCAAAAAAACCATGTGTGTCCATGCCTGGACATCAGGGCCTGCTTTCCGAGGAGCCCAGACTGGGACACCTGTTTCTCTCCAGGCAGGGTTTAGGTGGTTCACAAATATGTGTACTGTGTAATTTGTCAGGAGGTGATACGGAGAAAGCCCTGGACTTGAGTTGTGGTTTCCTTCTTCCAAACTACAGCTGCTTATGGCTTTCGCTTCCCCAGAGCCTGTAAAAACGTGGATGCACATGTGTGACTGTGTCAAACAACAACAGCAATCATAATAATTTAGTTAAGGTGGGATGGAGGACTTGACTGGCCCTGTCTGATGTGTGTTCCCAGCTCATTTGATGACGGGGAGAGAAACAGGCACCAATCCACCCCACGGGAGATGACAATCCTGTTGGTGTGAGCTCCAGGACCCCAAAGTGGGACTGAGCCTGCCCACACTCCCCAACCTGTGTGCTTTCTTGGTGGCAACTGCTTGTCAGCTGCATTTATTAAATGGTCGGGGCAAAAGAGAAGGACATCTTCCCAGTGCAGTCGTGTGTCTTCCCTGCACGTCTTGGAGGAAAGCACCGGGACGGGAGGCGCAGGACACTTCTCTCAGGGCCACAGAACTCTGTCTCTCCTGCCCCCAGCCTGTGGGGTTTCTGCTCTCCATCGTGCACGGAACCCAGATGTCTGCATCCCCAGTGCATGCGGCAGGGGCCTCCAGCCCCAGGGCCCAATGGGGCTGCTCACCACGTGAGCAACTCAGCTTTTCTTTGCAGACACCAAGGAGCAGATGAGGCTCCAGCCCCGGCTACACATGCCCGGTTCTCTACACGGAAACACCCGTCCAGCACACACTTTCTCCTTCCTGCCATTCTCCTGGCCATCTCTGTCTCCTTCCCCCACCCCCAGCTCCCAGATGCCCAGGCCCCCAAATCCTTCCCCTTTCCTTCTACAATGTGACAGCAATCTCCACTTCAGCTCATCCGAAAGCCCGCAGGAATCGTGAAGAGTTGATTCATTTCCTGCCAGAAGAAGCCCCAAAGGAGGCAGTTCCAGGCTCGGCGCTGTGCTCAGGGGTGCTTCAAGGACCCCCTCCCTCCAGCCTGTCACCTTCAGCCACATGTGACGTCTTCCTCTGTGTTGCAGCATCGGATCCCCACCTGGATGGAAAGGCGGTGGTGAAAGGGGTCTTCGAGGCCTGCCCTCTTGTCACGGAGGCACATCTTCCGTCTCACGGGCCAGAAACAGGCCCGGGTCCCTCTTCCTTCTCTGGATTTGTAAGGCGATGGCACTGTCCCATGGGCTGGCCAATCTTGCCTCATCTTCCAGGGCTTGCACATTATCCCAGAAACAAAATGTGTGCTCTCTGGGTGGGCAAAAGAGGAAGGGGAAGTATCTATCGATCCGGCAGCTGATAGTTTTTGTCAACCAGTTAAGGGACCGACCTCCTTGAGGACCAGTGAGTAAGACTGGCTTCACCTTACAGAAATGGGCATCTGCAACATATACACAGCACTCACAAATCAGTAAAGGCTGAAACCCCAATCAGAGAAGGGGTGGAGGACATGAGCGGCAATTAACCAAAAAAAAAAAAAGAAAATCCCAGTGGTCAGAAAACATGTGACAAAAGGTGCACAGCCCCACTGGAGCCGTGACAGCAGACCAGGACTGTGCTGTCTAGAGCCTGACCATCGAATTAGCAAGACTTAAAACTGTTGTTAATAGCTGGAGAGAGTGAAGCTGTGGGGACGTGGGAACTCTCATATTCTGCCGGAGACAACAAAACGGGTGCAGTTTGTACAAGCAAAATGTGACGGTGCCAAGCCTCTATCAACATTCACAGTGCACACACCCGGCGATTCGGTAATTTCATCTCTAGAATAACTTGCAAAGGATATGCCAGCACATTTGCCAATAATGTACATACCACATTCACTGTTTACAAAGCAAAAACATGGCAGAGTAACTAACCTCCACCCACAGAGGACTAGTTAGAAGACTAGTCAAATGAATTGTGAAAGGTCCACCTGATGGGCAGCTGAAAGCAGGCTTTGTTGCTGATGCGGAAATACTGCTACGTTGTGATCTTATGAGAAAAAATTCAGGTTACAGAATAGCATGTGTAGTTGATGACACGAATGCACACGCACGCCAGGTTCCAAGAGAATGCACCTCAAATCGCTGGCAGCCGTTACCCGCAGAAGTGGATGTTGGTGGTGGCAGCCGTGTTTGGTCAATTTTTGTTTTTACTTGGTGCATTTTATATGGTCTGAAAACTTTTTCCATAAAGAAAACAGCTTCTCCTCTGAAAGTGGTGGACGGGTAATTTAGATCATCTGTCCTACAGGGGACAACCAGCAAAACTGACAAAATGCACGGGGCAGTGCTCGGGGGCAGAAGGCCTGCAAGTCGGTGAAGACCTGGAGGCTGCTTGGGACCAGGAAGCCGCCCGCAGTGCTGGGCCTGCTTTTCCACCGGGCTTTGTGGACCCGAGTCGGCGTGGCCAGGGTGGGTGAAGGCGGGTGGGGGCGGCTCGGCCTGTACTTCAGGTTGGGATCCAGAAGCATTGCACTCTGGGAAGTTAACTGCCCTTCCGTGCCCACCCCCAGCTCCCAGTACATCCCACAACACCCCAGTACATCCCAGTACACCCCGGAACATTGTGATCCCTGAAACTGAACCGAGGCGAGGAGAAGCACAGATGTCCTCTCTGCGGGATGGTGGTACCATCCTCACCTCCGAGTGCATCAGCACAGGCATTGGGGGGGCCGGGAGTGGACTCCCTGGAGGGGGGCAGCGGAGAAGGAGGTGCCAGGGGCTGCAGTGCGGGGGAATTGAGGGCTGTGCGGCTGCTAAAACTGGAGGGTTCACAGGCGGACACGCTCCGAGCTGGGCCGTGGGGCATGCGGGGACATCTATGGTGGTCATCCGGCCTGGAACTCCCTGAGCACTGGGAACCGTCCTTCTCGGCTCCTGGCCAATCACGTGCCCTTCACTTTCACCTGCAGAGGAGACCAGGGGAAACCACTCTAGTCTGTTAACACTGGAGGACATCTTCAACACGAGAAAAGTCCAGGGTCACTGTTAAGGCCAATAGCTGTGTCCCCGAAAACCCTGGGGACAGCACGTTGATGAGCGCGTGGATGGAGACCGCCTGGCCTGTGAGCATTGGTCGGTTCCCACTGACATCACCGAGAGCCCTCACTTTGGCCGTGGGAGCAGGCCTGGGCCTGGGCCTGGCCAACACCCCGAGTCATCAAGGAGGCAGGAGACGGGGCACATACCGTGTTAACTGAGGGGGAGAAATGACAGGGGCACCTCCTCGCCAACGCAGGACAGAGTGCCGCAGCCTAATCCACCCATGGCCCCTCCCTGCCTGCTGCCTTCTCCCTGTCACTCTCCAGTCACCCACAGATCACCAGGCCCGAGGTGCAGGCTCTTTCACCATTTCCCCAGTGCACATCCGAGTGCCCGGCGGGTCTGTGCCTCGGAGAACACGGCAGTGTGTCATCAAGGAGATTGTGCAGGTGACACCCATCGCTCTAAGTCCGGAGAGGGCAGGGTCCTCCACTGTTTTGTTGGCTGATAATGTTCTAAACCCCTTGAACAGTACTTGGCTCTGAGAGAGTGCTTAAAAGTTTTTGTTGAATGAATGAATGAATGAATGAGTGATCAATCTATCTATCCGGGCCGTCAGCCCAGAGTATCTATATTTACTAATTTTCATTTATAGTTATTAATTAAACATATTTGCTAACTTATAGTTACCAGCTAAACCTTATTATCTCTTCACTTAGGAGTTTTGCCCCCAGAACAGACATCCAGTATTCAAAATGTGAAGATTGCTTTGGAGACTTTTTGGCAATGTTAGACTAGGTAATTCAAGCCAACCCTTCTGCTGGAGATAGGCAGAAAAGCTGGCCAAGTGACTGTTAAAGTTTACTTGAAGGCAGCAGAGAGCCGGCCGGGAAGTGAAGAATTACAGCATGGAGATTCAAGAGAAGGCAGGAATTCCGAGACGAGGGCCTGGATTCTGGTCACTCTTGTCCTGAGGTTGCTGAGTGGCATAGCAGAGCATGTGACAGCTGGAGGGAGGTGGGGGAGAAGGCTGGAGCGGCAGCACCCAAGGGACACCCACGGTCGTCTCCTGTACTTTGGATTGGAGCCCTGGGGTAGCGGTGAATCGGGGGTAAAGGAGAAAAAGGGCAAAGACAGCTTTGACCAGGCTGCAGCCTGGCGCTGAGACACGGGGGCTTAGAGAGTCTCAGTTTTTGAAGATGGAGTTAGGTAATTCCAGATTGCTAGTCGGCCAGGCGCCTCAGAAGAGCCATGAAAATCCCTGGGCCCCAAATGATTTCTAGAAGTAATTTTCAAACACAATGATTGGTAAACAAGCAAATTTTGTCTGACGTGGGAGGAGACAAGATACCATTAATAAGAGCCTGCAGAAAGAAAACAATAGAAATAGGCCCACAGGGGATCCAGAGATTAGAATTGGATTAGAATCTTCATCCTTAACTTCACACCAGGGCTCTGCCCTCCTGGCCAGGGCAGCCTGGGGAGACAGTCTGCACACAATACATAGTGCCCACTGCACACAACACACAAGAAACGTAACTGAGCGTAATTCCATTTCCCACTGCCCTGCAGGCTCGTGTGCTACCGTGACCGTATACTGTATTTCTGGGGGAGTTGACCACTTCTGCAAAGGGTTTAGTTTCTCTTTTTCCTCTTTCCCTTTGTCTTTCTCTTTTATTTCTTTTTCTTTCTTTTGTGGACTGAATGTTTGTGTCCCCCTCCCGCCCCCCAAATCCATATGCTGAAGCCCTAACCCCTACTGGGATGGTGTTTGGAGCTGGGGCCTTTGGGAGGTGATTGGGGCTAGATGAGGTCCTGAGCGTTGGCCCCATGATGGGATTGGTGCCCTTATGAGAAGAGTCGTCAGGGTTTCACGTGGCCTTCTGCAAGCCAGGAAGAAGTCCTCACCAGAACCGCCTGTGCTGGCACCCTCACCTGGACTCCCAGCCTTCAGAACTGGGAGGAATGAATGAATGTTGTCTGAGCCACCTGTCAGTGGTACTTTGTTGTGGCAGCCTGAGATACAACACTTTCTTTTCTTTCTCTCTCTCTCATCTTTTCCTTCCTCTCTGCTTCTTAATATTTCAGTCTTACTCTTCTCTGCTCCCTGGTCATCTTAGCCACAATGTCACCACAGCTACTGCTGTCTCAAGACCCTCATTGGCCAGGCAGGTTCCCAGGTGTTTGCTCAGAATATCGGCTCTCAGATTGCTTGTCTCCAGATGAATTGCAGCTTATTTATTTTAACCCCAGTGTGCTTCCTGTGTGAATTTTTTTTTTTGGGGGGGTGTTGGCCCTGAGCTAACACCGGTTGCCGAGCTTCCTCTTTTTGCTGAGGAAGAGTGGCCTTGAGCTAACATCTGTGGCCATCTTCCTCTATTTTGTATGTGGGATGCTGCCACAGCATGGCTTGATGAATGGTGTAGGTCTGTGCTTGGGATCTGAACCCAGGAACTCGGGCTGCCGAAGCAGAGTGTGCCGAACCTAACCACTATGCCACTGGGCCGGCCGCCCTGTGTGACTTTCTGCATCAGATTCTGTATTCCTGAGTGTGATTTTGTATCCATGTTGAGGCAGTGCCTCCTTCTTGAGCATCACCTCAGTTCTAATCAATGGGCGGCTTCCTTCTCCACGTCTGCATCCTTGTTAGAAGGTAGATTTCAATAGACAATAATCTCTTCAAACAGCATCCCATAGTTTGCATATTCCTTCTCTCACTTGGGCCTGACAACCACATGGTGAGATGGGTGTTATCAGCTTTCTTGTACAGATGAGAGAATTGAGGTCTGTAAATATGAGGGGACCGTGCTCAGGGCGCCTGGCTGCTCGGTGGTGGAGTGGGATGGGGCTGCCTCTCTGGACCTCATGGGTCTTGAGGGTTGATGAGGAAGAAACGCTTCAGTGAATCAGACCGATCCCCCCAGAGCAAGCATTTGCAAAAAAACCTTGATACTTAATCCATACTCTGCAAACAAGACTCTTAAAACATGCGGTTGTAAAGTAGACTTATTGTCACGTTCTTCCGTGATGGTAGAATTAGTGTTGTACTGGTAAATATTTAATAATTGTCTGGGCAGGGGGGACTGACTTGTGGAGTCTGTAGATTTCTGTGCTGTAAATACTCCCACTGTGGCTGATTTCAAACTACCAACGTGAGGTCACTGAGGCGGAGCTTGGGTGTGCATGGTGTGTGTGGTGCGTGTGTGTGTGTGGTGTGTGTGGTGTGTGTGTATGTGGTTGCATGGTGTGTGGTGTGGTGTATGTGAGGGTGTGTGGGTGTGCGTGGTGTGTGTGGTGCGTGTGGGTGTGTGTGGTATATGTGAAGGTGTGTGGTGTGTGTGGTGTGGTGTGTGTGGTGCATGTGGGTGTGTGTGTGGTGTGTGTGTGTGTGTGGTGTGGTGTATGTGAGGGTGTGTGGTGTGTGTGGTGTGGTGTGTGTGGTGCATGTGGGTGTGTGTGTGGTGTGGTGTATGTGAGGGTGTGTGGGTGTGTGTGGTGTATGTGGTGCATGTGGGTGTGTGTGTGGTGTGTGTGGTATATGTGAGGGGGTGTGGTGTGTGTGGTTCATGTGGGTGTGGGTGTGTGGTGTGGTGTGGTGTGTGAGGCTGTGTGGTATTTGTGGTATATGTGAAGTTGTGTGGTCTGGCATATGTGAGGGTGTGTGGTGTGTGTGGTGTGGTGTGTGTGGTGCATGTGGGTGTGGGTGTGTGGTGTGGTGTGGTGTGTGAGGCTGTGTGGTATTTGTGGTATATGTGAGGGTGTGTGGTCTGGTGTATGTGCAGGTGTGTGGTGTGTGTGTGTGAAGTCCTGCATTCATTGAAGAGTGATGCTGAGTGGACGGACGGGCGGAGGGAGATCCCGGAGAGGAGAGCAGCGCGGAGGGCTGGGGGCCATGACTTAGGGGAGACCCCGCCCCGTCCTGACAGCGCCCGCTCAGTGACAGGTGTCCGAGGGAACGGCTCCGTGCCCCGGCAGACGTGGCTTCCATCCTCACCAGAGGACCGGACTGGGCGCGGGGAAGGGGCGTCCCTCTGCGCCCTGGGAGTCCCCGGGACCTCTACAGACCCTGAGGGGCAGGGGAGGGGACTGAAGGATTACAGTCCGTGGGATGATAGCTGAGCGCCGGATTTAAGTGGATCTGGAGAAAGTAAGGCCACGTGGGCTTCCGTGCACGTCTGATAGTGTGTGCACACGTTCCACGCCAGCCTGGCGGGGTCGTCAGGCGTCTGCCCTTTGTCAGCCTGCCTCCTGACCCCGCTTCCCTCCCCAGACGCGTCGTCTCGGGCGAACACCCGGCTCGCTGACTCTCCCTTCCGTCTCTCTCCCGTCCCTTGGATAGAATGTGACAGACTCAAGCTCAGGTGAAGACACCGTAACTGCCTGAAGCCTTACTCCTTCAGGAGGTGCCTCCTGCACGCTGGTGGGACAGAGCCCTGAACTCCCGCCGGGGGTCTTCGGGGAAAACATGAGGCATCAGGGCCAGAGCCCGACGACATGTGTCACTCTGCGGTTCCCACTCCCAGCGTCTGGTGTGGTCAGACAGAAGTGACCAGAGCTCCGAATTCTTGTGAGGCTGGTTTTGATCAAGCGTTTGTGCAGGAATTGCGTGGATGAACAAGTCGAGGAGGCCTTGGCGGACAGCAGACGCCGGCCGAGGCAGTGCGCTGGCACCGGGGTAAAACTCTCTTCTCGGAAGGTCAGTGTGAGCGTTTGTCTTACTGATGCTTATATTGAAAAGTAGAGAAATGAACCCTGCCATATTTGTAGCAAAAATACACTTTTTCTTGTCCATTATCTTCTAACTTTATTTGATATATTTTTGTCTACATATAAGTGAAGCTTTTCCACAGTCAAACATAGCATATCTTTTCCTCCATGGATTTTTCCATTACTTCTGTATAGAGAGCCTTTCCCCAGATTGAAATTAGTTACCTATTAACCACTTTTTTCATCTAACAGTTTTTACAGTTTGGCTAATATAAAACTAGGTTTATTTTGGGGCATGCAATACAAGTCAGAATTTAAGTTGATTTCCTTCCCTTAACAACTTGGCCCACATTCCCACTATTTGTTGAGTAATCCATTCTTTACTTGTTGGTTTACTCTGCTCCTTTTTTCAAGAAGCTTTGTTCAGGTGTAATTTACACAGCATAAAACTGACCCATTTTGAGTGTACAATTCAACGAATGTCATCACTCTATAGAGTGATGTAGCCGTCACCACAACGTTTCCATCACCCTCACAACATCCCTCGTGTCCACCTGCTGTCAATCCTCGCTGCTGCCCGCACCCCTAGGCGACACTGATCTGCTTCCTGGGTCTCTGGACCTGCTTTTTCTGGGCATTTCTTACCAGGGCAATCGTACAATATGTAGTCCCTTGCCCCTGGCCTATTTCACGCAGTGTAACATTGATCTAGGTTCATCTGTGTGGTAGCACGTATCAGTGGTTTGTTCTTTTTAATGCTGGAATAATATCCCATTTTATGGATACATCAGATTTTATTTATCCATCCGTTCATCAGCTGATGGTCTTCGGGGTGGTTTCCACTCTCTGACTATTATGAATAAAGCTTCTGCGAACACTCACATACAAATCTTTGTGTGGATGAACATCTTTAGATCTCTGGGCAGGTTCCTAGGAGTGAAATTGCTGGGTCATATGATAAGTTTATGTTTAACTTTTTAAAGAAGCTGACAAACTGTTTTCCACAGTGTCTGCGCCATCTTGCATCCCATCTGCGGCGTGGGGCTCCAGGTGCCCTGCTCTCCCCGGCGCTTGTTGCTGTTGCCTTTTTACCCGTTCACACCTGCTTCTTTCTGAAACCTTAAACTGGTGTAGGGCCTGACTTTTTCAGGTTATGCTTTAAAAGGAACTATGTTTTCAATTCCTTCCATTGCAAGAGGAATGCAAACTGCTGCTTCCCTCCTTAATGCATTCTATCTCAGGTCCTAGAAACACCCAAAAAAGTTTATTTTCCCTCAAACATAAACAAAAACTAAATATTTATTTCTCATCCCATGCTCAACATCTAGAAACACAATTTGGATTCAGAGCCAAGTCAGTTTTGAGTTTGGTCTTTGAGCTGACTTTCTTGGCCTTTGGAGACGATGAAAACTTGAAAAGTTCCAAGTCCTTGAGACCCCTTAGTCTCAAAGCCACAAAGTCATTTGGACATCGAGGCCTGAGCAAGGCTCTTCTGCTCGTTAATCATTCATGGGCTTCTTCGAGTACTTTGTTCTGTGACCTTTACCCCAGCTTTGGAGCTGCCTCCAAGGACGTCTGGGCTGTTCCAAACAGGACCTGGAAGGCTGGCGTCCATGCAGAGATGCTGGGCACCTGCCTGCTCACTGACCTGGCCACACCCAGCTCACAGCCAGCTCTTGGCATCTGCTGGGCAGGCCTTGCCTGTGCTCGGTCACCATGTCCTTGAGAACACTGGGTTTTTCCAGTGCAGAATGGAACTTTTCATTCTGTATTGTTCCTCCACAGTCAATGTGCGTCTGACTGGAAGGATTAGACATCAGAGTGTAGCATCCATGGTCGGACGACTGTCTCTCGGTCACTGTTTCTTGCTGAAAGCCTCTCCAGGACACTTCTGTGTCTCCCTGCAGCCTTGCAGAGTGCAGGGTGGAGCAGTCATGAGCGGAGTGTGTAACTGCTTAAGCTGATCTTTATTTCCGTGAGGTACTTGGGGAGACCAGGCAGATGGACATAAACGGGACAGGAGGTGTTTCACGATGGATGCTCGGTCAGAACTGCCCTCTGCTCAGCATCGCCTGAGCCAGGAGCCTGTGCAGATGACACGGGGTGACAGCACCTTCTCTTCCAAAGCTCCCTGCAGGGGAGGCTGGGACACTTGTAGGAAAAATTTTATAGACTGTGAAGAACCTTTTCTTCTTTTAAAAATAGAGCTCAACGTGTCATTACTACCTCTTTCAAAAAATAAACCACTTCATCCATCCTAGTGGAATTTAAAAAATAATGAAGTATTCTATATGTATTTTCACATCTTTCTACTGTGAAATATGATACACATTCAGAAAAGTGCAGAACACTTTTTTATTATGAGCCATGGCTTCATTAATTATTATAAATCAAACCCCTTGTAAATACCTCCAGTTATAGAAACTGCACGTGGCCCGCCTGCCAGGGCCCCCTCCCGTGCTCCCTGCCACGCCATGCCCTCCTCCCGCTGCAGGCTGCTCAGCCATCCACGGTGAGGACTTCCTTAGTACCGTCACCCTCTAGCACCGTCTCCAAAGGCTATCATTTAGTTTCGCCTGTTTCTACTTTCTTAATGGTCTCTTTCGATGAACAGAAGTTCTTAATTTCAGCGTAGTCACGATTTCCCAGTATTTCCTTTGGTGGTTAGTGATTCTATTCCAGGTTAAGAAGTCCTTGCCGACCCGAGGTCCTGACGATGGCCTGTGTTGCCTCCTCAAAGCTCCGTTGCTTGGCCTTCACACACGGCCTCTCGGTTCCCCGGAACTGTCTGAGGCAGAGACCAGGCTCACATGTGACCCCACAGTCTCCTTATGACCCATGGAGAGACCCCACCACTCTGCCAGACCACCTTCCCGGAAATCAAGCGTCATATCTGTGGGATGTCATTCCGAGCTTTCTAGTCTGTTCCACTGGTGTGTTTTCTTATAATCCTTGTGCTGACATCACACTGGCTTACTTCCCGTGCCTTTATGAGAAATCCTGGTGTTCAGCAGAACAAGTCCTTGCACCTTCAAGAGTGACGTGGCTCTTCCGTTTCTGTGAATTTTAGAATCAGCTTGTCAAGTTTCACATGCACATACATGTTGGAAACTTTATTGGAATCACACTGAATTTATAGATCAATTTTTAGAGAATTGACATCTTTACAATATTGAAAATTTCAATCCATAAACATGGCGTATCCCTCCATTTACCTAGGTCTCCTTTAAATTTCTTAATGTTGTTTTTTGTTTTGCTATGTGGATTCTTGCACCTCGGGTGCGCCCAGGGCTGTCTCCCCGGGACTGATCACAGAGCCCCCACCCCATTACGGGTAGAGCCCCGTCTTTAGTTTCCTTCTCCCCTTTCAATCCTGATTTGGGTTTGAATCTCGACTAAAGAGCTGGAGGACGGGGGCAAATTCCTCTCTTCTCCAGGTCTCAGTTTCCCCACCTGTAACATAAGGATCCTAATGCCTGAGTGGCAGGTAGGGGAGGGTTAAATGAGAAAATACACTTGGATTAGAGTCTGGTCCATGAGAGGCACTCAGTTAACGTTAGTGAAAATGAAACAAAAGGGAACCAAGGAAACCAGCATCCTGTGGAATGGACCCTGTTCAAAGGGAGTGGATCAGCCGTGTGGATGAGCCACACAGAGGTGGCCTAGGGTCCACTTCCTGGAGGAGGTGGTCCTGGAAGGGCGGTGGATTTGCGTATGGGACCAAGGGGAGTGTCATCCAGGGCCAGGGGCTCCTAGTCTGTACACCTAGCCCAAGGAAGGTTGGGGGCCCTTAGCCCACCTGTCAGTGATGCAGGCGGAGGTGGGGGTGTTGTCCAGATGTGGGAAGGGGCGGCCAGCCTGGTGCTGGGCATTCTGACCTTGTCACCCTGGCTCAACCACGTATTGAGGTCACCGTGCCTCCCTCCAGCTCCCACCCAGCCCCTTGTCCTCTGGGAGGGCAAGATGGGCTCCACTCAGGAGCGGGGGAACAGAGTAGGGGAACGGAGTCATGGACCGTTCTGGACATTCACAAACGGGTCCTAGGTGGCGCCCACATCTAACTTAGAGAAAGCCCCAGAAACTCTGGCCCGGCCTCGTGGCATGCACCAACACGCCAGGGCACTGTACAAGCAGTGCCTTGAAATCGTATTGTCATGATGCTTCTGAAACAGCAGAGGGTGTTTTAAAGCAGGAAGAAATGTAACAAGGACGTACGTGGGAGGTGAACTTGACGACCTTGGAGCTAGAGTTTAGTAGTCCTGTTAGTTTCCCTGACAGTGTGACCAGCAGCCAAACCCCAGCTGTCCCCTGCCTCCCAGAGGGAACACCAGGCCTAGAGGGCAGGGGGCCCTTCCTGGGAGCAAATAACACCTGGGCTCTCACGGCCCCGCTGCCCCCGAGGAGCCGGGTCCTTCACAGTCACTGTCCTAATGGGCTTTCTTATCTGTGCCCAGCGCTGACAGCCCCTTCCCCTGGCTTCCTGCACGGAATGTTCTAGTACTTCTCACAGCTGGAGGCTCCAGGCGTTCCACAGCATTTACTCTGTGGACTTGGTCGAGGAATCTTTTCTCTGGAATCAGAGTCTCTCAGTGTGGCTCAAATGTGAGGGTTCTCTGGGGCAGTTGCTTTGGTCTCTAGACGAGGAAACCAAGACTTGGGGACAGTGTGACCTGAATGAAATGGCCTGGCCGTCTGTGTTGACACTGGCAGCAGAACCTTCCATTCTGCAGGACGCAAGTAAGTCGTAGGAAAAGGGACTTCCCCCACTGTCCCAGGGGAGGGAGCTGGGTCTAAACCCACTTCTATGTTCCTTAGGCCGACTCAGAGCAGAAAGGCTGAGGAGTTTAGGGGGAACTGTGCAAGTGTGACAGCCAGCCTCTGGTGGTCATCCAAGCGATGTGTCGTTGGGCACTTCCTTTGCCATACAGTCTTCTGACCGCTGGGGCGCAGCCCTGAGCCCGCCGGGCGCTGCCCTGTGCATCCTGCATCCTCATATCCTGCATCCTTGCATCGGCCAGGACAAGACCCAGAAAGAGCAGGGAGCTGGAGAAAGGGAGGGGGCGAGGCCGGGAGAGGAAGGGCAGCAGGGAGAGGTGCCGGCTGGGGAGCTGCTATCGCGCGTCCTGAGAGGGGACAGAGTGGTAGGCACACACCTTGAGAACAGAGCTTGAGAACAGAGACCCGTGGTTTTCCGGAAGAACCCGGACGTGGGCATTTCTCACAGGAGAGGCGTTGGCTTCAGCTGCACTGGGCCTCTGCAGGGGGAGCTTGGAGGGGGTGAGCAGGCCCCAGACACCTCTGAGTTCTGCGTGGTGGGGAAAAGGTGCCTTGGGAAACCAGTTCTCTCTTTTGACACGTTTACTGAAGGAAACACGGTTTGCCCAACAGATGCCCACGTCCTGGAGTTGGTGTCGGAGGAGCCAGAGAAACCGGAGAAGCAGCTTCCATCTGAAACGTCTGGACTCGGGTCTGACCTCAGGGCCAGGGCATCATCAGACACCATCAGGTCAGTGGACACCGAGGGACCACGGGACCCAGAGAGGACGGCAAGAGGGGCACAGGTGTCCCGCTCGGACTCTGGGACCCTCCGCCTCCTGCAGCCCCGTGCTTCTCGCTCGGGGGTTCTCAGGGTCCCCAGGGACCTCCGGCTGCTCTGTGGCAAAGACTGACCTGAGCAACCTTGAGACAGGCTGCTCTGGCCCTCTTTTGTCTAGGCCTCGATCTTGCCCGCCTTGTCTTTAGCCTTTCTAGCCCAATTTTAGCAAGAATCCTGCTGAGTCAGTTTAGGGGGCGCCCCCACCCCCAGCATCTGCCCACCCTGGATGTCAGATCACACTCCTCATCCCGCACCAGGCCGTCTGATCCCCCTCACTGCCTTCAGCAAGAAGCCTGCTGAGTCGGCTCGGCAAGAAGCCCGCTCTGGGCGTCTGGATGTCTCCTCAGTGGTTTTCCACCCACCCACCGACCCCTCCCTCAACTTGTTGGCTGTAACTCTGCCCCCCGCCCCCAGCCCCTGGCTGTCTTTGCTGCGTTCGGAGGGGCCCATCTCTAGCCCCTATTGCAGTAGTCCCGAAGAATGTCTTCCTTACCGGTGACTCTTCTAGGTGGGTTTACCCTTAGGCCGTGCGAGGGGCTGAAGCTTCACCATGGGATGGAGGCCGAGCTCAGGGGTCCCCTCCCCAGAGACCCCCTGCCTGGAGGACCTCGAGGACCCCAGTTCTCCAGGGCATCGGTGCAGTCAGTCAACTTCTGATAAGTTACGTGTTGAAAGTTTAAGATGCGAGCCATTTTTAGGGGTAATAACTCTTAATATAGGGTTCTAGAAGACTCTCAAACCTTTAAGACTCAAAATTTGTAAATGTTTGGCATTGGAAAATATTAAACGTATAGAAAAATAGACAATATAGTAAAATTAACCCTCATTATATTCAACCATAGTCAACTCATTTCTCATCTTGTTTCATCTACACCCTCCCCACTTCTCCTGTTCCAGATCTCTCTCTCTCTCTAGCTATCTCTGTCTCTATCTAGCTATATCTTGATAGATAGCTGTAGATAGATTAGATATAATATATTGATCTATATAAAGATAGCTAGAGATATAAATATGTGTATAGATACATAGACAGACAGAGAGAGAGAGAGAGAGGTGTCTGGAAGAGGAGAAGTGGGGAGGGTGTAGACAAAACTAGATGGGCCAGGACCGTGTGTATATCTCATGAGTATCTATATATATCTATAGATAGATAGATATCAATATAGATATAAAAGTTAAATTCATATCCTGTGAAATTTATAAATCTCAAGTGTACCCTCTGGTGAATTTGACAAACGTGTACACCTGTGTAACCCAACCCCTGTTGAGATATGGAACAACACCGTCACCCCAAAAAAGTCCCCCCAAACCCCTTCCCAGTCAGTCCCCATCGCCAGCTCGGCAGAAGGAACCATGATTATGACTTTTTCCATTGTGAATTAGTTTTGCCTGTTCTAGAGTTTCACATAAATAGAATCGTGCACTCTATATTCTTTTGTGAAAGGATTCTTTCACTCAGTACAATGATTTTGCAATTCATTCATGTTGTTCTGTTGGGTTACTGAGTAGTATTCCATTTTGGGGATAAACCACAGTTAGTTTATCATTTACCTGTTGAGGGGCACCTGGGCTGTTTCCAGTTTTGAGCTACTGTGAATAAAGCTGCTATGAACTCTGTGTGAGTGTGTGTGTGTGTGTGTGTGCGCGCGTGTGTGTGTGTACATGCATGCTTTCGTTTCTCTTAGGTAAATACCTAGAAGTGGAATTGCTCAATCAGAGGATGGGTAATGTTTAGTTGTATAAGAAACTGCCAGAATATTTTCAGAGAGAAGTGTGCCATTTCACATTCCCCCTCACAGTGCCTGAGAGTTCTCATCACTCCGACATTTGGAGCTGCCACTCTCACACGTTGGCTGTGCCGGTGGGTGTGTATGTGGTATCTCAATGTGGTTTACATTTGCATTTTTCCGACGGCTAATGATGCTGAGCAAGTTCTCTTGTGCTTCTTGGCCACGTGTGTACATTCCTTTGTGAAGAGTCTGATAATGCTTTGCCCAGTTAAAAAAATTTGGTTGTTTGCCTTTTTGTGATCGAGTTGCAGAAGTTCTTTACATATTCTTGATTCCAGTCCTCTGTCAGATCCAATTGATCCTCCTCATTCCTGGGTTGCTTATTTAAGAATTCACCTGCTTGCTAAAATGTATTTGTACGTTGATACTCACGGCATTTTCGTGGTCAGTCGTGGACAGAGTGGGAAAAGATTTGAGTTGCCGACTCACATGTCCCCAGCTGAGGTGGAAAAGGCGGCCCCTGCCTTCTTGTATCAGCTCAGACCGAAAACCAGTGTCCTTTTCACGGTCTATTTAGTGCCAGGTTTTTTTACATTTTTGTGCTTTTTGTTGCTAATGTTGAAATTTATAATGACCCAAACATAGTGCTGAAGGCTATCTAGTGTTCCTAAGGGCAAGAAGGCCGTGATGGGCCTCACGGAGATATCACGTGTGTTAGCTGAGTTTCGTCCGGGCTGAGTTACAGTGCTGTTGGCCCTAAGCTCAATGTGAGTAAATCATCGACAAACGTTAAATAAGATGTCTTTAAACAGAAACACACATAAAACTGGGTTATGCATTGATCAGTTGATGAAAATGCTGTGACCAGAGGCTTGCAGAGACCTAACCCTGTATTCCCCTGGGAGCGAGTGTTCAGTATCACTAATTCAGTGTTCACGGTGACTACAGAGCATGACTGCGGTGAACAGAGAACCAAGAGCACGTGTTTTGCACACGTCTCCTCCCAGTGTGTGGCTTCCCTATTCCTTTTCTTATGAAGTCTCCTGATGAACACTAGTCTCACATTTTTTTTTTTTTTGTGAGGAGATCAGCCCTGTGCTAACATCTGCCAGTCCTCCTCTTTTTTGCTGAGGAAGACTGGCCCTGAGCTAACATCCGTGCCCATCTTCCTCTACTTTATATGGGACGCCACCACAGCATGGCTTGGCAAGCAGTGCGTTGGTGCACGCCCAGGATCCGAACCGGCGAACCCCGGGCCGCCGCAGCGGAGCGCGTGCACTTAACCGCTTGCGCCACCAGGGCAGCCCCTAGTCTCACATTTTGAGGGAGGCTAATTCGCCAATAATTTCCTTTGTGGTTTTGCCTTGTGTGTCCTAAGAAGACTTTGTCCACACCCAAGTCGTGAAGACGTTGTACGTTCTTTTCCAGAAGGCTTACAGTGTTAGTTTTTATTTGGGGTCTACAATCTGTCCCACACTTATCGTTGTGGACATGTGAGGCAGGGGTCAAAGTTCATTTTTTCCTATGGATTTCCAGTCACGTCGAAGCAGATCCCAACCACCCTGTCATTCCACCTGCACACACTTCAGTACGCATCTTGAACATATGAGGGCGTAAGACTCATCTGAACGCCTGTTAAAGCCCTCTGGACCGTGGCCTGCCCTGGGCTCTGGGCTCTGGTGTTAACAGTCACAGTTCATTCACCGTGTGGGCGTTGAGAAAAGAGTTGGACCACATCCTTCAAATCACGGGCTCAGCAGGTTTTCTCTACCTGAGTTTGTCATCTCCGGTCCCTCCCCTGTCCTTAGAGTAACCATTAAAACATTTAATTCAGTTACTCTGAGTTAGAATTGAGGAACGCCCCATTTGCCAGATGTTAACCCTTCCAATACTTACTCGTGTTTGAATCAGGTGGTAAACTCACTCATTTACTCAACAAATATTGATTTATCTCCTACTACATGCCAGGGCTCTGGGTGTCGTCCAAGACAGGTTAAATATTGGTCTTGTTTGGGGCTTTCTGTCCTTGTGGGGGAAGGAGATGCTAGGCAATGGATGACACAATTCATTATTTAAGTTATAATGGTGACAAGTGCTTTGAAGGAGAAGTTCAGGGAGCCATGAGATTGTCCTGCAAGGGGCTTTGACCTCACCTTGGGAGACAGGGGAGTCTCTGAGGCGGGGGTACCAAAGCTGACTTCTAATGAAAGGAGAGGAATTAGCTAGATGGGATGGGGAGAGCAGAACATGTGCAAAGGCCCCGAGGTGGGAAGGGACTCGGGACTCTAAGGATTGGAAGGGTAGTGAGTACTGGAAATATGGAGGGAAGTGAGATTGGAGAGGCTGGTGGGGTCTTGAGGGTCAGTTAAATGTTTTGCTTTATCTTTAGATGCAGTGCTGTCCAGCAGAACTTTCTGTAATGAGAGAAAAGCTCTAAATCCATAGTGTCCAATATGGTAGCCGTCAGCCACACGTAGCTATTGAGCCCTTGAAATGCGGCTAGTGTGACTGAGGAGCTGAGTTTTTAATTTTAATTAAATAAAATTTAAGTAACACATACGACTTTGGCTGCCAAATTGGACAGTGTGGCTTTCGAGCAATGGCAAGCCATCAAGAATTTATGGCAGGCAGAGGACATGACCAGATCTGCATCTGTGATTTGTCATTTGTCACTCTGGCTCCCATGTGAGCAGTGTAAGGATCATTGGGAACGTCTCCACCATCGTCCAGGGGATGAGTATGGTTCCCTGACCTCAGGGGTGCAGTGTGGTTGGGGAGAAATGGACAGGTTCAGGAACGTCTGGGCTAGAGGGGACACAGCCTGCTGGCTAAGCGGCAGGAAGAGGGGCTGTCCAGGCTCCACGGCAGGCTGCTGACCTCAAGGAGGACGATCCGGTGCATCCAAGTCCCTTGAGGCGTGGGCACGCGGTGTCCAGTTGGCGCAGGCTGTCCAGGCGGGCATCCAAAGTGAAGTGTCAGTGTGGAAAGGCAACATGTGCATTAAGAAAAGTGCCCCGTAAAAATCCACACTTCCTTTCTCTTCCCTGGATCCCGGCGCAGTGCTGCTGATGTGTTACGCCCCAGTCGTAACAGGTGCATGAGTCCCATCTGATGCTCTGAAAAGAACAGAAGAAAATAACACGGCCTTGCTAATGGGCACATGTCACACACGGAGAGTCCGCACCAGCGTCCTGTGAGCAGTCTCACGGTGTTCCGGGTGTGGCTCTGTCAGATTTCGTCTGGTCCTTCTCCATCGCGGACGTTTGGCTCTCCCCCAGCTTCACGTGCTCACACTTGGCCAGGCCATGGCGGGCAGGGCGGTCGGCAAGCCTGTTATCTAGAACCATGGGAATCATTCACAGCTTTTGACCCAGCGATGCGGTGCCTGGGAAGTTATGCTAAGGAATCAATGGAAGGAAAAGAGTCAGGGCAGGAAGACGCTCGTCGTGGCATTATCTACAGCGGGAGGACGTTTCAAATGCCCGGCAAGTTTGCCAGAGAAGGACAGCTCAAGTATGTTGGCGAAGAGGGCACAGGGGGTAATTCTGAAGGCCATGCAGTCACATGGCAAACGCCTCATGTTTCAGGTGAAATGATGAGCACACTGTGATGACAGGGCTGAAAATGGGTCAGAAAAATACCATTGGTGCCAAGGTGGGAATATGAACAGTGAAATGGTTTTTGAAAAACTTGATTTACATTTTTGTTTTTTGTGAGGAAGATCAGCCCTGAGCTAACATCTGTGCTAATCCTCCTCTTTTTGCTGAGGAAGACTGGCCCTGAGCTAACATCTATTGCCAATCTTCCTCCTTTTTTTCCCTTTTTCTTCCCAAGGCCCCAGTAGATAGTTGTACGTCATAGTTGCACATCCTTCTAGTTGCTGTATGTGGGACGTGGCCTCAGCATGGCCGGAGATCCAAACCTGGGCTGTCAGTAGCGGAGTGCACGAACTTAACCGCTAAGCCACGGGGCCGGCCCGAAAAACTTGATTTAAATGATATTTAGCTGGCTCTTACAATACGTAGAATTCAGTAAAATCATGTAAACAGCATTTTGCAAATTATTTAATGTGAGGGGCAGCTATTTCTCTTGGATACATTCGCACTGACCAAAGTTTTCAAATCAAAATTAGTTTGAACCATTCTCTGTTGAGTTTTGTATGTGTATGATTGTATTTATATTAAAATCTTACAAATATATCAAAATTGCTATACATAACTCATTTTCACTTTTGGAAGGAATAAAAAAAAAAAGAAAAGTGAATAGAGCATCCTATTATTTCACATCAGATGCACGGCTGACACAGAACATTCTGTGGGTGGTGTATTGTTCTTGTGTGTTTTGTATAAGTCAGGCCAATTTGGTTGCAAGTGTCAGAGCCCCGAAGGCATAGTGTAGGTAGAAGGGGGTTTGCGGGCCCCCGTAACCAACCAGCGGGAGGGAGGGGTGCAGGAGGGGCCCAGGGAGACTGACCCCCAGGCTGGCGCTCTCTGCCCACCAGCGGCTTTCTGCTCACGTCTCCCGGTCGCTGTTTCCTCCTTGTTGTGTGAGAGGAGCCTTTCTTGGGTATCGGAGCCCTGGCCTGCAGGAGCTCTGGAGGGAGACCCTTCCTTGTTCCAGGCTGAAGTCCTGGAGGGAAAGGGCTGAGGACGCGAGGCTGTCCCGCGTCTGGAGCCACCTGGCGGGGTGGTGGGGAGCAGCAAATCTCACCTGTGGACAGCTGAGGTCCAGTCCCTCTGGGACCCTCTGAGGGACTGTGACCACGCCTCTGGATGTCTGCCCACTAACTCACCACTGCCACTGAGGAATGCGGCCCTGGAAGGCACTGCTGGCTGCCCCTGGGGACAGTCTTTCCAGGCCAGAGAACGCCCCAGGAGGGAGGGCATCCAGGACAGGCCTGGGGTGCAGGTGTGGCCCCGAGACCCTATAATCAGGGGCAGACAACATGCAGGCCCAACAATGTGTGCAGATGACTCTTCAGGAAGACGCCAGGCAACACCAGGTTTTACAGCTTCCTTCCTTCCTTCAATCATTCATTCACTTATTTATAACCAGGCAATGTTTGCTCCTTAAAAATTAACATTAGGGCATAATATTCCCACAGTAAATTGCATGTATTTAAAATGTTCAGTTTGCTGAGTTCTGACAGATGTATACGCCATGAACCCGCCTCCATGATCCACGTACAGAACATTTCTTTCGACCCCAAAATCTCCTGGTGTCCCTTTAAAGTCACCTGGCAGGGCCAGCCCCGTGGCTTAGCGGTTAAGTGCGCGCGCTCTGCTACTGGCAGCCTGGGTTCGGATCCTGGGCGCGCACCGACGCACTGCTTCTCCTGTCATGCTGAGGCCGCCTCCCACATACAGCAACTAGAAGGATGTGCAACTATGACATACAACTATCTCTTGGGGCTTTGGGGAAAAAAAAGGAGGAGGATTGGCAATAGATGTTAGCTCAGAGCCGGTCTTCCTCAGCAAAAAGAGGAGGATTAGCATGGATGTTAGCTCAGGGCTGATCTTCCTCACAAAAAATAAATAAATAAATAAAACTATTTAAAAAAAAAATAAATAAATAAAGTCACCCAGCATCTTGTCACAGACAACTTCTCATCTGCTTTCTGTCACCATCCATCACTTGTCCCTATTCTTGGCTTTCTTGTCCGTGGAATCAAGTGCCATTGCTCGGCCTGTCTGGTGTCTCTCCATCTGCAGGGTGGCTCCGAGACTCATCGTGTTTTGTGTAACGTGGGTCAGCGACTGCTTGTTTCCACGGCTGTGTGGTCTCCCGTCGTGTGGAGGCTCCACCGTCTGTGTATCCATCTCCTGGTAGATGGACATTGGGGTCATTTCCATGGTTTTGATGTTGTAAATAAATGCTTCTAAAAGTGGACAGTATAATTTTACAAAAAAGAGATGTTTATTATTTTCTGAAAAGAGTGAACTATGCATGTTGTAGCATACAGGAAAAATAGAGAAAAGTATAAACAGCAAAAATTCTTTATAGTGTCACAACTCAGTTAGAACCATCAGGATATTTTGCTGTATTTCTTCCCAAACTATTCAATGCATGTGTAAGTATGTATTTATGTATACGAAATTGTCAAAACTGGGATCATTTTACAAATGCGATTTTGATTCCTGCCTTTTATAATGAACCTGAGTGTATTAGTCTGCGTTTTCCAGAGAAACACAACATATATGTATATATATGATTTATTATGAGGAATGGGCTCACTTGATCATGGAGGCTGAGAAGTCCCAAGATCTGCAGCTGGCAAACTGGAGACCCAGGAGAGCTGATGGTCTGGGTTCCAGTGTGAGTCCAAGTCTGAGGGCAGGAGAAGACTGATGACCCAGCTCAAAGACAATGGGGCAGAGAGGAAGACTTCTCCCTCCTCAGCCTTTCTGTTCTATCCAGGCCTCAGTGGATTGGAAGACGCCCACCCACACGGTGGAGGGCCATCTGCTTACTCAGTCTGCAGATTCAAATGCTAATCTCACCCAGATAGACCCTCAGAGACATGCCCAGAATCATATTCAACCAAATCTTTGGGCACCAGGGGCCCAGTCACGTTGACTCATAAATTAGTGTCACGCCCAGCACCTTCCCAGTGGCTGGACTTCCGAGGCAATGTTGTGAGCAGTCATGTTTTCCATGGTGCTGTTACTCTTGGTTGCCCAAAGGACTCTTCAGTGCCTGGAACCCTCACGGTTTCAAAAGCGTTATTCAGGAATGTTCTGATTTTGTGCCATAGGAGGTGCCCAAGTTTTCACTTAAATAGTCAAGCTCCATCACTCAGGGACATTGATGGTGCCCTGCCCTCTCTGATCAGGGATGGGCTGGATGCAGGGACACACGGCTGGAATCGGGGATTCAGGGATTCAGGCCCATCTCCAATGGCCAGGCTTGGATTGGCCCCGTCCAGACTTGCGCCTTCCCCCCTCGGTGCCCGTGCTGTCACCGCACCGCGGTGGGGAGGAAGTCGGCCCCCTTAACTCTTCTCCTTAGGCTGGCCGACCACGCCTGTCCCTGGCTTCTCTGGCCTCCTCCTTTCCTGACGCAATTCCTGATGCAATCCGGGAGATCAGAGGCCCTTCACTTCATTAGTCTCACATGCTGATGCTCCTTGGCAACTCTCGTCCTTCCAACACCGTGACTCTTGGGAGAATTGGTGAGCGCCTTGTAAAGGGCTTCCAGGGCCAGATTCGGGCTTTACAAACGACTGAGCCTGACTCGGGAGTTGTGGTTACAGGATTCCTTAAGGTCACAGTTATCAATTTAGCAAACTGTCTTTTCCACTTCAATAAATTCTATTTTGTTCCCTTGAAAGGCGGCCAGGCTAAGGATTAACCACATTGTGGTTGGTTTGCAATATTTAAATTCCAGACTGACTGACTCACAGTTGTCACGGCCTCCTCCAGGACCGTTTCTTTCCACTGTGGTTGCTTGTCTAGGTGATAGACACCCCTTTAACTGTTTAAAAAGAATCAAAATATTAATTATAAATCTAAACAAGGTTCAGATTATATAGAAATATTGATTATAAATCTAAAACAGGAAATCTACTGCCTCTCTGATCCAATCCTATCATTTATTGCCTCCTGCTCTACATTATTCATGGGCTTACTTGCCTTTCTTTTAGTGTATGTCATTAGGTTTTTATTTCTCCAAAAAATGAATAATTTACTTATCAGCAGGATGTGTGTTTGTTGTCTGGTTTGTTTTCTTCTGATATTGTCTGGTCCTGATTGGACATATGTCAGTGATGCCACATCTTGATGCAGAAAGCAACGTTAGGAGCAAGCCCTGAAGATGAGAGATGTGGCTATCGGAGCCTCAGTGCCACGGGGTGGCGTACCCAAAGGCAGGACCACCGCCACTTCCCCCCCGCCCCGTCACTCCCCTGCTGGGTCATTCTCTCTCTCTCACACGTGTGCGCGCACACACACCCCTTGAATGGCCCGTTCTCATGACATTGTCCCAAGGCCTGAGAGCAGGAAAGGGGACAGCTTTTCCAACACGAACATCAGACTCAACACCAGGTCACTGCACCCACCACCCAGGCTATGGGTCATACGCTGAGTGACTTGCCCAAAGCTGGGGACCTGGGCTGTCATGCTCGCCAATCTGTGTCCAGCACCTGACACATGCAGGGGACAAGGGAGGAGCTCAATAATGGTGTTAGATAGGAGATTCCAATATCTGAAAAACATGTCTTTTGTCTACAAAATGAGTCGTATGGTCACCCTAACATTTGCTGACCTGGGAATAAAGGAAGGAGCGCCTTGGTCTCTGATCTTGGTCCATGTAGGCCCACCCTGAAAGTGCATCCTGCTGGTGCTTCATGTCTCTGATGCTGAGGACCAGCCCCAGGACTGCGGACAATGCCCTGGGAAAATGGCCAGCCCGGGAGAGGCCTCTGCAGAGTAGCCCAGGCCTGCCCCAGGCAGCCAGGGCCCTGCCCTGCATGCTGGCCATCTCCACACGCTCTTATCCTTGGTGGGTGCCAGGACTGCCTCCCAGGCATCTACTGGGGGTTGATCCCACTGGGAACGGGTGGCCTCTGAGAAGTGCTGCATCTCTTAGGCCGAGGGAAGAGCAAAGTGGCAGAGGGCCGAATGCTGACAGCAGGGCCACTCACAAGAGGGCAAAGGAAAGGACTTCCATCTCTCCCTTTGGTGCCGGTGTCCAGAGGGAGCTCTAGCGGTGGCAGGGGCAGCCACCAGCCAGCCTCTGGGGGGTGACAGCTGACTTGGTTGTTCTGCGGCCTCCATCACAGCTGAGCTACATGGGTGGTATCACGAGGTCTACCAGCCATGGCTTTCGGCTCCGTGTGTCAGCGCTGGGCGATCAGACCAGAGCCCGCTGCACATGCCAAGTTGGAAGCCAGGACGAGCCATGCACAGGAGGACGCAGCTTGTAGGGGCTGGATGAGAATGCAGGTGAAAATAAAAAATAAACCCTTCCCTCGTTGAGACCAGAGCCTGGCAAGGCAGCGCTAAACTCCGCCTCAGCCCACAGGAGGCTGGCGGGTGGACCGCCCAGGGCTGGAGAGTGTGTGCAGGCTGCTGGGGGTAGCCGCTCCATCCCCTGCCCCTCCCCCACCTCCTGAAGACACAGGTGCGTCCTTCTCCTTGTGTGACCTGCCTTCAGCGGCTCCGTACGGCCTACAGCAGGGGTGCCCAACACTTTTCTTTAATACTCCCTATGAGAATTTTGAAAAATTAAGTAATTTTTTGTGTATTATAAAATTAATAACTGAAATTTTTCATCATAAGCTTGAATAGTTGTAAAGAATGTAATTTCCAGGGTATAGTAAATATTAACATCTGACAATTTGATCCTCAACATCATCCATTTAAAATCCATAAACAATAGTTAGAAATTTTACATCATTAATATTTTTCTCATACTTCTATTCTGATTTCATCACAAAATTGTGTCCTAATGAATTTTTTTATGCTTGGTAACTGTTGTGGGTCGAATTGTGTCCCTCTAAAAGACAAGTCCAAGTGCTAAGCCCAGGTACCTGTGAACGTGACCTTATTTGGAAAAAGGGTCTTTGCAGATGTGATTAAGTTAAGGATTTGAGACGAGATCATCCTGGATTACATTGGGCCGTAAGTCCAGTGACTGGCATCCTTAGCAGAGAAATGAAGGGAGATTTGAGAAACAGATAAAACGCATGCAGAGGGAAGACTGCCACGTGGTGATGGAGGCCAAGGCTGGAGTGACACGGCCACGAGCCAAGGGGCGCCTGGAGCCCCCAGAAGCTGGAAGAGGCAGGAAGGATCCTCCCCTAGACTGGAGGGAGCATGGCCCTGCTGACTCCTTGGTTTCAGACGTCTGGCCTCCAGAACTTTAGTAAAGAAATTTCTGTTGTTTTAAGCCACAAAGTTTGTGGTAATTTGTAAATGCAGCCCTAGGAAACTAATATTGGAGCATATTCTACAATTCAATATAAATTGAAATAAAATCTCTTGTGATCATAAGGCTCTAAAGTAAAAAAAATATATATTTCTTCTGGATTGGGTTGGTAGTACAATTATTAGAGCAAAACAACAAAAGAGTGTTACAAATTTTGATAAATAATTTTAAACACAAAAATTAAGGTTTTATTGGAAATTCATTCCTTTTGAGATGGGTAGGGCTTTTTTGGTTCAATTAGTTCAGATATCTGGAGTACTGGAGGCCAGTACTTGTTGTTGGGGTAAGTAACCTTCTTTTGGATCTGTCTCTTTCTCTGGCCCCCTTGAAAAACCTTCTTTACATAAATAAGTATATATGGATGGGCCTAGCTTTTTTCCTTCTATTTTTGTTGAGGAAGAGTGGCCCCGAGCTAACCTCTGTGCCAATCTTCCTCTATTTTGTGTGTGGGATGCCGCCACAGCATGGCTGATGAGTGGTGTAGGTCCGCACCCCGGATCCAAAGCCCGCGAACTCTGGGTTGCCGAAGTGGAATGTGCGAACCCAACCACTACACCACTGGACTGGCCCCGAAGTAGCTTTTTTTAACAGCTGATTCACTAAATTATTTGGACTACTTCTGCAACATATCAAATAACCACATAGTAATCTATCACCAAAAAACAATTTTAATGATCCGTCAACTGATAACTCTTCAGGTCCACCGTCAAGCGTTTCCAAGTAAAGAGCCCGGAAGCAGCAGAATGGCTGGAGGACGTGCTAGCTAACCTTTCCCACCAGTCTTCACGGTATTGTGTTCCCCTCGCGGTTCCAGCCCCTCCTCTGTCTCCTTCCTCATCCTTGCCCTGTATTTTGGGTCTAGTAACCCGAGACCTGCAGCCCGGGGAGGCCAGCCCTGCGTTGTGTTCCTGTGGACGATGGAGCTCGTGGGTGGCCTGTCCTGTGATTTTGGGTTGTGAGCTCATATTTGGTGGGACTTTGCTCTGGGAACTCTCTGGGCCCAGATTGAAACACCGCCTTCTGGAGAGGCCGTGGGTTGGCTCTTTCATGTCCCCAGTGCACCAAGCCAGGGACACATTAATTTCTTGGCTTGAGCGTTCCTGGATCACATGGGTAAAATCGGTTCAGAGGATGTGAGACTTGAGCTTACAAACTTTGAGGGAAGAATACTTCCCCCCCTCAGAGTGGGAGACAAGAAGGACATGTTTTCTTGCTGTCTCTCTTTGCTGGTGGTACATTTTTCTAGGTTCTCCTGTCACTGAGGGTGCAGACTTTCTAACGTCCTGGGCTTTATAAGGTGGTCCCAGCTCCAATTCTCCCACATCTGTGGGCCAAGCCTGTTCTGTTCCCACTGGGCCATTAACACTCAGGCCTCTGCTGAGTGGCCAGTTCGGCTATTCACATAAAGGACACTTGTGACATTTTATCTGTCATTTCTAGGAGTCACAGAAATGACATCTCCTTCCTCCCTCCTCTTTCCCCCACTCCCAGCTCCTGCACTGTTCCTCCTGCAACTCATTTTTTCTAGATCCTTCCATGGTGCCACTCAGAACTCAAAATCCACAGTAAACAATCCCCCTTCCTTTTCCATATCCTCACAGGAGCAGAGGCTCTCAACATCCCAGCCCTTTCTGAAACTGGCTGCCCCCTGAAGTTGCTGCCTCCCGGCAGCCCTGTCCAAGACATGCCCTGCTCATGGGCACGCCATTGTCCCCTGTACCAGAGGACCACAAGGAGGGAATTCTTTTAGCTTCATGAAGAATATAGCTCCCAGGTGATTAGTTCCCCATTCATGGCCCAAATGTGCCCCCTTTTTTTTTTTTGGTAAGGAAGATTGGCCCTGGGCTAACATCCATGCCCATCTTCCTCTACTTTATGTAGGATGCCTGCCACAGCATGGCAGTGCATATGTCCACGCCCGGGATCCGAACCCACGAACCCCGGGCTGCCAAAGTGGAGCTAGTGCACTTAACTACTGCGCCACCGGGCCGGCCCTGAACCCTTGCCATCTTTTAAAACCACTCTTTATCCCCACTCAGTGCCGCACACGGATTCCCCACTCCCCCTTCATGGGCTCAGACTTCCTTTCCACCTCAGCGTGAGACTGCATGATGGGCCCATCAGTGTCCACGTGAATGGTCCAGCTCCAGGCCTTGATGCTCCTTGGCTTCTGTAACTCTGAAAGCCTTCCTTCACTCCTTCGCCCCACAGTGCCTTGCACGGCTCCACGCTGGACCTCAGCGCCTCCGGCTCATCATCTGTGAGCTGTGAGTCCAGTGCCCAGGCCTTGTGTTACCTGTTCTACCAGCACCTCGTCCCCTTGCATCCACGAGGCCACGACTCAGCAGAGTTGATCCCTCTGGTCTTGTGGCTCTTCCTCTTCGTCACCTGTTCTCGGTGAGTTCCTGCCCCGCAGAGCTGATGCACAATTTTAACCACAGTTTTGCCAGCACAGCAAAGAAGTGTGTTGCCTTGCTACTCAACCACACAGGCTCTGCCATCATCCCAAGCTTGCATCAAATAACCCCTCTTCTACTTCTAGAATTAAAATAGTGTGCATTGCTTGATGATATCTCCAGATTTATGGTTTGGGGACAAATTCATGGTCTCCACCACCATGTGTCCTCAGCACAGACCAGTCATCCATGCTGTTGGCCCTGGCCGGCTCTCTCCCTTGCTCTAGCCAGTGCTTTCTCAACCGTACCACTCTTCTGGAGGGGCCTACTCTGTTTCTTTACACTTCTTTTGGCTGATGACCTTGGCATTGACTCCCTGTGGCAAATTAGTGCTGTTAAAATTGACTTTCTACTCCCATATCGACCCACGGGTCTACCTCTGCATCTTCCTGTGCCCTCCAGGGCCAGGCCGTGCTCTCACACTCTGGGCATCTTGTCAAATGCAGATTCCTAGTTGGTGGGTCTGGGGTGGGCACCCAGATTCTGCATTCTAGCAAGTTCCCAGGTGAGGAGGATGCTGCTGCTGGTTCTAGGACCTCACCTGAGAGCAGGAGTGTTGTGAACACCTATTTGCCATTTCTTGGCAGATGGAATGGTCAACAGTCCATCTCGCGCCGGGGCCATGGTGACTGTTCACAGGGGCATGTGGTCCCTGCTCCCCAGTGGGGAGCTCAGGGAGTTTTGGAAATTCTGTGACACAGACCTGCTTCCTCTGGATGGTTGATGTGAAATTGGGAGTCCTGGAACCACGGCTGCCATTCTCTGCCCCAGCGATGCAGCACCCAGAGGAAGAAGGCAGCACGTGGCATAAGGTGAGCCATGGGGGTCACAGGAAGAGGGCCAGAGTGCGAGAAGGCGTGAACCTCAGGCTCACAGTGGCCGGAAGCCTCCCCGCCCTGGGCTTCTGTGTGCAGAGAGCAGTACATCCTGACTCATGGGTTAAACTCTCTTGCTTTGGGTTTTCTGTTGCTCGTGGCTGAAACATCTCAAGGGGACCAGGAGACATTGCACATCAGTGGTGAAAGGACAGGTAGTTAAGTAATTCCGAGACAAGCCCAACGCAATAAAATCAGGTCTTTGCCTCACACTATAGAACATTTCTGAACAAATTATAACTGATTAATGATTGAAATAAAAGTCATATCCATCAGCTTTCTCATGCTTTTCCAACTCTCGTCTCTTCTTTTGCTGTGTGGAATGAGTGTCAGGTTGTTTTCTCTTTATTGGTTGAATTTTCTGCGGGTTATCTCCGTTAGTCACCCTTATGGCTGGTGGGAAAGGGAAGCTGGCCGAGAGACGAGAGCACAAGTGCTGTGGCCCAGGTGACACCACACTGGCCATCATGATTGACAGAACTAACACTCCCCTCTTGTTCTCTCATCACCCCTGCCTGGCAGGCATCGCATGTGCAGAAACAGAAACTCAGCGACGCTAAAGGACTCGCCTGAGGTCTCTGGGTGGAAATGTGGCAGAGCCGGGGTATCAATTCAGGAAACTCCTCCAAATCCATCCCCTTATGGTGGATGTTTGCTGGTCCCTTCCCCCTTCCCTGGGCAAGAGAGGTGCCCTATCCCCAGCTCAGGGCAGATATGACCCTCCTATTATGGAGTGAGTGCAGGACCCAAGACAGCCTATCAGATTCTTCCTTGAAAATTCGTGTCTTGAGCTGAGACCTACACTGGGGACCTGAGCCATCCTGTAGAACATTCCAAAGAGCTGGCTTATGTGGCCCTTCTACTGACAACCACACACTTCTCAGGCCTGGCTGCCCAGCTTTTCCATGAGGGTGATCTGCCGATGGTCTTCCAATGTTTTATCTTTGCTTCAAGTTCAGCAGATTTAGTTTCTGTTGCTGGCAACCAAAGCAGCATATTGATATTCTCCTCCTGGTCAATAGCATTTTCTCCCAGAGGAAGTCTCAAGGAGGCAGTGACTCTCCAGACGGGTTTTGAAGGATAAGAAGGAGTTAGCTAGGTACGTGCGAGAGACAAGGATGAGAATTCCAGTTGGCAAGAAAAGCACACACAGAAGCTTAGGCGTCTTCAGGGAACCTCAGAGACTCTGGTCTGGCCATCACATTGATAGGAGAGTGACTTGTGTTAGTCAAGAGTGAGTCAGGAGTACAAATCCACCATGTGAGTCATGGACAGGGGCTGTATCACAGGAACAGCTCTCACAGTCTCGGGGAGCTGGGCTGGGGAGGCCTAAAGGGAGCTGGAGGGTGTACGTGGGGGGACGAGAAGGGGCTTGCAGGGCATTGCACGGTGGGACCGCAAAGGAGGAGCCCGTGGAGGAAGGCGCAAAGCTGCTGCCTCTCCAGCCGCTGTGCGTTTGCCAAGAAGCGCCTGGTGGTCAGCCGCAGAGGAGAGCGAGAGCAGGCCGGAACTTGCGGGCACTTCTGCGCCTCTCCATTACGTTACCTGACCAGGGAGCCAGTGGAGACCACTAGGCTGCAGCCACAGGGAAGCAGATGCTGAAGAGCCGTTCCCAGCCCGACCCGGTCGGCGGCAGAGCAATCCCACACCCACTCGACCAGATGAGCCACGTCGGGAGGTGACTCAGACCCCGGGGTGAGCGCCGCAGAGCTCGGGAGAGGCGGGCACTCGGGGGACTTACGCTCATCCCGGAGAAGTGAGGGTGGACAGCAGGGGAGGGTGCGGTGGTCTGAATGCTTGTGTCCCCCAGATTCATGGGTTGAAACTATCCCCCAGTGTGCTGGTGTTAGGGGGCGGGGCCTTTGGGAGTGAGCAGGTCGTGAGGGTGCAGCCTTCATGACCGGATTAGTGTCCTTATAAAAGAGACACCAGGGAGCTCCCTCCTTCTGTCACAGGAGGACACGTCTGCAACCTGGAAGAGGGCTCCCCCAGAGCCTGACCTTGCTGACACCCTCATCTCGGACGTCTGGTCTCCGGAACCGGGAGAAATAAGATTCTGTGGCTTAAGCCACTCAGTCTGTGATGGTATTCTGTCACAGCACCCGAGCTGACTGAGACAAAGGGACGGGAGAGGTGTGGGTGATGATGGGTACAGGACTTGGTGGTCACTCTGGTTAACCTGCTGAGCTCCCGGGGCCAGGCAGGTGACTCAGCTGTAAAATGCGTAACTATTTCTTAACTATACAGTAAAACTTTTAAATTGTGATGGTGTTTTTAAAATGTTAATTGGATTTATTAATATAATTTGAGAGCTTTTCCCCACATGCTTTATTGTGTGTAACTTATTCATTTTGTTACATGTGTTCTCTTCGATGGTTACAAATTGTCTTGATGTGAACTGGAATTTTCTCACTGCTCATTCTGATAGAACAAGTGTCATCACTTCCCGCCTTTAAGCATACAACTCTTGAGTAACATTTACGTCCAACAACTGTATCACTAACAACAAAATAAACTGCTTGTTTTTCTTGAAATTAGCCAGTTGTTTCTTTTCAATTCAGGAAAACCAAATTATTTCACGGCATTGCAAGTTATCCAAAGCATGAAAACAAAAGGATGGATTTCCTTTTACCCCTGTTTTCTCCCCAAAGCGTTGAAAGACTGTATGGGGATGGATGGAGGGCATAACCCAGAAGGACAAAGAGACCAGCAGGGAAATGGCAGTTACTGCATCCTGGGTGCTGGAGATAAGACGCACAAGGGGCAGCTGAAGTGCAGAGCAGCTGAATTCTCACCCAGCGACACAGAGCCAGAAGCAGGTCTATTCATACAGCAGAATGCGGAAAGCATGAGGAGGCAGAAAGACTAGGATGCGGAAAGGACTAGGAATCACAGGCACCAGACACCCCTGACCATGGGGGAAGCAGGTGTGGTGGGAAGCAGGGTTGTTAGAAAGTTTGTGTGGGGAGCCCTTTAAACCCTCAAGTCCCTCTGGAGCACCCCCTGCCACACCACTCCGTGACCGCTCTCCTTGGCCCTGGAAGTGTCTGGAAGTTTGCTCCCTGCAGAGGACCAGGTGAGGGAGTCTGGACCAGGGATGCAGGCATCACTGAGGGGGGTTGATACTGAAAGGTCACCTGCCCCCTTTCTCCACGTGACTCAAAGAGCACTAGCAGCCGGAGGCATGCTTTCCAGGCGGGACACCCGAGGGCCTTCTCCAGAGAAACCAGCCTGGGAGAAAAGACGGTTCATGGTGAAATAGCCCAGGTGACTAAGAGTCACCCTGCCGGGCAGCCCACCAGGCAAGTACCCATCCCTGCCCTCTAGACCTTGTAGTCAGTGCTTTCATACCTGGTTCTAAAATCAGACAGCCACGACTCAGACATTTAAAGAAAGCTTCCAACAGAAGAAACAGAAACCAAAGTAATAGAAAAAAAGAAATTGGGAGAAAAGAGAAACAATGTAAAATAAAAATAAAATTTCCTAGAAACTATGATTTGTAGTCTCAAAGAGATAAAGGAATACAATATATTGCCTGTGGGAAATAAGGGCAGAGAGAAACAGAACAAGACTATTCACAGAACGAAGGCAGGTCCTGAAAACTAAAAAATAAGAACACAGAAAAGTTTGAGAGGAGGTGATGGGGGAGACGGAGGACGCCTCCAAGACCACGGACTTAGAAGGAAAACAGGAGAGAAGAGAGAAGAACATGAGGGGAGCAGTCCAGGACGCCCGACATCTGAGCACAGCGACCCTCGCAGCAGAGCTCAGAGAAGACAGAGGAAGGAATTATCCAGGGAAACGTGAAAACATTTCTAGAACAGAAGGACTGGGGTCTCCAGTGGAAAGGCCACTGAGCTCCCCGCAAAATGGAAGGAAACAGTCTGTCCCCAGAGCAGAAAACTGGGAACGTCAAAACACTGAGATCAAGAACCCCCCTGACAGCTCACGGTGAGCAAGGAAGGGGCCCAAGCAGAACAACGAGAGGGCTCACAGGTGGTGAAGGAATGCCTCCCCGAGATTGCAGGGAGACCACGTCCACTGAGATCCTGGACTCGGGGGCCAGCAGTCAGGGAGAGGGTGTGAAAATGACATCTCAGTCCTGCAAGTTCTTGAGGAGCTTACTCTGCAGATATTCTTTCTCAGGAAGCTACTACAGGATATGCTCCAGCAAAACAAGGGAATCAATTAAGAAAGAGAAGGACACGAGATGCACATAGTAAGAGAGAGGTAAAGGAATCCCCCGATGACCTGTTACCTGAGGTCTGAGGGTCCTGTGGGCAGAGCCTGCAGAGCGGATGCCAGAGGGAACAGCTGGAGGAGGGTTCCGGAAGGACTCTTTCCAAGAAAAAACCCGCAGCTGACAGAATACATGATGTTTCTGAATGCACCGAGAGGAGATTTGTATTTCTGGTGGAGTGTTCTGAAGGGAATTTGTAACAGGTCCAAAAAATTGAATAACCTGCAATACCTTACAATGAAACAGATAATATCTTTTTCTGGCATGAAATAACTTGCTAATTTCAGGGAAAATGCGTGGCTTATTTCTGTTCTTAGTGACATAAATGTTGGATGCAAATGTTACTTGAAAGTCATTAAAAGTTGCAAGTACTGTCGAACACATATTTTATCAGAATTGGCAATAATATCCTGGTAAGTTCACGGTTCAAATAAAGAAAATTTATAATCATCAAAGAGAAAATATAAAATAACATTATGAACTAGTTACATACAATAAAGCACTGGACGTACTCTTGGGGACAAAACTTACGGAAGGCTATTGATAACACAAATGAAAAAATTTAGAAAATATGATCAGAATCTGCAACATTTTTTTACGGCATATTAAAAAATAATTGAACATTTCCAGACATGATATATTTAAAAGAACTTTAAAAATAATATTGATATGGGCATGTCACTGCAATCTAAATTTATGGAATCAACTTGTTGCAAAATATCTGTTGGACTGAAATGAGAAAACAATTTTGGGGAAAATTTATTAATTAAGGCAATAAAATTTTAGTCATTACCAACAAAATGCAGTTTCATAGCTGATTGTGTTATTCTGCTTGCACTACCATAACAAAACACCACGGACTGGGCGGCTTAAACAACAGACGTTTATTTCTCAATCCTGGAGGCTGCGAGTCCAAGATAAAGCGGCCGGCAGGTTCCGTTCTTGGTGAGAGCTCTCCCAGGCTGCAGACGACTGCCTCCTCACTGTGTCCGCACGTGGATGAGAGAGAGAAAGCTGTCTGGTGTCTCTTCTTATAAGGGCATTAGTCCCATCGGGGTTCCCATCCTCATGACCTCGTCTAAACCTAGTTGTTTCCCAAAGGCCCCACCTCCAAACACCAGCCCCCCGGGGGGGTTAGGGCTTCAACAAATGAATTTTAGAGGGACACAATTCAGTCCACAGCACATAGCTAGCCTTTAAGAAAGACATGATTCAACAGCTGGAGTGGGGGCACCGCCTCTGTGGAGAGCAGCTTCTCACAGCTGTGCAGCTGAGTGGGAGCACGCCTGCGCCCTCGCAAGTTTGCTCTCGGTGTGTGCACGTGTGCACCAGGCGGCGTGAGAAGGGTACCCACAGCTGTGCTGCCTGTGGTTGTAAAAACGTGGGTCGTGTAAACGCCCATTCACAGGAGAATGAATGAACTGGGTACATGCCACATGCAATTACATGAATGCGTCTCGAGATGATAATTTTGTACACAAGAAGGCAAATTGCAGAAAGATGCATTCCAAACGATGCCAAGTATACAAAGTAAAACCATAAAAGAAGCAATATATGTGGGCCATTGTTTATAGATAGATACTTATGTAGTATCTAGATTAACTTCAGGTGTATACACAAGTTCCAAAAACAATACTATAATGATTTTGACTGAAGTTCCACAAAACACACAAGATAAATTGAAGAAAAGGAACATATACATTCTATTAAGTTTCTCCATCAAGAAATAACACATGTTTCACCATATAAGCTTTTTTGTACCCCATCAGTAAATTTTGACAGTTTTCTTCCTTAGAACTACACATTACTTTTAGGATTGTCTATCGGCATTTTGGGTATTTTTGTTGCTGCTACTTCTGCTACTGTTTATGGACTCTTTCCCCATTATAGCTTGTATTCTGTGACTGTTGTCTAGTATAAAAGCTATTAATTTTTTATTCTTTAATCTCATGGCTGATCACTTGAGGCACTGTAAGAATTTTAAGTTGATTCCCTTGTGTTTTGAGTGTGTTACTCCATTATTTTCCAGTGGTGATCAGTCTATTTCCTCCTTTTAAATAATTATACGTCTTGGCTCCTGCTTTATTTATTTTTTAATCTTTTGCATTGGCTGAAACTTCCAGAAAAATGTTAAATAATAGTGGTAGCAGTCAATTTTGTTCTGTTTCTAACTAAAATGAGACTATCTCTGAAGTAGGATTTTGATTGTGGCTCAGAATTAGGTAATACTCTCTTCCTAAGTGTTTCAACTTTTTATTGCTAGTAGATATTACCTGTCAAATATTTACCTTGGGCGTTGAGCGAAACTTTTTTTTTACTGGGTCTTTTCATGTTAATGTATAACAACGGATTATGCTATTTTAAGTGCACCGTCAGGCCACTAGAAGGTGCTGTGCTCCCATTTTTTGATTCCCCAGCATTAAATGACAGATTCGTTGTTCAAGTTTAAACCTTTTCAGTTTAATATGGTTCTTAAACTATTGTCCTTCTTTCAACTTTCTCCAAAGTGGCCCTGAATTAAGAATATGCTTTATTAAAAGTACTTCTTTTTTCCTCTTTATGTGGTCAGTTTTATGGGAGTAAAATGTCCACACAATAAAATTCACCATTTCAAGCAAACAACGCAGAGAGTTCTAACAAATACATGCAGTCTTGTAACCACCCCAATTGTGATTTAGAACATTTCTGTCACCCTACAAGTGCCCCCATACCTTTCTATAGTCAGCCGTCTTCCCTGACCACCAGCCCGGGAAACCGCTGACCTGTTGTTGTCTCTAGGTTCCCCTTTTCTGTAGCTTCACGTAGATGGAATCACGCAGTGTTGGTCTGCTGTGTCTGGCTTCTTTCCCGCAGTACTATGCTTTTAGGATTCATGCATGTGGTCCAGTGATTCAGTAATTGTTCCTTTTTACTGTGGAATAGCATTCCATCGTGTGGACACACGACAATTTGTTTATCCATTCACCAGTTGATAGACATTTGGGTTGTTTTAGCTTTTGGATGCTATGAACCTTCTCATACAAGTCTTTGTGCTGACATATATTTTCACCTCTTGAGTAAATACACAGCAGGGGAATTGCTGAGTGAGATGATTAGTATACGTTTAATTTTATAAGATGCTGCTTTCCAAACGGCTTCTCCCAGGTGGCTGTACCATTTCACATTCCCACCAGCAGTGTACAAGAGTTCCAGGCTCTGTCTCCACATCTTCATCAGCACTTGGTATTATCAGTCTTTTAAATTCTGGTGGGTGTGTAGTTGTATTTCACTGTGCTTTTGCTTTGCATTACCCTGATGTCTGATGCTGTTAAGCATCTTTTCATGTGCTTATTGGCCACCTGATATCTTCCTTAGTGAACTGTCCAAATATTTTTAAAAATTAGATTATCTCATTATTGACTTGTAACAGCTCTTTACATATTCTGGTTGGAAGTCCTTTATATGTCTTGCAAACATTTTTTCACGGTCTAAGGCTTGCCTTTTTATTTGGCTTAACAGTGTGTTTTGAAGAGCAAATGTTCTTAATTTTGATGAAGTTCAATTTAGTAATTTTTAAATTATATGGTTCATGCTGTAGGGGTCCAATTTGAGAAATCTTTGCCTACACCTGGGTGATCAAGATTTTCTCTTATGTTTTCTTCTAAAAATCTCATAGCTTTGGCTTTTACATTTAGATCTATGGTCCATTTCAATAAGCATTTCTACATAGTGTCAGGTAGGGGTTGAGTTTAACTGTTTTGTTTTGTTTTTGCATGGGGATAGCCAATTGTTTCAGCCTTTTGTTGAAAAGATTATTATTTCCCCATTGAATTGTCTTGGCACCTTTGTCAAAAATTAACTGATCTATAGGAGTGCGTCTATTTCTGAACTCACTATCTTTCTTCTGTTGATCTATGAGTCTATTTCCCTTAGATCCTAAACCAGACTGTTCTGATGACTGTTGATTTATAGTAACTCTTGAAATCAGTAATGTGAGCCCTCAAACCTGTTCTTCTTGTTCAAAATTGTGTTGGCCATCCTAGGTCCTTTGCATTTCCACATAATCAGCTGCTCGGTTTTTACAGAAAAGCCTCCAGAGATTTTGTTGGGGATGGTACCAAATCTATCCATCAATTTGTGGAGAACCAACAACATGACAGTACTGAGTCATGAGCATGATATGTCTCTCCATTTATTTGGGTCTCCTGTAATTTTTCTCAGAATTGTTTTATAGTTTGTACATCTTTTGTTTAATTTATATAATAAACCTATGTAAATTTATATAAACACTTGTATGAAATAAGTATTTTGTATTCTTTGATATCATTGTAAATGGGATTTTTAAAAACTTTAATTTTCCAATTTTTCATTGTATTTCTAACATATAAAAACTTTCCAACATACATTTCACTTCTAGTATATGCAAATACAGTGGAGTTTTGTATAGTGACCTTGTATTCTACAACCTTGTTAAAATCACTTGTTAGTTTTAGCAGCTTTTTGTAGATTCCTTACATTTTTCTATGTGGATTATCATGTCTTTGTGAATAAAGCTGGTTTTATGTCTTCCTTTCCAATCTATACGCCTTTTATTTATTTTTCTTGCAAGGACCTCTTCGGTAGGCAGAATAATGGGCCCAGAAGGTGTGTACATTCTAACCCTCAAGCCTGTGAATGAGTTAGCTGACACGCAAAAGGCAAGTCAGGCTGTGATTGGAGGGAAAGTTGCTAATCCGCTGACTTCAAGAGATTATTCTGGGTGGGACCCAGTGTAACCAAAGCGTCCTTATAAGTGGAAGAGGTTGGCAGGGAGGAGGTGATGGGGTGAGGAGGGCTCAACCACGGTTGTCGGCTTTGAAGACAGAGGAAGAGGCTGTGAGCCGAGGAATGGGGGCAGCTTCCAGAAACTGGAGAAGGCAAAGAAATGGATTCTCCCCAAGAGCCTCCCAAAGGGAGCAGCCCTGCCCACACCCCCATTTCATCCCAGTGAGACCCGTGTCAGACCTCTGCCCTACAGAACTGTGCGATGATGAATATGTGTGGCTTTAAGGCACCGAGTTTGTGGTAATTTGTTACAGCAGCTCCAGGAAACCAGTGCAAACTCCAACTCTAACAAAAGTGGTGAGCATGGACGGAAGATGCTTTTTAAACAGAGTACATTAATTAAAAAAAAAAATAATGTTCTTTACAACAATGATTGAAATGCTGGCCATTCCCTCCCTGCCATGAATATGATCTGTAATAAGATGGGTCTGCACCTATTTACCACTAATCTTCACACTTGTTACTCCAGAACTGAAGGATATATGAACTGAAGCCTCCAGGTCACGGAGTAAGAAGTGTGTTGCTGACTGTCGTTTTGCTTTCTCCATTATACTATTTTTATTTTTTTGGTGACATATACTTTGAGCATTAGGGATTTCATACCACACTACCTGGAAATCAGGGTTATTTTTTGGGAAAAAGTCGTGAGAAATTAACCTCACTCAAGAAGGGTGCAGCAAGGCTGAGACATGTTGCTAAGATTACCTGACACCCTGGACTCCAGGTGGAATCGAATGCATCCTTCAAGCTGGCTTGTCGGGGGGCAGACCTTGTTCTGTAGGATTGGTCTGGAATGGGCTTCTGAGGTCTCAGGGAAGTGGCTTGGCGGAGGTTTAGGGCTTGTTTTCTTGGAGAGTTTGTCTGTCTGTCTGTCATGCCCTCTCTCCGTCTCTCTCTCTCACTCTGTCTCTCTGGTGAGATATCCCGTTTGGACACTTAACCGTTCAGGGGACGCCTCCTGGTCTGTCCCCTGCTCTCTCCAGCAGGGACTCTTCCTGTCTTTGCACTGGGCTGCCAGCACCCCCCACAGTCTCTCTTTGCTTCCATTGCCTCGTTTTTCTTATTCTGGTTTTGTTTCATGTTGCGGCATAGAATTGTGTGTTTATTTGTAAGACACCATGATGTATTTTGGGAGGCACATAAAGAAGTGCATGCATCTCAACCATCTACCCTTCATGCTCAAATGTCTCCGCCCGAGGGCTGCTGCAGACCATTGTGGCACCCTCTGCTCTGCTGCAGGCCTGGCCACAGAGGAGCTGGCCAGGGGACGTGCTGTGCTTTGTGCTGTGGACGGCTGATCCTGACGGAAGGAAGGACATGGCCCAGAGCCACCCAGAGGCAGGTCCTTGGGGAGGGGAGATGCTCTGAGCTGCTCCTGGCCATTCTTGTTGTGATTGAACCAGCTTTTGGAGAGGACGATTTTCCCAGGGCTGGGATGAACTCGGGCCCCACCTTCAAAACATCACATTTAAACCTCTCACTCTTCCAGTTCAGCCTGCTGGGACCGCTCTCAGCAGCTGTGCGTGTGTGTGCACGCATGTGAGAGGACTGTGTGCATGTGTGTGAACATGCGTGTATGTGAGTGTACGTGTATGCACGTGTGTGAGAGGACTGTGTGCATGTGTGCAAACATGTACGTGTGGGTGGACATGTGTGTGCAAGGACGTGTGAGTGTGTGCACCTGTGTGCTTACCTTCCAATCTCTTGGTCCCTGGACCTGCGGACAGCTCCCTGTGTGTCCCGCTCCCCCTTATCTCATGGATGTCCGTCTGTGGAGCAAACCTGTCTCCTTTGCCTCATTGCCTCTGTCATGGAAAAGTCCCCACCAAGGTCCATCCCGGGGATGTGTCTGCTCCTCCGTCAACGCGGGCAGATGACACCGTTGGCCAAAGAAGACCCCATGACCACACGATTGGAGCCACCAGAAACTCGCTGTTACCAGCCTCTCACGGTGGTCCCAGCAGTGCTGGTTACCTCTCTCCGCTCAGGGGATACTGCTACATCAGCACTGTCACCTCTCCCGGGTCACAGAGGTGACAATGTTTCCATCTCAGAGCTCGAGCATCAGAGCCCTCGCCCTGGCACACGAGATGACCGCTGTCTCCCTGGAATGACAGAGACGTGTCCTGCCCTGGGCCCTGGGCCCACCAATGCCGCCTTCCCATGTCCTCCCCATACTGTCATCTCCTCTCTCGATGGCACCCAACAGCCCTCTGCTGCTCCTCCCCATCAAGGAGGCGAGCTGGCGTTCTCCTCCATCTCTGACGTCCCCACGTCCCCTCCAGGGGGACGCCTTTCCTTCTCTTTCACAACCAGTCTGCTGGAATGAACTGTCTGTACTTGCTCTTTCCACTTCCAAACGTGACTGAAGACTAGCAGGCTGCCCCGAGAGGCGGGATGCGGGGTGGGCGTGCCGGTCTCCCGGTCCAGCCAGGCCTGTGTGTGACAGAGGCAGGGACACAAAGGGACAGGAAGAACCTGCAGGCTCTTTCTCACTGCTGACTCCTCGTGAGAGTGGAGGCTCTCACGTTATTGGGGCCACCAGGACAGCTTTTCCTTCCTTGGATCTAGGGGTCGGGTTTCTGAGAGGTGAGGTCTGTGTTTGGCTCGAGTTCCTGCACATCGGATGCTGGCGGCAGCCTCCCCTCACCGCAGCCTGGGCTCCCCTGCATGTCCTGCAATCCCCCCATGCCCCTGTCGTGACTGTAATTCCGTGGTATTTACTGTCTCTCTTCTGCACAGTGGGTCTCCCCTGCCTTGGTCCTCCACCACTGTATAACACACCTCCCCCAGCCGAGGGCCCCAGAGCAGCAGCCATGGTTCAGTCATGGCCTCTGCAGTTCTGGGGCCGCTTGGCGGGACTGGGCATGTCCCCTCAGGATCCCTCACGTGATGGCGGTCACTGTGGCTGGGTCGTCTCCAGGCTTCTCCACTCCCATGTCTAGAGGCTGCAGCTGGCTTTCGGCTGGGACTTCAGCTGGCGCTGTTGGCCAGAACATGTGGCCTCCACTTGTGGCCTGGGCTTCCCTTGGAGCATGGTGGCTGGGGCCTCAGGGCGAGTGTCCTGAGGGAGCAGGCTGTCACCTCTTATGACCTGGCCTCAGAAGACACGCGTCCTCACTTCCTCAGATGCCAGTCACTTGTCGAGCTGAGGGGAATCAGGCTCCCCATGCTGGAAGTCATGTTGTGAATTTTTGGACATGTTTGAAAACCACCACAAAGTCTTTTGAGTTTGCTGGGGCTGCTGTACTGAAGGACCACGGACTGGGTGGCTTAAATAAGAAGAATCTATTCTCTGACGGCTCCGGAGGCCAGAGTCTGAAATTGAGGTGTGGGCAGGGCTGCTTCCTGCTCAGAGGCTCAGCGCAGAATCTGTTCCAGGCCTCCCTGCCAGCCTCTGGCGTTCCTGCAGTCATGGGCGTTCCTCGGCTTGTAGCCGCATCCCTCTGACCTCTCCTCCATCTTGACACAGCCATCCCGCTGTGTGTCTGGGTCCAAATGTGCCTCTACTTACCAGGACACCAGTCATTGCATTTGGGCCCTCCCCATTCCAGTGTGGCCTCACCTTAATGCAATTATATCTGCAAGGACCTACTTCCAAACAAGGGCACTTTCACAGCTTGTGGTGGACGTGAATTTTGGGGGCACTATTTACCCAGCACAGGGGTGACTTCCTGCTGCAAAGACATTGGTCCTTGTCTCTGTCTCCTGGAGGAGAGCTGGGAGTGGCCATGTCTGGGCCAGGGAGCGATGTGGGAGGGGTGTTTGCAGAGCTGTGCGATCAGGGGAAGCGGGTGGACGAGCCGGCACGGGGCAGCCCAGGAGTGGCACACGACGAGCCCAGAGCAGCCATCCCTCTGCACAAGTCAGGGCAGGCTGGTAACAAACACCCCCCAGCTAGTGGTTTGCACACACAGCCTGACTTCTCTTTCACTGAAAATCAGCTGTGGGTCTGGGTGAGTCTCCAGCTGGCTCTCCTCCACGTGCTGGCCCTGTGTTCCACGTGTTCGATCTCATGGCGCCTTCCGTCAGCGTGTGCCCCCTGGTTGCAGGGAAGCAGAAAGCAGAAAGAGACACCCACTGGGTGTTATGTCTCTTCTGCTTTTATTTCCTGAGCCAAAACGACTCATGGCTGCATCTAACTTCCAGAGAGCAGGGAAGTGTGACCTTCCTGTGTAGCTGGAAAGGAGGCAGAACAGAAATGTCTCCCGCTGGGCCCACCTGCAGCAAGAGCCACAGGCCCTTGTGCAGAAGGAAGCAGGAGAGAGACGTGGGAGCCTCAGGACTTGTCTCCTCCTGGACCCAGGCCCCCGGAGGCCGGCCGTCCTCTTTTCACTCGGCACACGGCTACATCTCTCCCACCTTGCAGTGAGGTACGGACACGTGGCTGAGTTTGACCCAGCTGAATGTGGGAGCAGAGGTGATGTGCAGCCTCAGGTGAGGGCGTGCCCCCTCCGCGCTCTCTCTCCTTCATTCTGGGCTGTTGGAAACCAGCAACCCCAGGTGGATGGGGTGCCGTGGGGTCTGCACAAAGTGTGGTCCCTGGACTGGTCCCACTGACTGCTACCTCCCATGAGGAGAGAAGGAGCTGGTGCCAGAATGTGGATCCACCACATCACCAAGCACGCTGTTTAGCTCAGGGAACATTTTCTTTGTAAAATGAAACTTTCTCGATGAAGGAAGCAGTGTGTCAATTTACATGCTGGTCAAGTTTCTGATCTAGCTTCAGAGCAGCCACTTCAGGTGATACTGCTCCAGGGGCTGGTGGGACAATAGCCTGGGAAGAAGACCCTGTCCCTGAGCCGTGCACAGGCCCACCTGGCCTGCTCACCTGGGGATGGCCGTGTGAGGGAGGCGCACCCCTCGTCTGCAGGCTGCGTGGAGCTGGGTCTGCTTGTCAGGGCGGCATAGTCCCCCTCACCAACGCACACGGCTAACTGGCATCTCACACTGTGCAATGGATGGATGACGGGCACCCGGAGTGTGTCATGTCTGAGTTATGCATTCAGACAACGGTTCTTCCGCCTTTAAGACTTTAAGATTTGGGCAATACTCCACTGCGATTAGGAGCGTGGGCTCTGGGGTCAGAATGCCAGGGTTCAGTCCTGACTGCTTGCTGGGACCCTGGGCACATTACCTTACCCACGAGCCTCCATTTCCCCACCAATTGGCCTGGTAATGACAGGGGTGCTCCCTCACGGCTGTTAGGAAAAGTGAGAGGACGTAAGTAACAGGCTGAGCCTGATGCAAAAGTGCTCTGCCGAGGCTCTTCTGTTCACTATTGTTGCCGTGAATGCCACTGAAGAGGAACTGTCATCACAAAGGCCTTCTCCACTGAGGGAGAGTTGGTCCCAGCTGGATTCCCGTGAACCATTGCAACCCTTTCAGTGCTTACTGAGGGAAGTGCGAATGAGGCCTTCCCAATGTGCTCCTGAAGTTCTCAGTTAATGCTACTGTCTGAAACCATTTATGTACATATTCAGAGAAAAATCACAAAAGACTCTCCCCAAATAGCACACCCTTTGAGTTAAGGGGAGACATCCTAAACGAGCCATACAGTTCAGGGTGGAGAGACCCCTTGCCCCCAGTTGAAACCTCCCAGGGTTTAAGAAACAATCAAGAAGGTGCTAGAGTGGACTTTAACATCCACAAAGTCTGCAAAATGCTCCCTGTCCTGTGAGTTGAGCCGGAGGGTGACCCTGGGGCCAGCCCCTGCCCTGGGGAGAGGAGCAGGGGGAATGGGCAGCTGGCCTCAGATTCTCCCCTGGGCGTGACCTGGGCATCTGACACAAAAGCAGCCTGCCAGGGGTCACCATGTTACTCCTACTTAGTGTGGTCCAATTTCCAGCAATAAAAGTTCCGTCAGAGTGTGCACTGCTGTGGGCGAGGGGCGAAGTCATCATTGGGACATCTGTGTCCAGGGGTCCCTGGGTGGGCCGCCTCTGCTCCCCCTGTGGCCCTGGCACATTCTCTGCACAAGACCACTCTGGGGCTTGGGTTGTGCTCTGTGGTGGTGGAGCCTGTCTGACGGTGATGTTTGCAATCCTGACCCCAGCAGGGGAAAGCCTCCGTCCTGCACCGTGTCAGAGTGTGTGGAGAGCCCCTCCCGGCCTTCCTGGGCCTCGTGGTGACGGCTGCATGAGGGAAGGCAGCAGCCACAGGGACCCAGCACCAGGGGCACTCTGTCATCCTGCAAAGCCGCCTGGGTCTGGCTGCCTGTCACCTCACCCATCTGTTGTCAGCTCCAGGGAAACACCCTTAAAATTCCTTTATTCCTAGTCCCTGTCACTTTTGGGAGAAACCCCCCAGATCCCAGCTTTGATGTCTGGAGGGGTGGGGAGGTGTCACAGCTGTTGTCGCACTCCCGTATTTCAGTGATTCTCAAATGAGCAGGCACCAGATCCCTGGAGGGTTTGCTGGAACACCCATCCCCGCCCACGCCCGAGCATGGATTCAGGAGGTCCGGTGGGCAGAGAATTTGCATTTCTGACCAGTTTCCAGGTGATGGGGGGCCTGAGAGGCCCTGTCCTAGATGAATGAACCCTGCGTTTCAGGGCTGGGAGCATGTGGAGCCGCACCCCAACCTGGGTCCCATGGAACCCCGACTTACAGTCTATGACAAAGGGTTTGTGGTCAAATGAGTTTGAAGTCCGCGGCTCGCCTAAACCCCCCTGGGAGACTCAGGGCACCCTGACAGGATGACAGCTCTGATCAAGCCTGCAGTGAAGCCTCAGGCTGCCTTAACCCGCGTTTCCCAAACCCGCGGGAGAATGTTGCCTCTGTCCTTCCACACTGCAGAGGGGTTCCACCAGGCGCTAGCTTGAGGGGCTGCTCCAGAGCGTCTTGTCCGGGGACGCTGACACCGTCTCAAGGTGGGGGAGCCTGCTCCTTCTCACATCCCCCGCAGACCCACCGTCTGAACCAGGCTTGGTGGGCTTGTGGTCGCGGGAGCCATACGGGCCGTCCCTCGTTAGACCCCGCCTGGATCACAGCACCGCCAACACTGGGCCAGGAGGAAGAGCAGACCCATCAGGGCAGCGCTGACACCCGCCCCGCGGAGGACGCGGCATCGCCGCCCGCGTGCCCCGAGTCCGGTCGTGAGGAACACCAGACAAACCCACGTCGCAGGAGAGTCTGCAGCCCAGGGCCTGACCCCTTAGATGCCGGTGTCAGGAAACTTCCGTGTCACTCAGGACCCGTGTCAGATCAAAGGAGACTGAAGAGACGTGAGGACCGCACGTGCGGGACCCTGGGCTTCCTCTCACCGTGAGGGACACCCAGGGGACAGTCGGCAAAGTTGCACTGTGGTCTCCACGTTCAATGGCAGCTGTGGCTCTGCCAGCGTTAATCTCCTGACTTTGAGCATTCTACCGTGGTTTCTGGATTTAGGAGAAGATCCTTGTTTTTAGGAAATAACCGCTGAACTGTATAGTGGTAAGGAGGCTGCGGGCCTGAGCTCACGCTCAAGTGGTTCAGACAAATACGCAGCTGTCTGAGGAAGAGAGAAGAGGACAAGACGAGTCAGTGAAGCGGGGGTGAGGGAAGGGCGCACAGGACACCTTGTCTGCTGGTCTTGCAACTTTCCTATGTTGGGAGTTTCGTCACAAAAATTTTAAAAGACATCTTCAGTCACTGGGTTTGGCGGTGACTGAAGATGGAAGCTTCTGTCCGGCTCTACTAGGACAGGCCAGCAGGGTGCTTGGCCCCACACGGTTGGGCGGGGACCAGCGTGTCCCCATGGCTGCCCCCCCCCCGCCCCGTGCACGGGCCAGCCCACAGCGCAGGGAGGGAAGAACTGAAGTCCGTGGAAAGCAACTCTGGTCTGAGCATGTGAAGTGGAAGTTCAGGCTGCATGGGGGGAGCTGGGTCAGGTGACCAGGGAGCATGGGAGACCCCTGCTATGGTGAAACCCTATTCCGTGGGACAAGGGGAGAGGGGACTTGAGGGGACCAGAGTCTGCCACCTCGCCCTCGGAATTCACAGGTCATTCGGGAAGTGGCCATGGCCTGGATGGGTCTCGAGGTTACCTATGCAGTCCACATGTCCCACGTCCACCACTGCCCAGTGGTGGCTTCCCCAGGTGCCTCCAACATCCCAAACCTGTTATGGTCCAGAACAGCCCCTCACAGGGCTCCTGGTTTGCAGTTCGCCCTCCCAGTCCACAGCCTGGGCTGCACTGCCCCCCCCACCGTCCCCTGTGGCGCCCCCTGCCCCAGCCGCACCGCCCACGTCTCTTGGCCTGGCTCGCATCCAGCGTCCTCCACGTGGGGTGCTCTCGCAGCGCGTCACACACTTGCAGGCACACGGGCGCCACCCGGATCCTGTTAACATGGGGACTTCCAGTCTGCAGGGCTGGGGCGGGGCCTGAGGCTCTGCATTTCTGACAAACTCCCAGGGAAGCTGATGCTGCGGGTCGAGGGATGCCCTGAGCAGCAGAGGGGTCTGGGGGTTCATCGGTGGAGCTGCGTCTGTTGGTGATGAAGGGGGGGTTCACTGCTGTTACTACCGAGAGTGCCATCACGGAGGGAGGCGGGGGGCTGCGGCGCACCAGCCGTGGAGCCACCCTGGCCTGGGACGACGCCTTGTGGAGTACCGTCTGTCTCCACAATGGCAGTACTTTGGAGAAAGTTGCCTTGTAGGGCCTTCAAGTTTAAATTTGCCTATGAGTTTGTGAGAAAAAATAACCCACACGGGTCACATCGTGAGTCTGATGTGGGAGTTCAGGACAGCGGAGGACGAGGGAGGGTCAGGGCTTTCCTAATTGGGAAGGAAACAGGTGGACAGGCCATCGGGGTTCCTCGTGTTCTCGGGGTGCCGCAGGGGCTGCGTCTCAGGGCAGCGGTCAGCAGCGAGCCCAGGTCCCACCCCGCTGTGGCGGCATGAGCATGAGCTTTGCACGAGGTCTGGCAGAGGCTCCGTCGTTAGCCGTGTGACCTTGGGCAGGTCCTTGGCCTTCTGAATCTCAGTTTTCCAATCTGTAAAGTGGGCAGGAGTATTACAGTAGCACTAACGTCCCGGTTGGTGGTTCTGCTCTCCCGTTGTTGGCAGGTCACACTGCCTGTCTCCATGGGAAGCAAACCCTAGAGAAGATCCTCTGGACCCGCCTGCCCTCTCAGAGACTGCCCGTCGGTGGCAGAGCTGCGGGAGCTCATTGCCACCAGGGAGGTTACCTTAGTGCATGACGTGTGCCACGGGCTCCCTGGGAACACGGAGGGGCAGGACCCGAGGTCCCCGAAGGTTCCCTTCCCGTGAAGAGGCTGCTTTCCAGAGCTGGAAGCTATACTCTCTATGACCACAAGATGGCACCATGCAATCATGGTACCCAGGACCGGCACCAGGAGGCGGGGCTCCCAGGGAGAGACAGACATTTTGTTGAGATCTTCTTTTCACTTAGATGATCTCCTTGCCCTTCGTGGACCAAATGGTTTGCCCCAAAAGCTCTAGAAGAGGTTTTACAGAGAAGTTCATCTCACCCCTCTTGGTGATGAGCGAGCTCCAGAGCCAGTCAATGTGGGTTCAAATCCCACCTTTGCCACCACCCAGCTGTATGACCTCTGGCAAGTTGCTTAACCACTCTGTGACCAAGTTTCTTCATGTGACAATAGTATCTACCTAACCGGGTCATTATGAGGATTAAATGATGTTTTTAAAGTGCCTGGAATAGAGCCTGGCACTTAGCGAGCCCTATAAAAGTCTGGTAAATAAAATCATAATACCAATTCCACTAATAATAGTGTATTCAAGACTTGCCTCGCTCTTTCAAATGGGTGGAATTCAACACTGAAAAATTGAATTGTACCTACAAGAGTCTCAAAAATAGGTTGATTAGACTTAATTATTTTGAATTTTAGAATCCCTGATGTATTAGGTAGACAAGGGAAACAATTTTCATAATTTATTGCTGTAGTTCATTTCTGGAAAGTAGATATTTTCACCAAAAAGGGAGTGAAAGATAATTTTATGCACTGCTACTTCCTAAAACATGCATCTCGGGGAACTGTATGTCTACACCAGGGCGTGTCCCCAGGCGTGTAGCTGCTGGCCCCTCGCACCTCTAGAGTGTCTCCTGAGACCCCATCCCAGTGCACTCAGAGCTGACCTGGAGCGCAGCACGACCGTGTCCCCACAGCTGGGACAGACCGGCTCACAGCAAGACGGAGGGCTCAGGAGGCAGGGCTCGTGCCCCGGCCTCTCCCAGAAGCACTGCCCGAGGACGGCTGGCTTCTTGCTCTGTTACCATCTGGTCAAAGGTCGCTCGGCACGGTGCCCGAAGAGGCAGGAGTCAGGTGGGTGATGTCTGGTGCTGAGGTTATCATACGTGGGGAGTTGGAATTTGCAGTGTATAAAATTGAGTTGCAGAACGTTTAATTGTGGAAAAGTACAGTGAAGAAAATAAAAAATCATCTACGAGCTCATGTGACTTCAAGACAGAACCATCATTTCTGAGCGTCGTGTTCACCAAATGCTTTTGCACCATTAGAATTGTACAAATTTGCTTCTTGCTTTTCCACGTTGCATCATGAGGCTTTATCATGCCATGAAATACTCTTCCAAACATTTTTTAGGGTTGCATAATGTTTCAGTTGTGGCCATGCAATGATTTAACGCTTGTCCCTATTGAGGTTTTGGATTTTCACTATTAGAAGAAATATTGCAATAACGTTTCCTTGTAAGATGCATTTTTGGATGCACTTCTTTATGAGGACTTGAGAAGAGTAGATCTAGTGGGTGAGAAGCCTGGACTCTTTCTGCCTCATGCTTTCTATCAGGCACTCACACTTTTTGCTCAAGGTCAAAGTTCAGCAAGCAGCAAAGGCTCTTCGCTTTGAGCCCTGCTCTGCTAACTGCAGCCTCCAAGAACCTTCTGCCCTTTCTGGGTATGTTTATGTGTACTTTGCATTATCTTTCCTAGCACGGGGAGGCTAGATTTCCGTTTGGAAACCCTGTGGTTCTGTTAATCTATTCTATGCTGTGCGTTCACACCTTCAGCAAGGTGACCAAAGTCTCTGAGCTTACTGTGTGCTCTTAGAAAAGAAAGTTTACCCCAGACTCAAATGCTTGCAGGGTCAGGCAGGGGCTAAATGTTCCAGCAGACCTAGTGTGACATTTGGGACATGTCTAGGGTGCATGGAAAGTGCATGCTGCCCACTCCTGCCTACACAAACAAGTCAGACCTGGATTTGAAGGTGGTTTTAGAACACTGCCACCAAACAAAACAGAGTGTGGGCCAAATGGTGACCAGACGTGACCTTTAGAAACTCCCTCTGAGGTTCATGAAGGGCAAAGGGCAGCCCTTCACTTCATAGGGGGAAACCAAGGCTTGGAAGACTTGGGCACATGGCCACGCCGGGAAGGACAGCAGCCTCTGTGGCTTCTCGGGTTTTCAGCCACAGCGAGGGCTGCTGCGTTACTGCCGAGGGCTGTGATGCGGGTCACAGATCATTTCACACTCAGGTTAAAGAGAGTACCAAGTGCATGAATGATCCCCCCTGCCCCCGACAGTTTCAGGGATTCACTGAGCTAAGGTGACCCTCTCACATGCTATGCAATTGCTCATTGAGAATAACCACTCCTTCCAGAAAGCCCCTCCATGTGGGGACTGACCACAGATGTCCGGCTTGTGCCATGTGAGGCTTTCCCTTTCTCCGTTTCCTGTTTCCTGTCTCAGCTGTCACCTGACGCCTCCCCATCTACAGACCTCACATGTCAGCCAGCTCTGTGTGTGTGTGTGTGTGTGTGAGGGTAAGCCTGCACAACTCCCCGGCACGGCGATGGCTGGGGGGAGGCAGCACCGTCCAGTGCCCATTAGCCGTTGGCCCACGTTTGAGATATTTGAGATGACGCTGCTGAGTTTTAAGTAACAGTGTGTCTTGCACAAAGGTTTGGTTTCTTTTTTGAGTTAATGTAGTGTTGTTGCCGACTCATTGCTGTCCACCCCGCCATCCGAGAGCTTTTTGGAGAATTCTTCTTGAAACCCCAGGAGGCCCGTCCTGCCTGGAGAAGGGGCTGACAAAAGAGGTGGGGGTGGGCGGGGAGTGAGCGAAACACGGAGACGTTTGGAGAGGGGCCAAGTCAGACTGCTCCACGAGCCCTGTGCCAATGAGGAGACAGCAGACTGGTCCTGCAGAACCTGGAGCCCAAATCATGCTTGCCATAACTGAGCTCATCTTTTAAGGTGGGTGCCCAGCGCCCCCCAGCTGATGGTTGCTGTAGTGAGGGGGCGACTGCAGGCACATGGTGGCCAAATCTTCCCATTTTCTGAGAGAAGCTGGGAATCCAGATTTTTATGTGAAAGCTGTCCCTTTGGGAAGAGGGCAACGACTTTGACTTCTCCTAAGACATCCCCATAGACAGAAGGACCCTGCCTTCTGGCAGCAGGGAGCTCTGCGCAGCCGGTCCGGGCCCTGTAGCCTCTGGTGGGCGGTGTCCCGAGGGGAATGAACCTGCTGTTTAACCACAGTGTGCCTGCTCCTAAACGAAATAATTTGAGAAACTGCAACAGGCTCTGTCTCATAAAGTTTACTGCTTACTCAAAGCCCATTTCTTTCCACACCCAAGTCGTCGGTGACTCCAACATTTTAGTCAGGCCATGAGAGTGACTGAGAATTGCATTTCCAAGAATGTGTTAATAAAAATAATTAAACTCTGAACATTTCCAAAGGGTTTTTAACAGAGCATCTCTGAGGATGTCCCATTAATAAAGTCATGGCCACCTGCATTATTAAGGTTCAGGGGAACGTTTATGGGTGCGGTCCCAGGGAGCTTTCGTGACACCACAGCCTCCTAGGACTTGGGGCTCAGACGCTGGCTGAATGCAGCTCCAGAGCTTGGTGACAACACAGTGGGGGGTGGGGGTCAGGAGGGGCATTGGCCATCGTCAACCGCCTTCTATCTCGGGTCAGGCAAGGAGGGCACCTGAGGATAACCCAGGATGGGGTGTGGGCACTGCCCACTCTCCCCTGTAGTCTAACCAGCAGACAGGAAACAGGCTGCCCCAGACCAGCAGCGTCTGCATTTGTCTCTACAGTGCGGGGGTGGGGGTAGGGGTGGGGGTGGGGTGATTGGGGGGTGCTGGTGGAGGGCCAACTTTGCCCCCAGATAAAATGTTTCTTTTCTAATCGATGTGAGGGCTTTGGGGGCATTTGGACTGACCTAATAAACCCATGTGAAGCCATATCCTATGTCAGAAAGGCAGTTTTCCTGAAACTGAATACCTTAAAAATGTGAGCAAAGTAGAATCGCCCCAGGCGGCTGTCAATCAGCCCGCTTCCTTCAGGCTGGCTCGGTGCCAACTGGAACCTCCGAGCCGCCCCCCCCAGACCCCGCCCTCCGCAGTCAGGCCTGTCCAGGGGCCTTCCTCTGGGAGGAGGGCCTGAGGCCTGGTGTGTGGGCAGATTTCTAGTGTTATAAATGAGGGGCGGGGGGCCGTAAGCGCTAAGATATCAAATAAGTCTTATTTGCAAAATTTCCTGGGGACCTGGAGCTAATACATTTTAAGAAATGTTTAATACTTTAAAAAGAGCAATACCTAAGTCTCAACCACTTAAAAATAAACATTTTGTATCCAGTCAAGGGACACCATCATTTTATATACCAGCAAGCAAGAAAGGAAACAGGGGCCAACGAACGCCTAGCCCAGAGACTGTAAGACACCTCGATTTCGGGGATGTGAGGTGAGCAAACCCGGCTTCTTCGAATCAAGGAAGCGGCCGGCTTCTGCAGCTGTCCTCCACCAGCTCGCCACCCGGGGGCGCACGGCCGCTCCTGCGCTGGGCCCTTCGCTGGCAAGTCTGTCTGCCTCCAAGTGCAGGACCAACACTTCCCTCGGAGAAGCCCAGAAATCGTGTATGTGCACCACCCACCTGAAGAAGGCCTGGGCGAGAAGACCGCATCCACCCGGCTGTTTCCTTACCCATTATCTCCCAGTCGTGCCGCGGAGCCTGAGCTTCCCGCGAATCCGCGGGCCCGGCCCACTGTCCTGCCCAGTCTCCAAGATCTCCCCCAGAAAAGGGGCACAAGGAAGCGCACCCCAGCGCGCGTTTCAGCGTAGCGCAGAGAGATGCTGACACCAAAGGGATGCGCTCAGTGGCAAACTGTCTGAAAGTGCCGGCTTGTAGGTCCAAGACGGGCACATCACAGCAATCTCTATTAAACTCTCTCAAGATCTCGTCCAGTTTATTATTCTATTACTGGAAAGCAAGCTTTATATATATATGCATACTTAAGTAATTAAAACATTTCAAAATAGCAGAAGAAATATGGACTCGCTGGCCGCCCTGGTGGCGTAGCGGTTGAGTCCGTGCGTTCCGCTTGGCGGCTGCCCGTGGTTCACCGGTTGGGACCCTGGGCGCGGATCTACTCACTGCTCATCAAGCCACGCGGAGGCCGAGTCCCATGTAGAAGAGCTGCAACTATGATACACAACTATGTACTGGGGCTTTGGGGAAAAAAAGAAAAAAGAAGATAGGCAACAGATGTTAGAGCAGGGCCAATCTTCCTCAAAAAAAAAATCCTCAGGGGAAATGTTAAAAAAAAAAAAGAAATATGGACTCTTCTCCATCAGCACTGGGTCGGAGTCTCCTTTCGCCCCCGCCCCCTCCCTAGGTGGGGTTTGCAGCCCTTATTCTGACTGTCATTAAAGTACAGCTTCGACCCGGCTCAGCGGACCCTGCCGGGGCCGATCGGTGACCAGAGGGCAGGCCAATCCCCTAGAGGCCAGTGGAAGTGGGCGGGTAAGGGGGCGGCCAGGATCTTCTGGTGGGCCTATAGATGGCGCTCCGGGAAAGAGATTCCGAGCGGCGTTCCCCAAGCTCCTGGGGACCGGAGCCGCGGGGTCCCGGCGGAGCGCGCCTGGCTGCGTAGACTGTGCAGCAGCCCCTCGTTCTTTCCAACTCGCGCGGCTGCTCTGCACGCGGGTGCAAGGAGCGGGTGGGGCGGAATTAAACTGGCCGCGGGTGCAGCCGGGCCCGTGCAGGGGGCGCGCACCGAGGAGCGCAGGAACGGCACGCGGCCCCGACCCTCGCGCGCGGCAGGGCCCTGCCCACCCCACCCGGCGGCAGGTGGACAGTGTCGCTATGAAGAGAAAGCCTCGATTGTCCCTTCTGCAAACCGCCACACGCCAGGCCTCTACTATTGTGTGCCCTCCATAGAAATGCAAACGATCCGCGTGCGCCGGCCGCAATCTGCTCGCGCGCCCCGGCGCCCCGCAGCGCTCGGCCGCGGGCGGGGAGGTTGGCTCGGACCTTCCAGCGCAGTGGGGTCGAGGCATTGAGTGCGCTGGAGCCGGAGCGCTCGGGCCGGAGTGTCAGCTGGCGGGGCCTGTGCCCAGGCCTGCTGCAAACTTAAAGCCGGCGCTGCATGTTTTTACTTTAAGTTCTGGTTTAAAAACAAGTCTCATAAACTCCAAATTAAACATAAAGAATAAAGAGAAAGGTGGCAACAGAAATGAATGCAAAAGAAAATTCTTTAGATTCTTCCAAGGTGCAATTCACAAATCGCAGCGTTTTATTAGCAACCAAGGTTTTTTTCTTTTTTTAATTTTTTCCTTTTAAGGACTTAAAAAAACAGAAAGGCGAGATGAAATCTGCAGGCTCCAGTCTGCCTGGTAACACCCTGACAAAAGCGGCAGATTTGAGGCATTGTCATCCCCCGCGCCCCTCCCCACGTGGCCTTCTGGCACGAGCCGGCGGGCCGCCGCCTCATTTGCATCAGAAAGCGGGCGCCGGCCAATGGGCGCGCAGCCTCGCGCCAGCTGGCGGCGCCGCGTTCCCGGCCTATATAAGGGCGCGCGGCTGGGCCGCGGCGCACTCGCTGGCGGTGGGCGCGTCGGGTCTGTGAGAGGGTTTGGGTGTCTTCATTCGTGTCCGCTCTACCCGCTCCTCTTGTGGATAACTTGCTGCTCGCCGACCGCACCATGACTCTGGAAGAAGTCCGCGGCCAGGACACGGTTCCGGAAAGCACAGCCAGGTGGGTCGGCGCCGGGCGCCGGACGTCTCGGGGCGCGGGGAACCTGGCCCTGTCTTGGCCGCAGCTGGTCGGGCGGCAGCCTTCGGGCTCTGCTGGTGAGGGAGACCAACGGGTGGGAGCCGGGCGCGGATTTGTCGGCTGGGCTGGGCACCGGGGGTCGTCCCGGGGGCTGGGGCGCGGGGGTTGCGTCCCTGGGGCTGGGACCCCGCTGCGCCCTCTGGCCAGTCCCCGGCTCACGCGCTGGTTCGTCTGCAGGATGCAGGGCGCCGGGAAAGCGCTGCACGAGCTGCTGCTGTCGGCGCAGCGCCAGGGCTGCCTCACCGCCGGCGTCTACGAGTCCGCCAAAGTCCTGAACGTGTGAGTGTAGACGCGGCCCGGGTGGGGCGACCAGGGGCGGGGTGAGCGGCGGGGAAACCCGGGAGGCGGTGGCGGGGTCCCCCGGGCTCGCCGCCCCGTCCTCACCACCCTTTTCATGCCCGTGCAGGGACCCCGACAACGTGACCTTCTGCGTCCTGGCAGCCGACGAGGAGGACGAGGGCGACATCGCGCTGCAGATCCACTTCACGCTGATCCAGGCGTTCTGCTGCGAGAACCACATCGACATCGTGCGCGTGGGCGACGTGCAGCGGCTGGCTGCGATCGTGGGCGCCGGCGACGAGGCTGGCGCGCCGGGAGACCTGCATTGCATCCTCATCTCGGTGAGTGTCGCCTCCTGCCCAGTGTCGCCCCCGCCTCGGCCAGCGGCCTGCAGCCCGCCGGGCTGACCCCGCGCTCTCTCCGCAGAACCCCAATGAGGACGCGTGGAAGGACCCCGCCTTGGAGAAGCTCAGCCTGTTCTGCGAGGAGAGCCGCAGCGTCAACGACTGGGTGCCCAGTATCACCCTCCCCGAGTGACAGCCCTGTGTGGGTCCTTGGTCTGATCGACGTGGTGACGCCCCGGGGCGCCTAGCGCGCGGCTGGCTCTGTGGATACGCCCTCCGAGGGCGCCGGAGTGCGGAGTTGGAGACTGGCAGGCGGGGGGCGCGTGGAGAGCGGCGAGGAGGTGCGGCTCCCTCCCGAGGAGGGGGCCCGGCGGCGGCAGGGGCAGGCTGGCCCCGAGCCCGGGACTCTACAAGTGTGGGGAGCGGCTGCTCGCCCAGAAGGGCCGGAGGCGGGACGTTGGCCGCAGGGCCGGGAAGGACAGACTGGCCCGGCGGGCGTGACTCAGCAGCCTGCGTGCGCTCCCGGCAGGAAGGAGGGGAAAGGCGAGCCGGGCGGCCTGGACTTGCACGGTTACGGGAGCGCTGGCGGACTGAGCAGTCTGCACTGCTGTTTCTACACAGATCCGGGCGGTGCTTCCTTTTCTAAAGGATTATGCTGCGGCAGCACTGAATTTTAAAATAAACTTAGTGAAACAAATTTACTCTCTTTCTTGAGGGTAGGGGACCCTTGTTTGAGGGGGAGGTGGTTAGCAGGGTTGCAGATGGTTGCTGGAACTCGGGGAACTCCAGGGCACCTGTCCATCTTCCTGTTGGGGCTGAGTTACAGGCTCCTGGAGCGCTGCTCCAGGTGGGGGAGGGGACGCTGGCCGGGTTAGGGCAGAACTTGAGCTCTGCTCCTGTGTCTCTCCTTTTAGGAAGATTTTTAAACTTGCAAGGCAGGAGAATACTTGAGATAAGACATCACTGCAGCAGCTAAAGGCTGGCCAGCCAGTCTGATAACAGCGGCCTCTCCCTCCCTTCCCCCTCCTCTCCCCGCGGCCCCCTCCCTTCGGACAGCTGCTTATCGGAACAGCTTGCAGGATGCAGGCAGCGCCTTCCTGCACAATGAGCATTGCCTTCTGCAGGGCTGCCCTTTGTGGTCCCTGAGGATGGTGGCAGGCTGCTCGCAGGAACCTTTTCCTCTTAAAGGAGTGGCGCTTACAGCAATGTCACTAAGGTATTAATATCACCTAGGACATGATGACTGCATTTAAGTATGAGTCATCATTTTGTCATGGCTGTGATAAAACCTAAAAGATCGGAGCAAAAATGGGAAGGCAGCATCTACACAAATAGGCATGAGCAATTCTGAATGGGGCCAGCGCCTGCTCTCTCTATTCTGAGTGTTCTCTGCCCACATCAGAGTTGGGAGGATGGCTGCTATTCACAATGCCATTTAAAGACTTCGAGAAGAAAAATAATTTAAACCTTTTTGGCGAAGACTTTCTTTAAGAAGGATCTAGCGGAAATGTCCCAAGTGAATTTGTCTTTTTTAGTAGATTAATATGTCTTGATTTCACCCTGCTGCCTGACTGTAGCTGCCTTCAGCAGAGAATGCCCATGGGGCTGGCCTGCTGTTAGCAAGCGCCGGGAGGTCCACAGAGCCTTCTGGGCAGAGGGTGGGTGGTGTGCTATTTTCTGAAAGAAAATTCTACTGGTTATCAGCAGTCCCAGGTGGTTGATTCGCTTTGTTGGGTGCCACTTTTTGAATTCTCTCCAAATTGTGGAAACATTCGCAGGAAAACAGGACTGTGCGAGCTTCATTATTCTTCCCGGAATGAAAGCATCATATTTCACATTTATCAGCTCTTAAAAACATTTTCCCCTTGATTAGACAGAGGCCCAGTGAAATAATTCAGCTGTGTTTGTGCCCACATTTCATTACTATTTTACCTATTTGCTGCTCAAAACCTTGAGTTTCCTTGTCAAAGTGGAGTCTGGGGGCGTGGGTCTCTACCCCAGTCTGCATTCTGGCATAATGACCATTATGCCCCAGCGCGTGATAGAAAGCACAAATGGGGTGTAATTACTTTAAAGTGTACCCTTCAATGAATAAATTTAGCAGAACGTTGCACAGAGCAGGCATGCAGACCCTCCTGCAGGCTGGCTGACCCCTGTGGAACATTCAGTTGGCAGCCCTTAAGAAACTGGCTGTCTCAGATTAGAACTTATAGCAAGGCACCTGTTGGAGCCCCCGGGGGCCAGAAGAATTTGCAGGGGGAAAAAAAATGCATGCTTGGACACAGTGCCAGCCCCAAAGGTTGTGCTTAATATTTTTTTTCTGGATGAATGGGCACTTAATGCTATTAAAATGAAATACCCAGAGGACAGGTAATAAAATGCACGGTGCTTATAAACACATTACTGCGTTCATCCTGCGTTCATCCTGCCCACAACCGTAAGTGGTAACGCGTAGATAAGCTAATTATCACGGGCATGTGGAGGTGATCCGTGCGGGCTGTTGAGCACAATGCCGTGCATCTAGAAGGTGCTGAGTGACTGTTAATGTCAGTAATACTTGGAAGTAAACGAAGGCATAGAACTTGAGTGGACCGGTGGATTTTGGACCAGGCTGTCTGGTTCCAGGGCCCAGTACTGTCCCTGCTATGACACACCCCCCGGGGCCAGCATGCTGACGCTGGAAGGAAGGCTGCTGCCATAAAGGAACTTTGTAAGCATATAAAAGTTTCACGTATTCATTGAAGAAAACTTGTGAAATACAAAAAATCAAAGAAAAAAGTAAAAGCACCGTGAGGGGCCTTCCCACATTTTGGTGTACTTCCTTCTCAGCATCCCTCTTCCCTTGGAGGTGTGCGTGCCTCGGAATGTCTCTCGGCACACGCAGCACTCTTGAAGCAGCTCTGTGTCCACTTGCGTTGGTGGTCCGCTGCTTCTTTCCCTTAACATTCTGTCTCATGTGCCCCGTCACTCAGTGACCTCAGAGCAGAGAGTCTCTCAGCGCTGCAGCGGCTCTGGCACGGGAGTGATGACGCCCCCTTAAGCGTGTCCCCTCCCAGGCCTCTCCCAACAGCACAGATGCCAGCTCTGTGCAGGCCTAACGCGAAGCTGTGCCCACCCAGAGCAACCAAAGCCAGCCACGCTTTCGTTGTTTATTTCTAAACGTCCTTTATTTCCAAAAGAAATTGTTTGCATTTGGCCATTTCTGTAAAAAATCACACTGGCAAAGCTGCTGTTCTAAAGATGAAACAAAGACAAAAAAGACAACGGGAGCAGCTCTGGGGGTCAGCGACCCTGTCCACACGCGGAGCTGGGCCTCCCTTCTCTCACTGGTGAGCCGAGAGGATGAAATGACGGCTGTGACGTGCTGTGTTTCTCAAGGCTGTGATCTGTGTGTTATACATTTTATTAAACTGTTAGCCTCAGTAGCATAATGGGTGTTGCTCTCGATGCTTACAAAAGGCCACTCGAGAAAAAGCAGAAAGAGCATTTTTCAGAAGAAATGCAAAGATGTTTGTAAACGGGAGGTGTGAGGTCAGCTCGGGGAGCAGATACGTGCCCTGCCTTTCCCACGCTCCCCAGCCTCTCTGCTGGTTTTCTGGCTGTCAGCCCTGCACGCCTCTTTCGGGCATGTCCCCCGAAAGGTCAGAAAGAAACTGTCCTTCCCTACCACTGAGGAGAGACTTCATGACTCAAGTAGGGGCAGCGAGTGACCCTGCCTGAGCTGCCAGCAGAGGAACAGCCGGGCTGGCGGGCAGGATCCCCCGGGACCGCGGGAGGCCGGAGCTCTGACCTGCCCTCCATTTCTGTGCTGGGCAAAGGTAACCCTTGGTCTCTGTGAGCAGTCTTGCCTTTAAGTCTAGCTCAAACTTTTCTTCTAGAAAAAAATTGCCACCCGACTTCACCAGGCAAATAAGATGTGAGGGTAGAGAGCCCTGGAGTGCTCTTCCGGCGGCGAGGACGGAGGGCGAGGCCCGCGGCAGGCAGGGAGAGAGGGGTGCCCTCCTGAATCTGGATTCCGGGAGGAGGTGGCTGCCGGAAGCTGCTGGAGACACCTCCTGGGTGGCAGGATTCCAGCCCCACGGGCAGCAAAGACCTTGAGAGCCTGGTGAGCTGGGCCGGGAGGGGCTGCTGCCTCTCCTCCTCATGGTGCGGAGGAAGGCGCGGCCCTTGGCTGCCGGGCTTGGGGAGTGGGAGATGAGCTGTTAGTTCATTCATTCACTCACTCGCTCATTGGTCCTTTCGTTCGTTCAGCTGGCATTTCCTGTTTGGACACAGTCCTAGGCACGGACTCCCGACAAGCTCCTGCCGGCCTGGACTCTGCTCCAGCGGAGGAAAGGGACCCTGAAGAAGCAAGGGGCGGACGGGCTCCGATGAGGCCCAGGGCTCGGCATCCTCAGGGTCACTCACTCGTCCCACCTGGAAAACCCAGCAGGAAGGAAAGGCCAGATGGGACTTCAGCCACTGCTTTCCTGTACGAATGGCTGATTTCAGGAGGCCCCCAGGGCCACCTAGCAAATATCTGCAGTTTGCCTTGCAGGGCATTACGGCCTTATAATTGCCCTCCGCACCTTCTCCTTTATTTCCTTTCTTCTGGTTTCTCTCCAGTCCAGTCTCAGGCTGTGACATGAGTGTCCCTCCCTAAAACTTTTAGTGACCTCCGCTGCTGCCTGACTACGCTTCTGCCCGCTCTCCGCCGTCGCCCTCCTCTCCCGCATCCCCGCCCTGGTCTCCTTCTCTCCCCTCCTGCTTGGCCGGTTTCTCTCCCCCCTTCCACCCCGGATTACTGAGCTCCTGCCCTGAACCAGGCCCTGGAGACCCAGAAATGGACTCCCTCGTGTCTGCCCCCCAGGAGGGAGGCTGCGGCTCCCCAGCTTGGCATCCAGGGCTCTTTCCCTTCCCAGCTCCCTTCCTGCTCCTTCTCTCCAGGACCCAAACCCTCCCCTCTCTCCCACCCTCTCCCTTGCACTAGGCAAGCCCTGATTGCAGGTGGGGGTCCAGCCTGGGTACTTATCCTGACTGAGTCCTGAAGTCCGCCCTGCCCTGGGGCCTGGCCCAAGGTCCGGTGCAGAGAGCCACACCGTGTCTTTGCCGGGGCCAGGGTCCTCAACTCTGAAGTGGGTTCATTGCACAGGGGAGGGGCTGTGGTGAACAGGAAGTGAGATTTCACGGTGAAGGGGCTGGCCCGTCACACCCGAGGCAAACATGGGCTCTGTGGCATCTGACTGTTCCCAGGACTCGGGACTCGGCGCTGTCTCCCCGTGAGATTCTCTGATCTGTACGTCCCTTTCCTCTGCCCAGCCCACCTGCCACCACCTGCCTGGGCCGTGATGCCTGCGGCCCCCACACCTGTAGGGATGTCTGGTTTAATGCTGGTGGGAAGGAGAATGGGAGACATGTGACTGTGCCCTGGCCGTGGCCTCACCAGGCCCATCTCAGCAGCCTGGTGGGAGCACGTCTCCTGGCTGTTTCCTCTTCCGTCTTCCTGTCTTTCCCTGAGTCCCTGCACACGACCGGCAGAGGCCAGCCCCCGACAGCCTGCTCATCCTGGTGACAGGGAACCGAGTCCTGGGACTGCAGGGCTCACTTAAGGCATCTCAAAGGCTGACTTAGGGGAGGGGCTGCCTGCCATACCCCTCAGACAGGCATTAGGCAAGTGGCGCAAAGAGAAAGCAGGCAGCATCGTGCTCGCCAGGTCACATCAATAAGGCAACTGCCCCTGTGGGGGCTGGTTCAGCCTGGAGCAGAGTGACAGTGACTCTGGGGAACAGAGTGGGCTGTGTCCTCCCTCTTTTCTCTCACAAGGAGGAAAACGCATTGTAACATCTCAGAAGATGCCTCATCCCAGAAAACACAGCCTGACCAGAAATGAGTGGCAGAAGGCCTTGATAACTCGATGTGGAGCTGAGAGAGTCTCCTGATTTCTCCGTCTCTCGGGAGGGAGCACAGGCTCCTCTGACAGAGCCATCTTCCGGGCAGAAAGGAGGGGCATCTGGATGGTGGTGAAGAATTGAACTCTTGAAACAGAGCTAAGAGGATCAGGCTGCAAATCAGTGGAGGAGTTTCTCTGTTGGGAAGCACGAGGACCCCACAAAATTCTCTCTGAGATGAGCAGCTTTTAACTGGTAGGAATCCTGTAACTATCTCAGGAGGCCCCTGGAGGCCCCTGAGCCCCTTCGCATCCTCATCCAGGATGGGCAGCTCTCTCTGAACAGGTCTGATGGGCAGCTGGCTGCACCTGCTCCTGCAGCTGTCCACTGGGCGTCTCACCTGGAAGCCCAGCTGGCAGACCTGCCATGCTCGTCTTACTGGCATCCCAGAGCTGACGTCTCTTCCAGCATGTCCTGTCCCAGCTTATGCTCCTCCCATGTGGAAGGCAGAATTCCACCATGGCCCCTGAACTCCACCCCTGGTGTTACCCCCACAATGATAGGATTAAGGGATTTTCCAGATGTAATTAAGGTTACTAATGTGTTGACCTGAAAATAGGGAGATGCCCTGCACCAGCCAAGCCTAATCACACGAGCCCTTTAAAAGCAGAGTTTTCTCTGGTTGGTTGTGGAAGAGGAAGTTGATCATTCCCCCCATCCCCAACACTCCAAATATGTGGTGTTTTTCCACACCAGTTCTCCAAATCTCCAATGCCAACTGGGCGTCCAACAATTCAATTCAGTTCTGACTAGCCGGCATTAGTGTCCAACCCCACAGGTTGAGGGCTCAGAACTACACTGCGCCCCCATAACAGGAGTGCCCAGATACACACGTTTCTGCCTGGCCAGCTACAAATTTGGGGGTTCCCACAACTCCTCTCAGGTTTGATAATTAGCTCGAACAACTATCCAGAACTCAGGAAAACAGTTTACTTGGTAGATTACCAATTTATTATAAAGGATACAACTCAGGAGCAGCCAGGTGGAAGAGATGTGTGGAACAAGGTATGGAGAGGGGCGAGGAGCTTCCACACTCTTTCTGTGTGGGGGCACCACCCTCTCAGCACCCTGATGTCTTCACCAACCCGGAGCTCTCCAGACAGGGGTAGGGGTTTTTATGGAGGTTCCATTACGTAGCAGTAATTGGTTGGATCATCGGCCATTGGTGACTGAACTCAGTCTCCATCCCCTTGCCCCTGCCTGGAGGTTGGGGGTGGGGCTGAAAGTTCCTACCCTCTGACCCCAGGGTCTGTTCCTCTGGCAACCAGCCCCCATCCTAAAGCTCTCTAGGGTCCCTCTCGTGGAGCCGCCTCATTAGCATAAACTCAAGTGTGGTCTAAAGGGTTTGTTGTGAACAACAGGAGACCGTCTCTCACCCTTATCACTCAGGATCCTAGAAGCATTTTAGAAGCTCTGTGCCAGGAACAGGGCACAAAGATGAATGTAATTTCTTAGTACACCATGGGAAGCCAGAGGGATTCCAGTGCGTGAAGGATTTGACACTCCATTGCTGGCTTTGAAGATGGAGGGGGTCACACAGCAAGGGATGGGGGTGGTCTTGAAGATGAGAGGGGCCCCTGGCTGATAGCCAGCAAGGGAACAAGGCCCTCCATCCTACAGGCGCAAGGAACCGAATTCTGCCAACAACCCGAACGAGCCTGGAAGCAAATTCTTCCCCAGAGCCTCCAGAGAAAAGCCCAGCCTGCTGACACCTGGTCCTGGCCTTGTGAGACCCCAAGCAGAGAGCCCACTGAGCCCAGTGGACTTACGACCCCCAGGACCGTGAGCTCATAAGCAGGTCTTGTTTTCAACTGCCGAGCTGGTGTGGACTTGTTAGGCAGCAGCAGCCAGGAATGTCACTGTCACTTTGCCTCCACCCCCTCCCCCATTCTCTGGCCCACTGTGCTGTGGCCCCTGCTGACTCTGTCTGCATGGGATCTGATGTCTTTTTTCCCCTTCTCCCTGCACTATTCCCCTCTCTCACCCATCCGGTGTCACAGAGGACTCCTCTGCAGACCTATTGTCCCCTGTCTTACCCCCGGGGCCCGTCAGGCCCGTACCATCGTGTGAACTGCCCGTTTTTGTGGACTGTGTGGATTTGTGGACTGTGTGGAGATGAGTGTGCTCAGAGTCAGAGCTCAGCCAAGTCTGCAGAGTAGCTGGGGCTCTGCTTGCACATGCAATCAGCCGAGTACACAGCCATCTGCCTGGAGAGGGGACATGGGCTGCACGTGGAGGTGACAGCGGGGTGACCCTGGGGGCCCACACCGAGTGGGATCCCATCTTAGCATTCAAGCCATTGGCCCTGCACATAGGAGATGGCAATGTTATGGGGTCTTTCACATGTCACCAGGGGGTTGGTGGCGAGACTGACCGTGTGTAAGCCCCCAGAGTGGATCAGGAGCTGGCTCATTGCAATCTTCTATCCCTCATGCCCACTTGGGGAATGAAAAGCCCAGGGGACCCTACACCTTTCCCATTATATGAAGTTGTCCAAGCACCATCAAGTCACACGTTCCCAGTGTGGGAGGGAAGCATAGCTGTTCTTTATGCTTCCATTTGCAGACGAGAAAGTGGGCTCAGGAGGGGAAGGGGCTTGTCGTAGGTGAGTGTAGGGGGGTCTGAGCTCTGGCCCCCGCCCATTGGATCCTCATTTTCTATGCTGATCAACGGCTATTTGTCCCCTCGGTGCTGCTCCCGGGGCAGCCGGGCCATCCAAGGGCCAGTGCTGACCGTGGGCTGTTGGCCACAGAGCATAGAATTCTCCAGAGGGAAGGAAGCAACTGGGAGAGTGATCGGAATGTGGGGTCCACCTGCCCATGACGTCTGGAACCTGGACTAATTGTCTAGTAATGTAGCATTTCCGTCAAAGCCAAGTTCCTTTTCTTGTTGCTGCCTGGGGCTTCCTGTTACTCTGCGCAGACACATTTGTCTCTCTCCAGTCTCTGGATGTGGAGACGGCAGATCGATGAATACAGGAAGGTGTGCTTCTTGCGGTCTGAAAGCTGCGGCCCAGAGAGCAAAGGCAGTTATGGGAACATTGTGAAAAAGGATGTAGAAGCTTTTCTTCCCCCAAAGTGGGCTGCGATCCTGTAACCACTGCCCATTTCTTTATCTCGTCCTGGGTGATTGATGTGGTTTGACTTCATCACCTCAGAGGACCTGGGGCTCTCTGCCGGGTTTCATGATTCACCTTTACAGCTCTCAAGGTTTGCTGTGGGTTGAAGTCTGCAAGCCCTTCGGTTACGCAGCACGGTGGTCGAACTTATTCAGCTTTTTGATGCGGTCTTTTCAGGAATTCCCGCCCTGGTGACGGTGGGGGGCGCAGTTGCCTTCATCCTGTCTTTCCTGAGTGGGAATGACCCGCGAGGATGATTTTAAATTTGTTTGGTTTTTATTATGATAAAGTGTAGGCAAACAGAATTCTAAGTGGTAACATCAATGCAACAATAAAAATTAAAAGGAAAGAAACAATCTAGAGAAAGCATCCACTTTCTCAGCAAGATCCAAGTTCCCTGGAGTGATTCAGAGAAGGAAAGCGATTCCTGGAACTCCTTGCACCAAGCAAGAGAAAATTCCAGGATGGAGGACACTGATGGTGGGTCCTGGCTGTGGAAAACCCACTGAAAACCATTGTGCTCTCATTTTCTGCTCTGAGATTTCTGCAAATGGCTCAAGGTCCAGTCCAAAGCATTGACAGGATAAAGCCCAGGCAACAGCGTAGCTGGCCCACAGTTGTCAGAGGCTCCATCTGGGCCAGCCGATGGTTTGGGTTTCTGTCCGCAGCCTCAGAGCAGAGGCTCACAGTCCCTGTGCAGGCCAGGGCCAGAGCTGGGGCTACTCTCTCTCCATGTGCCCTCCAGGCCCCTGGCTCCTCAGCCTTCCCAAAAGCACAGAGAAGGCTGTGCAGAAACCACCTCCCGTTGAGGTGGGGCCGGGCACACCCGAGAGGAACGTGGCGCAGGGGGTGGAGCAGCCCGCATGAGCCTCTGCACTCTGGACTTGTCTGTCCACGCAAAGCCCCTGCCCGAATCCTGATTATGCTGATGGAGAAGCAGCCCCTACCGAGCAGCCCATTCCAGGACAAAGGGGCCATCCCACCCTCCGAGCCCCCCATGAGGGCCCAGTAGCTGGGGTCAGGCCTGGGCTAGCCCCTGCTAACTCCCTCTCTGGTGCCCAGCCACCAGCAGTGCCCACACGCGGTCAACGGCAGCCCAGTGACGTGAGGCCGGGTACCAGCAGTCCAGGCAGGAGCCAGAGGGTGCCTGTCCTCTAGCCTCATCCTCCACATGACTGTCATCACAAGCGGGTCACCATGGGCTCAAAGGACAACGTGGGAGACTGCTGGACAAGGGGCTGTGTGCCTGGGGGGAGCGGGGCAGGTGGGAGTGACTGGCCAGGGGCGGAGCTTTAAGAGTGGGGCAGAATCAGGACGGTGGAGCTCCCAGCACAGATCTGAGGACCCTCATGGCCTGGGAGGGGCTCGGAATTGGCTCTGAGCGCCTTCTCATTCCTCTCTGAGGGTGAGTTCGCAGGAAGCCAAGGCGCGGGAGCAGATGGGGAGCCTCCAGGGCGTCAACTGTGCTTTTCCTGCACAGGGACCTGCACTCACAAATCTTTGCCATAGGAGAGAGTCCAGGCGCAGTTCTTCTACTGCTGAATGGAGAGAGAGACACACACACACAGAGGGGAAGAGAGAGAGACAGAGGGAGAGAGGAGAGAGTGACAGACAGGGAGAGAGAGAGAGAGAGGGGTTCCCCAGAGCTGTCTTAAGGCAGCATCTCTCTTCCTTAAGATTGGGCCTGCCTTTTCTGCTGCAGAAACATCTCTTTCTGTCCATACCTGCGTCTCTCCTCCACACTTGACTCTCTCTCCACACCTGTCTCTCTCCATCTCTACCCCTGTCTCTCTCTCCCCATATGTGTCTCTATCTCCCCAGACCTGTCTCTCCTCCACGCCTGCCTTTCTCCTCCACACCTTTGGTGCAACTCTCCTCTTCTCAGATCTAGGCTCTCCAATTCCTTCTGTGCTGGCCTTGGGCCTCCTGTCTGCCCTGCTGTTGCTCTCCCGCCTCCCACACCACTGGCTGTGTCATCTGCCTACGACACGGGTATCATCATGTCACCCCCTTTCCCTGCAGACAACCAGGACCAACAGATTCCCGCTGCTTCCTCTGCTCTGTGCTGCTCCCAAAGTCAGGTGGGTCTCCCCCACTTCTCCACGGGCCTCCTCCTCTCCCTTTTCAAGGCTCCTCTTACATATTGTAGAGGTCTGTTTACTAGTCTGAGTGTTCCTCATGGTGAGGGATGGAGTCTCATCTGAAATACCTTGAACCTGACATGGTGCCCAGGACAGGCTGGCTCCACTGGCTGATTGGGTAGAGAATGCTGTGTTCTTTGGAGCATGTATGCACATCATGCTTACACCCTGCCGCATAATCTATAACCACTGTACTTCAAATGCTTAATGAAAGAGAGAGAAGCAAAATCATGGAAGCAGGAGCACTGGTTTGATATTTGCTGTAGGGGCTGGGTTAGGATTTGCCTTTTCATCGTCATCATCACCATCATCATTGTTGTCATCAAGCACATTTGCTGAGTGCCCATCTGGTAATGGGATATAGAGGCTGGACAATTTGAAGACCTTAAATTTTACAAGAAGCAACATCATATATATTTTTTTTTTTTGGTGAGGGAGATTAGCCCTGAGCTAACATCTGATGCCAATGCTCCTCCTTTTTGCTGAGGAAGACTGGCCCTGGCTAACATCCATGCCCATCTTCCCTTACTTTGTATGGGACGCCGCCACAGCATGGCTTGACAAGCGGTGCGTTGGTGCGCGCCCGGGATCTGAACCTGTGAACTCCGGGCCACCACAGTGGAGGGTGCGCACTTAACTGCTGCGCCACCGGGCCGGCCCCGACACCATTTTTTTTTTAATCATTAGGAAGACAAACAGCGAGAAGCACTAACTTCAGTAAGGATGGAGGAAGGAGGAGGAGGGAGCAGGCTGTGAAACTGTGGACATGGAACGTGCAGTGGGGACTCTCTTCTGCAGGAAGCTGGAGCCGCAGTGTGTCCCAGTAGCTAAGAAGGGGCCTTATAGGGAAGAGAAGGGCAGCCAGCCGCTGAGGACGCATGAGAAGGGTCGGCCTGGCTGTGGGGTGTGTCTGGAGGGGGAGGGTGGCTTCTAGAGGTCCGGTGTGTCTGAGACCCCTAGGGCCTGGACAGACCTGCCAGCAGGCATTAAAGTGAAGGTAGGGCCAGCGGTCGCTCAGCTGCTTGAGGGACTTTGCACTTGTCTCAGTTTCCCTGCAGAACAAACCATCCCAAACCTAATGGAGTGTTTCCTGTCTATGATTGGCTGGCCTGGCCTCTGTGGTCCTCTCGCTCCATGTGGCGCTGCCTGAGGCCCCCTGTCATCTGGGAGGTTCTTGATGGCGCCCTGGAGGCCTGGTGGAAGACAGGGCCAGGATGCAGGGATGTGTGAGTGGCTCTGCCTCCCCGTGCAGCCTCCGCATGAACAGGCCCAGTGCCGCCCTGCTGCATTCTGTCATTAAACATAGCCACAGGCCTGCACTAAATACGGGAGCGCGAATCCTGGGAGGGTGGTCCCAGGGACCGACTTTGGAGAGCAGCTGCGACTCCTGTTTCTGAGTCAGGTTGGAGCCAGTGAGGCCCCTGGAGGTGTATTTAGGTTACAGAACCCACTTTGAGGGAAAGACAGCATCAAAGTACGCGATGTGAGAGTCTGTGAAATTGCAGCTGGAGGAGAAACGCTGCTGCCGCTCTCTGCTAGGAAAGATCTCTGCAGGACTTTGACAGACAGTGGAAATCGCTGAGGTAAACTCCGCAGCAGACGCGCCCGTGCCTCAGCTCAACGCACGGGTCACTTCAGCAACCTAGCGTGAGGGCATGTCATTGTCCATGTGGACCCTTTACTGCACCCGAGGGTACCAGGCCGTGCACCAGGCCACGGCCGCCACCCCGTAACTGGGCCTGCACCCTCCCCTGCCTCCTGGCCGTGGTCTCAGCGTGTCCCCGGCCAGACCCTGCTCCCAGATGTGAAGCCTCTGGGACTTGACTTGACTGGCCCCCACCCCTGGCCCAGCTCCTCTCAGACATTCCCCACGGAGTGTATGGTTTTAAATTTCTGCAGGACCAGTCCTTCATCTGAAACATCCGGGCGGTCTGAGCGTCTGTCAGACAAACGGGGAGAGACTGTGTGGATGAGGGGCGGTTACAGGGTGCAAAGAGGAGCCACTCAACGGGCCCCAGAGACCCTCACACCCCCCAGTCGGCCAGGTGGGTGGGGGCAGGCTGCCGGGTGCCAGTGAGGACCGGGTTTCAAATCCGGTCCAGGCCGCCTATGTTAACTCACCATCTTCGGTGGGAAAAGTAATTTCATACCAGGATTTAGGTCTCAGTACTAAAAATATTAATTAATACAAGTTTTAGAATCTGGAATCTAGTTTTGAGGCCAGCTGTGTTCAACATTCTCCAACACGTGGCTCTCGTCCCTTCTCGGCTCTGCGTCTAGAGGACTACTTATTTGATCTGAGGTGGGCATTGTCTGGGCCCCTGCCCGCGCGTTTGGCCAATGGGAGGGTCAGGGAGAGAGGTCGGGGGTTTCTTCCCTCTCCCTCCTGCACTGGGGCCTTGTCCCCAGCAGTGCCCCCACCGGCCGTACCACGTCCTTCGGGGAGCCCCTCCCCCCTGTGCTCTGGGGTGACGGCCTCTGCCCCTCCCCCATGCAGGCCTGGGGCTGGCTCCCTCTTGGGCAGAGCGCCTGACTTGAAGTCTGGGTGGACCTGTCCCTCCACTCCCGTGTCGTTGGCCAAAGCAAGGCATGTGGCTGGGCCCAGATCAGAGAGCAGAGCAGCGCAAACTGGCCCGTGCCTGCAAGGAGGGCCCACGCTGAGGCCTGGCTACCCAGTGGTGCCCACTCAGATCCCCTTTCCCAGCAGGTGCGCCCACCGCCCAGCCACCCCTGCTCTGCAGAATTGCCCTTGGCCACAGGGATCCTCCACGCAGACCCCTCTGCCAAAGACCGACGACAAAGAGAGGCACCAGAGGCCACCCTGTTGCTTCCAGGTGGGACCCACTCTGGTGCTCCCGGGGTGGCCGGTGGAGCTTCTCCTCCCTCTCCCAAGAACACCCCACCGATCACTTGAGCTGAGACGCCGACTCAGCCCCCAGGGTCCGACCTGGGACAGGAGCTTTTCCCAGTGGGTCTGGGGAGGAAGCCAGTGCTTACTGGCCGGGTAACTTGGGTCACCGTCTGGAAGGTCAGACCTGCCGCAGCAAGTGGTGTGAGGACGCAGTGGGACAAATGCCTGCCCGGCCAAGGCCCTGGTCGGGGCGGGCCGGTGTCCCCTCGGTTTGGTTGGTGTTTTGAAGTGGGGGGAATTCTCCCTTTCTTGCAAAGGAACAGGCCTGGAGACGCTGGGCAGGTCCTCCTCTGCACGCCTCCCTGTTGGTGGGAAGGAAGTGGGGCACTAAATGACAAGATCGGAAAGCCACACAACCACAAGGCTTGGGCACCTGCAGGGAGAGCTCCAGGCCCTACCTTCCAGTGCAGCATGACTGGGCCCCCTCCCCGCCGCCCCCAGGTGCAGCGGGCCAGGAGAGACCAGGGGAGGGAGCAGAGGCGGCAGAGAGCAAGCTTGGGTCTGCAGGGCTGCCTGTGGGGCCGGGGAGGAAGTGCCCAGAGGAAGGCAGAGGCACCCCCAGGGATGTGGTCTCTGGGGTCGCTCTTGCTGTGCTTTCCAGGCTTTGGCTGGTGGGTCTTCTTGGCCCGGGGAGAGCAGCCTGTCACAGTGTCTAAGTGCCGCCCATCCCCCGGGGTCTTGTGCAGGTTCGGAAGTCGGGGCCACTGCTGCTGCTGGTCCATGGAACACACTCTGAGCTCTGAGGGCACAGAGGACCCCTCACCCACAGGGCTGGGGGCTAATCCTGAAGTTACCCCGAATGGGAGTTCCCCCTTTCCTCCAACACGCAACGGCCCACAGTGCTCCCGTCCCGCTGTCCCCTTGTGGGAGAGGGGTCGGCCTCCCCTGCGGATTGAGTGGACCCTGTGGAGGCAGCTGTGGAGCAAGGCGAGGGGTGCCAGCCACACAGCGAGGCAGCAGCTGCTCCCTGGGCCCTGGCATGGTATTAGGCATGAGGCTGGAGCTCTGAGTTAGGATTGAATTCCCGACCCTCGACCACTTCCCACCTGTGACCTCAGGACCTTCGGGACCCCTCTGAGCATTAACATCCATATTTTAATGAACTCTGACCTCACACAGGACCCGTGGGCTCAGAGGAGCCCAATGCACAGTTGACTCTGGATCTGATTTTGGGGTGGGTTGTGGGCGGTCCCTGCCTCAGTCACTCAGCTCCTCCAGGAACAGGCCAGAGGCCTTTTTGCTTGTAAACAAAGGACTGAAGCCAATGGGCTCTTAAAGTCTCCCAGTTACAGTATTCCAACTGTCTCTGGTCCAACGACAACCTGTTCTAATAGCAGCTTCCTCCAACACAAACACACACACCGGTGCGTACACACATACACACCCATGCATGCACACACACACGTGCATGCACACACATGCATATACACACACACATTGCCGTAGCCGTCTCTTGGGAGGCCCACTCTCTCAATCTTGCTGGGTCCTCCAGCTATTAAATTAGTTCAGCAGGGCTGGCTTTACCAGTCTCATGGCCAAGGTTGAGTGAAATAAAAAGAGAGCTGCTTTAACCTTTCTGAGAGATGGACATGAATCCTGTGCTCGATGGCGTGGCCATGTCCTGCGTGAGCCTTTCAAACACGCCTGCCAGTTTGTCTTGAAACTAGTGAGCGCGTGAAAATAAACTGGCAGCGCTTCTCTCTCTGTTGTTTCGTTCTCCCAGGCTGCGCTCTCTGAGAAGGCCTGGGTGTTACCCAGGGACACTCCTGTACTCTCGTCCTCCTCTGACGCTGTCACCATTGAGCCACGCAATCACAAAATCCCAGGTGCTCACAGCCTTTTCCGTCTCCTCATGGACGCTGACATTGTCCCATAAAATGCAAGGAGACCATCTCGTTTCAAAGCTGGAAGATCCGAGAGAACTTTGCCTTCTTCTGCAGGGTAACTACGAAACAAAACTCTTTTCCTACAAGCATTCTCTGTCCCCGGCAACTGCCTTATTATTTTTTTTGTCAGGCTTGCCAATTACTTCAAATAAACAAGCTAGTACAGGAAAGGTAGTGGCCAGAATGCTTGATTTCCACTAAACGGTCACACTGTCCGAACATTGTGCCTTCTGGAGTACGGGGTATGGTGGCGACTGGCCGGTGCACAGGACGTTCTGTTCTGAGCTGCAAGTTGGTGGCTGCCATGCCCCTGCTCGGTCTTGCACAGGTGCCGGGTTAGTGAAGGAGAACTTGAGCTCCCGGGGTTCTCGGGAGCCTGTCTCACTTGCCCCGGGCCAGGAGCTGGCGCAGAGAGCAGATTCCAGAGCCCGTGCTGCCTGGGCTGTCTGGCTGACGAAGCTCCAGCCTCAGCAAGAGGCTGCCATTAGTTAGCGTGTCTGTAAGGAGCAGAGGCCGCGCTCCAGATCTGGCTGTGCAGGGCGCGAAGAACCTCTCTGGCTGAGGTCTGCCATCTCGGAGAGGGGACCTGGCGCTCCAGGTCACACCTGCTGTAAGGCAGATCCCTGGCACAGCATGTGCACCCCCACTCCCCGCCCCTGCCAGGAGCTGACCTCACTAACTGAGCCTGGGCCCCAGCCTCTGCTGGTCTCCTCTTCCGCCCCTCGAGCTACTCAGACAACTCTCGTGGGGACGCTGCAGAGATTGACAGGCCAGAGACGGGAAGGTCCCAGCATGAGCTTGCCCATAGTGGACACCCAGTAGAGGCTTGCTTCCTCCCCCCTCCTGGCACGAGAACAATGCTGGTTTTCTACCACACCGTCAGCCTGTGCCCGCAGCTTCACCCGAGGATGCCCTCCGCCCCGTGGGAGTCATGTCTGTGTGGTCGTCACGCCGGCACCCTCCGAGGCAGCGTCATCTTGGTCCCCCCTTCCCATTCACCCATTCTGACCCCCAGGGCCTGCTTTTCTGGGGCTGGGGCTCTGGGAGCTGTTCTGTAGGACTGTCTGCGTCGCATCATGCCCTGGCAGGGGAATGTGCATTTCTGAACACGGCCACCATAGGAGGTTTCATGGGAGGAGGGTCTGCCAGGGTGGCTGGGAATGAACTCAGGAGGTGGTGAAGCCACCCTGAAAGAAACTCTGGGGACGAGGAAGTGGGCCATGAACCCGATGGGCAGCTTCTGTTGGGATTAAAATTCTTTTGGTACATGGCGAGGTATCTTTTTTCTTATTGGAAAACAAAAGGAGAGAGGGTCCCCAACTCATCATGGGGCCTCCCACCATTTTTCTGGCAGAGTGGGGGACAGTGGACGTGTGGACGAAATTGCTCTGCAGTTACGGGCGGGCTTGCAAAGCCAGTGTGCCATAAGCCGGGAGCAACTGAAATGGCAAATACGTCCATGTTTGTTGCTGTTGAAATGTGAAGCAAGGCTCTGCTGTGCCTTCTCTTCAGGGGCTGCCCTGCAGAGAGGAGGGTCCGGCCGGGCTTGGCATTGCCTCCTGGGCCGCCAGCCTGGGCTGTGCAGCTGGATGGCGTGGGCTGGTGGTGTCATGCTCATCTCGGATCTTGCCAGTGTCCCAAGGCGGGGGCATTCTGAACAGGGCAGGTGGGCAGTGACCCGGGCCCTACACCCCTTGCTCCTCGGTGAGCAGACCTCCTCCTCATCAGAGCCCTGGGTTGACGCCCTGACTCACTGCTCCTCCCTGTGACCCCAGAGGTTGGTCTGCTCTGCTGTCCCAGGCCCGGGAGGCCGTGGAGGCATGCAGAGGCAGTGCCCGCCCCGGCCACACTGCTGGCGGGTGACTCCAGGCATTGGGGAGCTTCCTGGGGCACAGCTCCGTGGCCCGTCTAAAGCTGGTCTGGAATTGTTTACGAGGTCTGGTTTCACTCTTTGCCAGGAGTTGTGTATCGAAAACTGAACTTCTCGGATATCTGCAGGAGCCAGGGAGCCAGAGGAGAGGGAGAGAAATAATCCGATCGACAGCCAGACAGGAGCTGGGGCCAGTGCCCTGGGCAACACGGGGTGACCTGCCCACGTCCTCACACTGCCCGGGACACGGCCCTGGGGCTGGGTGGTGATCAGGCATTGCTGGCCCAGCCCTCCGCGGGCAGGACCTCCTGTATGCTGTTATTTTGACCTCGAGTTGGGTGGTTGTGTACCTGTATTGTTCTGGATCCCGTAAACACGGCTCGCAGGCTTCCCTCTTGCCTTCTTTCTTGGCGTTTAAGACCCTCCTCATCTGCCTGCATTTGCGATCTTTCTGGCAGGCTTGGGGCGCCAAGAGGAGGTTGCCGGCGATCTCTCTCCAGCTGGGGGCTGTGCTGGGAAAGCACAGAACAGCAAGTGGGCCCCTCAGGCTCCCGGCTGCTGTCAGGCCGGGTCCCCCCGGAGTGACTTGCCTGGGCCCTGGTCACTTCCCTCAGTCTGGGGGCGCATGAACGCACTCCATGGCCAGGCTGCTGTGGAGAGGAACGACCAGGAGCTCCCGTGGGCTGAGGAAGTCGCTGACCACGTGAGAAGCCCTGGGCGCCTGTGGGCCAGCTGGTGGGCGGCCAGGAGGCGCTGAGAGCCCTTTGTCTCTCTCCGCGATGACTTCCCTCTGTGGGTCAATTGTGTGGCCTAATAGCTGTTATTACATAGGAACAAAGTGTGCCGCACAGCCTTGGCCGGAGCTACGGGCAGCTCTGCCTCCCAGCCTGCTTTCTCCCAGCGCCTGCCACCTCCAAAGACAGGGCGAGAGGGCATCCCCAGTAGGTGGCAGTTGGTCCGCTGCTTGGCTGGGCCCCCCGTGGGCCACTGCCCTCCAGGGACATGAGTTATCAGAGGACATTCGCTGGTTTGGGAGACCCGAGAGGGAGGAGCCGAGACAGCGGTGGGAATGCGCTGAGCCCTCGTCTGGACCTGCCTTGGAGGGCCCGGCTCAGCAGGTGAAGGAAAGGTGTGGGGCGGTGTGTCCCCGGGGTGCCTCACTCAAGAGAACTGCGTTCAAGGCAAAGAGCTGTGGACGGGTGGGAGCGGGGAGGTGCGTACCCAGTCCTAATCTCCACCCAGCACTGCATCCCTGCCTCAGGCTCTGCAGCAGCTCATCTCTGGTCTTCAGTGACTTCCGAGGTGCATTTGGAGAGAGAGCACGTGAGCCCACCCGGGAGTGTGTTCTGATGTGGTTCTCGATGGCACCTTCGATGTGTCTTCGTCCAAGCTGGTGAACCCCGTGGGTGGGGGCTGCACATGCTATGTGGGGGCTCGTCCAGAACCCAGCAGGAATGAGCTGTCTGTCCCCCAGTAGTTATGGAGATGAATGACAAAGTCCAGGCAGACAACACAGAAATCTCACTCTACCTTTTTGCTGCATGAACTGTTCTGGAATGTTTTATGGGCTGAAAGGGATGAATCTGGGTGTGTCTGGTGGAGGAGTTGGGGGGAGCCCTGAGGAGGGCTGCAGAAGAGGAAGAAGGCATGGACAGGGGCCCTGGGGGCTGTGGGACCGTGTGCATCTGCCAGCTGGCTGTGGGCGTTTATGGCAGTCCTGTTAAAGCCCCTGCAGGGTGAACTTGCTTTCCCCTTAGCAGTGCCTAGAACATGGACGCTCCTGTGGAACATTCCAGAGTGAACAGAGGAGGCCCTGCTGGGTTCAAGGGAGCTCTCCTCGGGGTTTGTTTTCTCTCAGACTTCTCTCCTGGGGGTCCCTCTGACAGGCTCAGAGGGCGGGTGCGGTCACCCTGCACACATTTCAGAAGCTCCCCCTCCAGATGAGGGACTGGGTGGGGCAGTGTGGGGTTCTGAGGTCGGTCAGCCAGGATTCTGCCCTCAGGGAGCTGAGGGTCTGTCTTGTCCACCAAAAGCTGCTGTCCAGGGTAGACAGGAGGGCCTTAGGATCAGGCGGGAACAGCAGAGATGTTCAGTTTCCCAACGGAGACCTGGACTGGGGAGGCAGACGCTGCAGGAACAGCTGTCAGGTGGCTGGTCCACCAGGCATGCTCGTCTGCATCCAGGTGTGCAGAGATGCACCTGTTCATATCAGGCAGTGACATGCTTACTATGTAATCAACACCTTGGTCATTGTTGCTGAGAAGGCCAAGGGGCCATGACAGCAGCCAGGCCTGCAGGTGAAGACACCTTGCACATGAGGTGGTGGTGGGATCACCCGGGCCATAGAAGCTAGGATGAGGCGGTCAGTGAGACGGAGACCTCCACCCTTGTTGTCTGGGGTTGACTTGGTGACTCCTGAAATGACGCCGGCCCTCCTGGCCAGTGGAGCGCTGAGCACCACGGATTATACGTGGCTTTCTCCCTTCACTGGGCATTTCTAGTCTTGTTGAAATGGGGTGCATAGCAACAGGATAAAACATTGACGTTTTTTAGAGTTGTCGATAATGGGTGTTGTTGTAGCATAAGGCAAAATGCTAGCTTTTCTGTCTAATCCATTCGCTCGGTCACTGGGTTTTATTCACCGTTAGGTAGTCAAGCCTCATGCTAGCACACACCTCCTAAATGTCCGGCTGCAGTCCTTGTTGGCTGAACGCAAAGCCGTGCTCAGTTCAGCACACGGGATGCCCAGCTGACGCCACGCCGTGGACACGGCTGCTCTTCACACCATGATTGCTCCATCACAGGAGGCGCTCATGGCCAGGCCCTCCGGACGGACCTCTGCTGGGCTGTGGTGCCATTTACGAGGTTCAGTAGAGTGAAAACAGCAGTGAGCCAGCCGGTTCTGTGCTTCTGAAAGTGTCCTCTTCGGCCCATCACAGTTTGTCTCAGTGCCAAACACGGAGCAGAAGGAAGGGCTTCATTTCAGGGAAGATTCCCCTTCTTTCTGAACTCCTCAGGCTCTGTAGAGTAAGAGCTGCAGTGGGGTTGGGGAGAGACTGGGTTCCAGGACTGAAGCGGGTCCTGGGACAGGGCTGGAGAGGGATCCAGGGCCCACGGGAGAGGTGTAGATAGGCCTTTCCTCCCGGGCAGTGGTGTGGACATGGCCAGCTGAGGCTGGGGTATTCGGAGAGGCTCTCGAGGGCTTCCCCAATGCAGAGGGCTGGGGGCCACTGAAGGGTCAGAGGAGCTGTGCTCTGCTGGCTCCCTGAAGAGCAGGTTGTCCTGGGGGAGGTTGTCCTGGGGCAGGTTGTCCCGGGGGAGGTTGTCCTGGGGCAGGTCATCCTGGGGCAGGTTGTCCTAGGGCAGGTCGTCCCGGGGGAGGTCGTCCTGGGGCAGGTCGACACGGGGCAGGTTGTCCTGGGGCAGGTCGACACGGGGCAGGTTGTCCTGGGGCAGGTCGTCCTGGGGAAGGTTCTCCCGGGGCAGGTCATCCTGGGGCAGGTTGGCCTGGGGGAGGTTGTCCTGGGGTCAGTTGGCCTGGGGCAGTGTACCTGGGGCCTGTGTTGGCCTCTCTAGCTGGTGGTGCTGCTCTGAGGACCACATTCTGAGCAGCGAGGCTGTGACCGTCCCTTTGGGGTTCGTCCAATCCTCCAGATACACTTCCCTTTCCTCCAAAGCCCCCTTTGCCATTCCTGATGGACCCTTCCTAATCCATGAGAGATTCCAGGACGACCCCCAAACAATGTGAGTGATGGGGTTGAGCACCCCTACTGTGCCAGCCAACATTAACAAGGCCCCTCAGTGCCCCCAGATAGGAGCTCCCCATGGGTTGACTGCAGCACGTGTGCCCAGGGCCGGCTTCCAACCGGGGGCGTGCAGCCCGTGCAGGCCTATAGCCCCGAGCTTGGTTTTGCTTCGCTGTGTCCATCCTGCGGTTCCTAATGTCCCTGAGCAAGGACACTGGGTTCTGCGTGCGTGTACGGGGGCCTGTGGTCTCTTTGTGAGCAGGTCTGGCCTGCTGATGGCCACACGGAGACGTGCTGGCTGCTGCACCCTTCTCCAGGGTCTTTGCTGCTGGTGGAGGTGAATCCCTCAGTCGGGGAGGGACCCTGCTCCTGGGGCGGTCTTCCTGGTCGCATTGGGGCCTGCCCTTGTGTGGGTCTCTCTGGTGCTGACCAAACCGCTGGGCCGGTCCTGGAAGGCCCTGCTGCCCACACGGCCTGAGCCTGGACTCCCCCTGATGCGTCTGTCTTCCTGTGTGCTCACGTCCCCTGTGGTGTCCATGTGGCTCCTCGAAGGGCAGGACCAACCCAGCCCCACTGTCCCTGGCAGGTGCCATCGCCCACAGCCGGCTTCAGCAAATGTTGGCTGAACGTCCCACCCTGCCTGTTGGCCTCAGAGGAAGGGACGTGGCCTCCGGGCAGCTCTTCGTGCAGCCCTGAGTCAGAGGCCCATGGGAGACCCCTGGAGATGGAGACCCCAGAAGCTGCACCCGCCCCAGGTCACACAGTAGGAGGCTGCAGGCCACACCCTGCCTGGGCATTTGTGATTTCTGTGGGTAGCTGCTGTCTTGTGTGGGTGACTCCTGAAGCTCAGTTGATCGGGCAGGGGGCTCACCGGCGGGTGGAGGGGCCTGAAGTTCCTGAGAGACTCTGAGGGTGATTGTAAGTCAGGGCTGTGCTGCCAGAGTCAGGGTCTCAGCTTGTTCACACATCTTCTGAAGTTCAGGGAGCACTGTGCTCAGGCGGGTGTGGACACTCCCATGGTGACAGGGTGTGACTTCCAGGCCAGCAGAGCCTCTCTGTGAAGTGGTCCCAACATGGCAGCTCTGGCTTGGCGTCCAAGGAGTCTGTGAAACATCAGAACTTACCAGGGAAATAGAGAGAACTTCGACGAGGTCCACTGAGAGCCTCAGGATCCTGAAAGGGAAACTGTCCTCGCCTTGTGGAGTGGTCGGGGAATCCCACAGGTGCCTGGATGCAGTAATGTCTGGTCCTGTGGGGTCAGTGGAGTGGGGGGCATCAGGGAGTAGCCGGGTGATAGTTCAGCTTTGGGGCTTTGGTCAAGGTGCCCCTGGCGTTATGTTATTCACCCAACATGTTTTGCACACCTACCGCATGCCAGGAGCTGTGCTAGAGGTCATAGACTCCCCAGGGACAGATCCTGCTCTCGGAGGAATGGACTTGTGGGGCAGAGATTCACACACAGTCAGGTGACCACCGACGTAGGCATTTAATTACAGCGTGATGAGTCCCCGCAGTGCAGGAACACGCGTCCTTAGAAAGCAACATTGGGCAGAGAGCCCAAGGACCAGTGGAGGGAATGTGTGTGTGTGGGGTTATCCCAGACAGAAGGAACAGTATGTGCAAAGGCCCTGGGCGGGAGGCTTGGGGCATGTTCAAGGGACTGATCTATAGCCAGTAGGTCAGAAGCACAGGTGACAACCTGGACTTGCGACTGGCATCTGAAGTGGGGGGGCAGTCTTGTGGGACTGAGCCCTTAGCCTGTGGGATCTGTCACTCTCTCCAGGTAGTAGTGTCAGAATTGAGTTAAAGTGCAGGACACACATCAGTGTCCGCTGAGAACTGGAGAATTACTTGGTGTAGAAAGAACACGTATGGTAACAAGCCACAGCAGGGAAAGGGCTCAAGGTGACTGCTTTCCTGAGCCAGACCAACACCAAGGTCAGGCTAGGCAGCGGCTGGAACAATTGGTGTTTGGGGATGAAGGCATGAAATGGTCTCTTAGTGACTTTCTTTCTAATGCGGGGCACTTTTGAGGCATTTACGTTTGTACTGCTGTTTCATTCACACGTTGCGTGCACAGAGCATCCTTGGGTGGCCAGGTTGTGTGTGGCTCTTCGAAGAAATTTTAACTTGCTGGTTACTGTGCCAAGTCTGCAGAGATGGCTTCTTGCTTGGCGGCACTGCCCCAAATTATGGGCACAGTCTCTTGCTGGAAAGAAAAAGTTCTCTAAAGTATTGGCAAACTCTACCCTGTACTGAAAATGAGGCTCCGAGAGTGTTCTGTGGAGAGGAGCCCTGCCCAACCCATGGGATCACAGAGACAATGTTGCTGTGGTCCACTAGGACCCCGCTGCTCTCCTGAGCTAACCTGAGAGGACCAACCATCCAGCCCCCCGCAGTGGTAGGGAGGAGGTGTCCAGCCAGGAGCGGGTGTCCTCCACTCTGTTCTTAGGCCTCCACGTGAGTGTTCTGCTCAGCACTGCGCATGTCTCCTGGATCTGGGAAATGACCCATGGGCACTAGGCCTCGGAGAGGAGGGGCTGCTCCTTCTGGCAATGATGATGCTCCTGGGCGGACAGGTCAGGGTGATGCCAGGCGAGGTGTGCGCAGTATCAGCATCCTTGCCAAGGGCATGAGGGGCCATTTGGACAGTCTCTTGTAGCTGCCTTTCCTCGCTCAATATCTGCAAATTTTAACATCTTTGTAAGTTTGGGGAACATTCACCCCAAACTGGATGAATAAGAATGACAAAATTACAGCACTGGGGGAGGGGTCTCCCTGGCGTGGCTGAACCCTTCTGCAGGCTCCTTCCCTCTTCCTTTCAAAATTAGCAGGATGTCAAACTTGGAATTCACAGGGAAGGTCTGCTACGATCCTGCGAGGCCCTTGATGTGATGGAGGGAGAGTTGCTCTCTCTGGGCTGCCTGGGCCACACTCATCTGACACCGCACGCTTCAGTAGGGACAGCCCTCAGCCCTGTGTCCTGGCCTGGTGGGGCCCCTTGGTCACTGCCCTCCCGAGGGGGCTGGGGCACAGCTAATGTGCCAGCATCTTCCAGTGCCCACTAGAGGCTGCCAGGCTGAGCAGCATGTGCCTTGGGGGCTTCCTGAGCCCTCAGGTTGTCTCCCCAGCGCGACCTCGTCCTGTGCCCCGAATGGCACCGAGGAGTCTGGGAACGAGCGGGCCTGGCACGGGGCCTGATTGAACCTCCAGCCCCGGAACGCTGGACTCCTGGTCCGTTTGGAATGTGCGCTCTGGTTTATGACCACAGCGTTGGCATTTGCTCATGAGATCTTTACAAGTCCGGGCTGGAAACCACACGGAACGCGCAGTGTTTCCAAGGCCCCACCCGGTGGGGCCGCAGTGCTCTCTGAGCTTAACTGGCTGACATCCGAGACTGCATGTACTTATTAGCAGCTCGTAGAGAGGGAAACCTTCCTGTTTTACAAGAAAACGGGATGTTTTCTGCAAGAGACTTTCAGGACTGGCAAGCAGAACCCTGGCAGACGTTGAGAGAACTTACTCCACGTTGATCCCATGTGACGCTTGATTAAAGGTTTTGTAAACTTCTTTCTCAGAAAGGCTGCGGGACTCCGGCTCTTATCAAAGACCATGAGAAGTGAAAGGCTTGAGAAATGCTCTGGCACGAAGGACGAAAGGCAGCGGTATCTCGCAGGTCACATCCTGGAAAACCTGCTCCCAGGAGGAGATTCCTGGTGTGCTCGTGGACTGACACCGTAGAAAGGGGCGGAGGGCGGCGGGTTGGCCAAAGCGGGGCGTGGAGACTCAGTGCAAACCCCTAAGGCTGCAACCGACTCTGCGGGGCGCTGGGAGCAGGCTGCTGAGAGGGGCAGGACCTGGAGCTGTCTCAGCTGGGAGGCCCTGCAGGGAGCACTCGTGGCATGGGGGCGTAGCCCTTTATCCCTCGAGGGCTCTGTGAGACCATCACAAGGTGGGGGAACAGCAGGCTGTAGGATGGTTTGGGTGCATATGGTTCATGCGAGACCTCCCCCGTGCCTCCTGGGCGCTCCCCTGCAGACTTGCAGGCTCCCTCTCTCCCAGCGAAGCGTCCTGGCTGTGTGTCTGCACTGGGGACTCCTGCCCTGCACGAGCTGGGGAGACGCCTGCAGTCAACGGCAGCTGGGCATTGGGGAGTAAATCCTGACCCCTGCATGGAAGACTCCAAGGCAGTGTCCACGCATCCCCCAGAGCTCCCAGCAGGACGAGCTCCAGCACCCGAAGCGTGACTTGTGGGACAAGACACCCCTCGCTGGCCTCCTTCCTCCCTGCCTCACCCGCCCCTTCCCTCCTGTGCCCCCGTGTCACTCTGCCTGCAGATGACGATGATGTGCATCGGGTGTCTGCCCCCCAGTCAGCTTCCGGAGGACCCACAGAAGAGAGGCACCCCTCTGGCTGGGTCTGATGGAGTGGAACCCTGAGGACCACGAACCTCCACTCCCGAATGAAGTCCCCCGGGGAGGAAAATGCTACAGCAGAGGGTCTCCCTGACCCCAGCCCCCTCCTCCCCTCCAGACACTCAGCAATGTCCGGGTTGTCTTGCCCCCTGAGTAGTGATGCCTGGAGACCTCACCCGACTTGGAGGTGGAGATGCCCAGAACGGCCTGAGCCTCTCCAGGCCGATCCCCAGGTCGAGCTCCAGGCCCCTACCTGACCCAGGTGAGGATGTTTTGGAGAGTTTCCCTTCTACATCCAGGGACACGGAGGGAAAGGCCCTTTGAGGTGCCACTTTCATGCCTGCTTGTGTCCTATCCTCAGGCAGTCTTTGTCTCAGTGCCTGTGTGGGCCCCAGGCCAGCTAGAAGGTCTTGGGGGCCAGTGGGCTCACTGGGCAGTCAGCACAGGCATGCTCCCTGTTGTTATGGGTTGAATTGTGCACCCTTCCCCCAAAAAAGATATGTTGATGTCTGAGCCTCTGGTACCTGTGAATGTGACATTATTTGGAAATAGGGTCTTAGCAGATATAATCAAGTTCAGATGAAGGCGTTAGGGGACCTAATCCAATAGGACCAGAGTCCTTATAAGATAACAAGACGGGCGCACAGGGAGGACGGCCATGTGAGAACAGAGGCAGAGCTAGGAGCGATACATCCACGAACCACGGAAAGCTGAGGACTGATGGCCGCCCTCAGAACCCGGAGGAGGCAAGGAAGGATTCTACCCAGAGTCTCACAGGGAGCACGGCCTTGCCGACTCTTCTGGACTCCAGAACTGTGAGACGACACATTTCCGTGGTTTAAGCCCCCGGGTTTGTGGTGCTCTGCTACGGCAACTTCAGGACACTAGACACCGTGCTGTGCTGTTTTCGTGCTCTCTTGGACCATGAGTCCGCCTGGCATCATGGCCGTGCCATCAGTGCTTCTCTTCTTGAGCTCAGGGAGTCACTGGGATGCAGGTAAACACACCTGCCGAGTGCTGCGGTCAGCACAGCATGGCCATCTGCATCCCTCAGCCAGCTGGGCATCATCATACCCACCTTGCAGGAGGAGAAACTGAGGCTCAGAGACCATCGGTTACAGATTCACAGCCCTGCCTCAGGCTGCACAGGCAGGGGGTGGATGAGCAGTGACAGGACTCCAGGTCTTCTGCTAGCGTGTCATGGCCTCCTGACTCCAGGCCCACAGGCCTCCACACTGGAACCCAGAGGGACAAGGTGTCTGCATAAAGGCAACATCTCACGGTGGAGAGACCATGGGTTTAGAGTCACATCTGTCTGGCTGCAGTTTCTGGAGTCAGCTGTGCGACATTGGCCGAGTTGCTTGTGCCTGAGGTTCCACTTACCCAAGGGGACAATGGGATGGTAGTGAGGGGCTCCAGTGAGTAATGAGTGAGCGCGGGCGGCGGATGAGCCTGCTCCTTTCCCGAAGGCCCAGCGTCTGGACTCGTGCTCTCTGCTTTCTGCACTGCGTGGGATGGGTGGGGGTGGCTGTCTGTGTGTTGTCTGCTCTGTCTTGTCCATCTCCTGACACTGAGCCACCGAGAATGACGGCCAATGACGAGTGGGACCCGCGACAGGGACCCTGATGGGACTCCAGTGTGAGTGAGAACCTTCTGCAGCCCTGGAGGTGTTCGTCCAGTGTGTGTCCACTGCACGCTGCCTCCGAGCGCCTTTCATAAACGGGGACTGAGGCACTGGGCTGCCTGGACGCTCGTCTGGGACCTTGCAGCTTTGGGGGAGCTGGGAGGCATTTCTGCACTCCACAGGGCCACAGGTGATGGGTGTCACCAACCCATCTGGTCTACCCAGTCTGGAGGGTCCCTCCTGTTCCTGTCCCTCATAAACTCAGTTAGTAACACTCGATGTCGGTGAGGGGGAGGAATTCCTGGGAGCCTGACCCGGGAGGAGTTTGATAAGTGCCATCTGTGAAGGCAGCCGTGAGAGAAGTTGATTCTGGAGGTGGTGCAGGACCCGCCTGCCTCTCCTCCTTCCCACCCAAGCTCGGCTGGCCGTGCCCACGGCCATGGACACCATCTCTAGCTCCTCCACTCTGGACCCAGGCAGATTCCAAGTCCTGTGAGCAGCACGATCTGCAGATTTCTCTCATTTTTCTGCCCTCTTTGTTTCCACTGTGGACACATAAGAATTTTTTTTTTAAATCTCTGAGACAGAATTAAATGCTGTCATATCCAGCCTTTTGTATCCTGCAATCTGCTTATTAAGGTAAGTGGACACTGCAATTGTGTTCCTGTTTGTCTTTTCCATGGTTTCCAGGAGGAAAAAGTGAGTTGAATCATAAGTTAAAATGTACCAGCAGCAAAATAATAACAATCTAACTCTATCTATCACCTATCTGTCCTTCTCTGTCTATATATATGAGAAAATGTGCACTATTTGCCCAGCCCACACTGAGCAAGGACAGGCCCTAAAAGCAGCAGGAAGTCAACAATGGGTTTCAGACTCAGGGGCAAAGCTTCCTTTGAACAAGTGCTGAAGATCGGGACGACAGGTCCCAGGGTGTTCCTGAGCAAACCTTGGGAATTATATTCACAACTGGAGCAAATTGATCTCCATAGCACAAGCTAGGCCACAGAGCCACTTATCAAGGCAGCAACAAACTTTCCAGTACCCTCATTTTCTCTAAAAGCTGTCAAATATCCAAATCCCACAACTACCAATTGAGAAACCCTCCTGCCCCACATTCATTTCTCGTTAAATCTGTGCCCTCTGCTATTTCCATCCTCACTTGGCATGTTCCGAATAGAATGAAGTCGGTAAATTTACACAAGCTCAGGAGGCAAAGTCTCTCTTTTCCATTCTTAGCACAGAATGGAAATTTTCCCTTTGTGACCGTTTACTGTGGGAGGGAGGAATGTGGGGGAAGTCGCTATGGTCAATTTTCAGATGTACCATGTTGGAAACAGATACAACTTGTATTAGTCAGGGCTCCCCAGAGATACAACCAGTAGGATGGATGGATAGGTGTATGTAAAAGGAGATTCAGGATAGGAATTGGCCCACACAGTTATGGAGGCTGAGAAGTGCCACTATCTGCCGTCTGCAAGCTGGAGACCCAGGATAGCCGGTGGAATAATTCAGTCTGAGCCCCAGGGCCTGAGAACCAGGAGCTCCGATGTCCAAGGGCAGGAGAAGGTGGACGTCCCAGCTCACAGAGAGAGAGACCAAATTCTCCCCCCTCTGCCTTTTTGTTCCGTTCAGACCCTGGGTGGATTGGATGCCGCCCACTCATGCTGGTGAGGACAAGTGTCTTTACTCAGTCTACTGATTCAAATGCTAATCTCCTCTGAAACACCCTCCCAGACACACCCAGAGATACTGTTTTACCAGCCATCTGGGCATCCCTTAGCGCAGTCAAGTTGACACATAAAATTAACCATCACACAACGCCTTCAGAAAATAAGTTGAGCGAGTGCCCTCTTGGATCGGCTCTGTATGGAGAAGTAGGGCACCCAGAGCCCTCTGCAGGAGTGGGAGGAGCAGAGCTGGTCTGGGCTGGCTGGGCAGAGATAGTCCAAGTGGCCCTGCACAGGGCCCAGCATGGACATTGCCCTCTCATAGCGTAGTCTTGCCCAGACAGTTAGTAAACCTGCCATTTTGGGATAAGATGCCCCATAAATGCAGGTGCCTCATGCCAGACTGAGGGTGTCCACGGGTAGCCAGAGGGCCTCAGCTGTGCTCCTCCTCTGTGGCCAGCCCGGAGGAGCCACATGAACAGCAGCCAGGACAACAGAACTCCTGGAGGTTGGAGGGATCTAGTCTTCGTGGGCGGTGTTTTTTAAAAAAACCACAATCAGGAAGGTTTTGGGATTTTTATTGGTGCTGAGCATTTCAGGGTCCAGGCTGTGGCTTGCGTCCCTCAGTAGTGCCACTGGAGGCACTGACCACATGTGCCCAGGTAGGTTCTGGAAGCTGGGTGTGGCTTGGCTGCCAATGTTGGCCAACCACCATTCTCTGCCTGGTGGCTCTGTAGAGGGTGCCAGCTGACCTGAGGACAGACCAGGGCAATCCTTTAACCAGTTGCCATCCGTTTATAGATGAGGGTCTGTGTTGCCCGTGCTCTGCATTGACTGTTCTCCTGGTAGCTACGTCACTATGTTGAAATGCGCTCAAACTGCCCAAAGGTGGGCTGTGCTCCCCTGGAGCCATGGCCGGGGGCCACACAGATGTTCCTTGATCTAACTTACCAGGTTAGAGAGAGTCAACACGCCTCTGCGTCCTTCTGGGGACTTCCCTGAAAATCAACAACTGACGAATCTCTGATGACCATGGACAGCAAGTGATACACATTTTAGACCAAGAATTACAAACAACAGGATGCCGACAGACTCCTTGTACCTCCCCTTGGTTCCTGGCCCTCACTCTCTGCGTAATGGAGCCCCAACACCGCGCTGGAGCTTGAATACTCGGGCCGGATCTTGTGCGAAGGGTTCCACTTCTGCCATCGGCTCTGCAAGTGTTGGACCCCCCATGGCCTTTCTCTCATCCCACAGACGTCCAACAAAGCCCTCCCTGTGCCAGGGGCTGACAGCCCAGTTCTGCTCTGGAGAGCCGACGTTCTTCAGGAGGCTGAGGAAGGCTCCTGGCCTCTTGGGGAGAGACCTCCTCGCACACACAGCCTGTGGGGCTCAGGAACCAGTGGGCTTCTCACTGAATTACAGGCTGTTTCCTTCCAGCCAGCTGTCTGGCTGCTAGTTTTCTGCTGGTTAGCTCCTTTGTCTAAGTACATCCCTGAGGTAGATTTTTTTAGTCCCTGGTTTACACCAGATACTATTCATTAAAGGTGTTGACTGAAAGTGTCTGGGTAAAGGTTAATTAAAGGAGTTTATTTGATAATCAAGGTGAGGGACTCGAGTCCCGGGAAATAGTCCCACAGCGTATTCTGAGGAACTGCTCCGAAGTCTACAGGGTAGTTGCCGTTTATGTACCCTTAAACAGAGCAGCGTCTCAATAGGAGAGGGCTTACACATCTAATATCATCTACCTCAAGGGTAACGAGAGCTTTCTGGTTACACGTCAAACAAGGCCTGTGATGTGGGTGTCATCTACACGTGGAGGGAGGCAGGGACCAGGGTCTTCCCTTTTTCCCTCAATCTCTAAGAAATATGGCTGGGAAATGTGAGAGCAAGCTGCCCATTATCTCTGTTGGTGGTTCATCCTGCCAGCATCTCAGTCCTGAGACGAGGGGCTGCGAGGTCATTTAGACCTGGGCTGATGGGGCCTGCATGGCTGCTTCATGGTATAGCATGGGTTTCTGTGCTGACTTTAGGCTTGTGCAGCTCCGATGCTAGATTCGCCTGTTAGATAGGGAGAAGGGTCCCAGTTTCGTTCACAAAGGAAATGAGAGCCTTTCCCCCAACACTTAAAAATACATTAAAAACCCTTTCTCGGGTATAAGATACTTGGAGAAATCGGCTCTGCACCTGCAGACACTTGTTCTCCTTCGCTTTGGACTCTGTTGTACCTTGGGGCTGGCCCTGTGCCTTAAGTGGACAGGGGTGTCCGGGGCTTCTAATGGCTCCCCAGATGGTGGGGAGATTGCCATGAGCCACCTCTGGGCATCCTTCCCTTCCTGTGACCCATGAGCCCTGGCCGTCCGGAGCTGTGTGTTGGGTGGCCGTGAGTGCCATTGGTGATGTGAGACAGATGTCTGTGCTCCTCGGTCCTTCAGTTGCGGAGGGGCCTGGGAAGCTGCATCATTTTCCATGCAAAATGCTCAGTGGTGTGATTCTCGAGCTCTCAGCCATGTGGCTGTTGAAACACGGACCTGAGTGCACGATCTGTCATGCTGTTCCGGGAGGACAACGGCAGAAGCCAGGGGCTCCCCCTGGGATTCCCAAGGTGGCCACGGCCATGACAGTAGTCCAACCCAGAGTCCTAGTTGACCCTGTCCTCTTGAAGATGAGCACAGGACCCTTAGCCGGGGTCGCCCCTCCATGTGAAGGCCCTGCCCTGTGCACCTGCAGACCTGGGCTTCGTGCATTTGCTATAGCCACCAAAGGCATTGGGAGGTGTCACCCTCTAAATCTGAACTGGCACGGACTTCATGACTTCAAACCAGCCAGGAAACATGGCCCACGGGTGGGTAGGCACCAGGGCGCCTTCTGGGGGCGGGGACACGAGGCCTGGTCTGCATAGGGACTCGCACTCAGGTTTGGCTTCCCTTCGTGTCTCTTCATTCTGTGGCCTGTGCTCTGCTGTCTGAGCTCTGATTCCGATAATCAAACCTCGGGTGACTCACGGAAACCGCTGAGGGCTGGGGGAACTCGAGGGAGCACGCGGAGCCGAGAGCAGAAAGCTCGTCCCGGCGCCACCTGGTAGAGCCCAGCCCCTCTGCTCTGCCCCTCCTCGTCCCCTCGTCCACTGGGCCAGTTCCCCCAGGCCTTCCCGTCTTGGCTCAGATCTCACCAGCGCCCAGGAGACCATAGCCTTTCCCCAGCCCTCTCCTTCCCTTTCCTCACGGCTTGTTGCTGTCTGCCTCCAAGGATTTGCTCCTTCTCAGTAACTTCTGGTTCTTGCCGCCTCCCCCTCCACTAGAACATGGACCCCGGAGGGCAGGACCTTGTCTTGTTCAGAACGTACCGCGTGCTGAGCAGGACGCAGGTCAGGGTAAATATCTGTTGGAGTGAACTGAATGCAGGTGGAAGCTGTGGGAGCCTGGGCTCGCCTCCCCAGCGTCCCCTCCTCAAGGTGAGGAGCCGAGGCGCCGAGAGCCCACCCACTTGCTGGAGACCACACAGCGGCCATGGCAGAGGTGGAGTGGTGGAGTGGGGTCTACCCAGGGACTTTCTGATGGTTTGCCATCCCAGCCATGGCCTCCTCCTTCCCCTAGTCCTCCTTGCATACCCCCTGCAGACCACATGGAGGCCTGTGGGCAGCGCTCCGGGCACTGAATGAATGGGCCAGCGAACGGGTGTGGAAGTCTCTGACGGCCACCCTGTGCAGCACGGACAGGGCGCACGGCACAGATTCTGGAACTGGGTCGCCAGCACCTTGCCTGGGGCAAGCTATGCGACGTCTCCATGCCTCAGTTTCCCCATCTGCACAATGGGGATAATAAGAGCAGTGTTTACCTCCCAGGGTTACTGTGCAGTTTAAAGAGGAAATGTGGGGAAAATACTTAGGACAATGCTGGCCCTGTGGGAGGAGGGGCTCAATAAATGCTCGTTGCTACACCCGTGAGAGCAGGACACGCTCTTGTTGCAGGGCTCAAAGTGCGGGAAGAAGGAAGGAGGTAGGTGGGTACATCCTGGAAGGGATCTTCAGGCACCTTCCAGGCGCTCCTGTGCAGAGGACAACCCAGAGCAGGGAGCCTCCAGCTATCCTGGTTTTCTGTCTGGAGCCTCCGCTGAGTCCTCTCCTAGCTCTGCATGCCACCCGCCCAAAAGCTCTCGGGTTCATTCTGCAGCAGTGTGTCCATGAAGGGCGTTTCAGTGGTGCTGGGGAATAGCTCTGCTCCCCGCCTCCCTCCCATGCAGAGGCCCTTCCTCCACAGCCCCATAAACTCGGCTGCTGCTAACAAGCCAGGCCCTGCACTGCAGCCTGGGGGCTGCCACTTCCCTCCAAGTGCTGGGGTGGGCTTTATGAACGAGGAGGGTGGCTGTGACCACACACCCGCACCCCTGACCTGCCGCGGGGCCCGAGGACCCACGCTGGGCCAGGAGGGGTCAACCCTGTCGTGAGAGGAGGAGGTGGATTTCAGAAGAAACTGCAGTGGAAATGGCACAGGCACTCCCGCAGCCTGGCACGCCTTCCTGCAGCGCTCCGCCCAGCGTGGTCAGGGTAGCTCACCGGCTGCTGTCACACAGGCCGTTGCCTCCCACCCCACCAAGGCGCGTCCTCCCCATTGCCCCGCAGAAGCAGGTCTTGCTCCTGCCGGCTTTGTTCTCGAAAGTGAAGGGCTTTTTCCTTCCCCTGGGAGCCTGCTTTCCAAGCAGCCCTGGCACCAGCAGCTGGAGTCTTTTTTTAGGGACAAGTGGCAGCCCAGCATTTGTACTGAATGTTCCGAGTCCTGGGCCCTGCAGGGCGTACTGGTGGAAACCGCCTGACTGACTGGAAAGGGAGTTGCTGCTCAGCCCCAGGCTTGCTGACATTCTGCTCGGCAGCCTGACGTGCTTTCTCTGGCTCCACGGAAAGAGCAGCTGTGGTTGCCGGTCTGGGTCTCCGCCCCTCAGTCACTTTCCCGTCGGCTCCCCTGCCTTTCCTGATCTGTCCTGGCTCTGAAAGAGCTGCCCAGGGTCCCTGCCCCTCCCTGCCCTCCACAGAAGCTGCAGCCTCCTCCTCCCCAGGGAGCCTCAGGCAAAGGCCCAGGAGATGCCCCGTCTCCATGTGCCCTGGAGTAAGATGCTCTCCAGTCTACCCTCCTTGCACCTGAGGACCCACTGGTCGGCTTTTGCTGGCAGGCAGCTCCCCAGAGCCCCGGCCCTCTGATCACTGCAGTCTGCTGGTCATGAGGAGCACCAGACTTTGCCCTGTCCTGGTCGAGGGCCAGAGTGAGGTGGGAGAACTACCCCCAGGGAGGAGCAGAGCTCTGTTCATCCCATGGCCAGAGCCCTTGCCCACGGCCCCTGCAACAAACTTCCCCTCTCTGCTTTCCGGGCTCCTCTGTACCCCTCCAAAGCAGAGGTCCTTGTGGCTGGTGAGGGAAGGAAAAGTTGGAGGAGGGCCCGAGGGCCTGGGGGAGGTGCTGGGGAGGGTACGTGATGCCTTCCCCCGGCTGGGGGTGACCTTAGCACAGGCTTGTTCCTGAGAGGCTCTGCACATCGTCACCATCCTGGGCTCCTGGGAGGGGCCCAAGAAAAGATAGCGCCCGCACGGTCAGCTGCCTTCCTAGAAGGAATGGAATCTGCGGTCCTGGTGGGGCGTGATTTCCCCTCTGTTTCTGCTTTCAGGCCCAGCTGCTCTCTGCGGGAGGCGGTGGCAGGACCTGTTGTCTGGGACTGGATTTCTGGCTTCTCTCTGGCAGTGTTGGTGGGCTTGCCTTTGGCCGGGAGGAAGGGAGTTTGGAGCTGCAAGTGGACCCCGACTTCAGACGGAGGAGGGAGTTTCTCCAGGGCAGTAAGGAGAAGCGGGGACTGGCCACAGGGGTTCCAGACCCTCTCCTAGAGACCCACCCCCAGCAGGCTCCAGGGCGGGTCTGAAGCCCACCCTCTGGATGGTCCCACCCACACTGCTCCCGGCACAGAGCAGGAGACTGTCAGTGTCCCCCAGCCCAGGGGCCGCACAGGGGGCCGGCTCCCCCAGTTAGTCAACAGCCTCCGTTCTGGAACAAGTCGTGAAAGGAAGCAAGTGCTGGTCAGAGGTGCCAAGCCTGGCGGATTGCACCTAGAAGAGGTTGTGAACAAGTCCTTCACCAGGGTCTCCCAGTTCAACTTACATGTATCGGGACAAGTGACCCTCCCTCCCAGACATGCCGTACAAACCTCACTGTGGGCTGGGGATCAGAGACAGAGGTCTCCTGTGCACTTTCACGATCTTCATGAGTCATCCCTACATCCAATGGCCCCATCCCTAATATTTCTGAAAGTCCAGTGGAGTGGGGGAGAGGGGAGAGAGGGAGGGAGAGCACTGTTGGCAGTGGCCCCGCTGTCTTTCAAGCCCCCAGAAAGGCTCTCATAGAGGTCTTACAGCCAGAGTGATCCCTTCCTAGGGCAGGGCTGGGGGGCACTCCTGGCTCCCACATTCCTGGAATCCCAGGTCTTATTGTCCCAGCGGTCCCTGGAGGCCTGTGCTCAGAGATCTATCCTCAGGCGGTGTCACCAGCAGGGGAAATACCAGGTCTGAGAGGGCAGAGGGCAAGTGTCCAAGTCACGGAGCAGGAGGGCCCGACCCCAGGGCTGTTGGCACGGCCATCGACATTCACACCTGCCTCCCTCAGCCTGGGCCCCACTGTTTAGCAGGCTCTGCTAATCAGTCTCCAAGGTTATCTTTTCCTCTAGAGGCACCCAGCATTTTGCCCCAGGCCTTTGACTGTGGCTGGAGGCTGGACTGACTGTGTGATGGGTTCTGGGAGAGGAAAGGGGCCTGGGGCTGCAGGCCCGGGCAGCGCTTATCAGTGTTGTTGATAACGCCGCCTTGCAGACTTACCTCATTTCTCGTCACTCTACCGGTGCCTCCCGCTCGGTTAGGGCTGACATCAGGGCTCACCGAGAGGGTCATGCTAAGAAATGCCACCCTGGGGGGTGGGAGCACTTTCTAGCGGAATGCTGGGGTGGGGCTCGGGAGCCAGACCACCTCTGTCCAAGCGTGAATCCCTCCCCTCCTGGCCTCGCCAGGTGATGTGACCTTTCCAGGGTGTTTCTCTTCCCTTAGGTTCATGTGAGCTTCAGGAGCAGGATTTGATGCCGGGGCCTGGGGCAGCTGTATTTTCCAAAGGGGGTCACACCAACATCCATCCCCCCACAAGCTCTTGCAACACTGAAAGGGGGTCCCTGTTCCCTCCCCTGGAACCTGCACCCCGGGGGACTGTGCCGGAGGTCATGCTGTGAGGCTCTGAAGCCATCGCATGTCACAGACACGCCTGGCCGCTCTCCCCAGGTTTGCTTGCTTTGGGGGAAGCCAGCCGGCAGGCTGTGAGGACAGACAAGCAGCTGAGGAGTGGCAACAGCCGGCACCAACTTGCCAGGCAGGAAGGACTACAGCGCCACCGCCCTCTGACCGATGCTCACGGGACCTTGAGCCAGAAATGCCCAGGTGAGCCGAGCCCGAATTCCTGCCCCGCAGACACCGGGGGAGACGATAAGAGATGGCTGTTGTCTTCAGCCACTACATCTTGGGGCGTTTTGTTACTCCTCCACAGCACCGGAACAGTCCACAGCAATAAAAGGGAGACTGTGCAGCATCTCAGACTGCAGCAGACGGAGGCTTCCCCGCACAAGGATGCTTCTTCCAAAAATCCGGGCCGTGTGCTTCACTTGATGAATAAAATGTCTGTTGCACGCATTGACCACGTAGGTATCGATGTCTCAGGTTTTTGGATGTGGCTTTCCTGTCTCTGATAAAACTGAAGGCAACACTGAGATGACATCGTTGCACGTCCTCCCTGTGGTTCCCCACGGCACCTCACCACGCTCAGTACGTACGGGCACCGGGCCACCTTGTTTATTTTCTTCTTTTCCACCCAGAAAGCCCTGGAAATGTGAAGAAAGAGGCCGCTGACCTACAAGTCTGCCCAGACATCTGGAAAATAATTTTAAATATTTCTATGTGATCTGCAGGAGACTACACACTTGCCACGGGAGCTTCAACGACTCAGTGATCCTCTAGAGATTAAAAAACTGTTCTCTGCAGAGGAAGCATTTTATATTCCTGCTTGAAACTTCGCTCTGTTTTGCTTAAATGTGTGAAAAACAAACTTTGTACTCACAGAAAAGAAAGTTGTCAGAAAGTAGTAGAAAGGGAAGGATTAGAACTCCAGGATTTGGAGTTCTAATGAGGGAACATGAGCACTGGCTATGAACGTCCAGCCGCGTGCACGTTTCTCATCAGACCTGCTCAGAGGTCGCAGCTTGCAGCAACTTCCAGTGGAAAGTGATTCCCGCTTCCTGGTTGGGGCCAACGGGACTATTGGGATAGGGACACTGTGTGTGCTCACCTGTCCCTCTCTCCCTAGGGACAGCAGCTCCCACTGCAGGCGGGTGTTCTGCAATCTGGTCCATGAATCCTCTGTGTCTCCCTTCATGTTCTCCCCTCCCTCATTTGCTGGCCCTGGGCCCTGGTGGTGACAGGGCCATAGGAGAGGGAAAGCCTGGGTCCCGAATGACAGTATGGAGCAGACACGCTCCCCGACCTGTGATAGACTGGGGCAGGGGGAGGGGAGCAAACTCTGATCCCAATAAGTCACAGATGCAGCCCACCTGGCTGCACACCTGTGGACACCTGGAGGACAGGTGCACTTCTGAGTTTCCCATCTTTGCAGAGCCCAGCTGGTGATGTCATGGAGGGAGTGAGTGAGTAGGGGAGAAGGGTGCATTTTCCCGGCAGCGTGGGGCTCTCTGCTTCTGTTGTTTGTTTCCACAATATGAAGCAGGGAGAAAGGGCTGCGATCAGACACTCTGGATGGAAAAGCTGAGACTGCCAAACTCTTTGCATCTTCTCCCCGTGTAGATGAGAAGCTCACTTGGGCGTCGTGGTGGGCCAGCCTTCTGCGTGGGTGGGCCGGCCTAGGACGTGTTCATCCCGTTTAGACTCTCGCGCTGTGGCCTGGCCAGGCAGCCTTCCCTGAACAGGTAGGCACAACTATTTTCATCCGTAACCACAACTGGCGGAAAAGAAAGAAGGAGGGAGGAAGTTTTATAAAATCTGAGTCCTTTCTCTGACCGTGTCTTTGGGAAACCTGGTTGTTTGCAACTGCAGACAAACATCAAGGCCCCTGGAGGGACTGAAGTCAGAGTGGGTTTCCACACGAGCACTAACCTTGCACATTTGGAGCGAGGGCAGGCGTGTTGCGGGATATTTTGTGTATGTGCTCACATACTCACCCGTGAAGGTACCGGGGTCTCCCTCCTCTCTGTCATTCCGGGTCCCTTCTTCCCGCCCCACAAGCCTGCTCAGAACCAGACTGCCCCGAGCAGCACCGTAGTCAACCCCAGGGCACCAGAGTTCACGCTCACAGCAGCGGCCACCGTGTTGTAATCGGAAAACAGCTGGAAGAGAAACATGCAGAATGCTGTAAACAGTGACTAAAATCTGTTTTTAGAGGCTGGCACGTTTGGAGTTAAAACACACCAGTTAGGTTTCCGACACCTTAAGTGATTGTCTTGTGGATCTTCACATCAAAAGGGAGACTTTCAGCGGAGACGTGGGGAGGCTCAAGCGTTTCCACGTGTAGTTACCTTCTGCTCAATTGCAGGCCTGGCCGTGTTCCGCGGTCAGTGCATTTGTACCTGTCCACACTCATCAGGATTCTACTGGAATCAGTGGCTAGAAATGCCCAATTTTCTTAAGCAGTTTAGGAGGCTCTTTGAAAAATGGGGCCACGGTCCTCTGCAGATGGAATCCAACGGCTGGCACATGCCTTTATTCTGAGCAGCAAACATGATCTTGGGCGTGTCCTTATGGCTCCACAGTGGGCAGGGGTATGACTGAAGGTCTTTATTGCACAAACCCTGTGCCGTGAACCTTGTGTCTGCACAGAGCGGGGTGGGATCCCAGCCACAGCAAGCTACATTTTAATGCTGATTGTTGGGGAGATGAGGTTTTAACGTGGCTCACAGGAGTTAAGGTTTTCTTCAACATCCTTTCACATGTTGTGGGATGGCAGATTCCAAGTCATGGTCCTATTGGCTGACTCCTCTTGTGGGAGACAAATTCCTTTGAGCTGTGGCTGCGTTCACGAGGATGGGGAGTAATGCTTTGTTCTTTTCAGCAGATAGACTTGTTTTTCTCCAGCTCTGGCGGGGGTGGGGGTTGGTGGCAACGACGTTGGGGAGGTTGCACTGCTCCAACTCTCCCCCCTCCCGGAGATTGGGGAGTCATAAAACCTCAGTGAGACTGGGTGAAAACGCAAACCTCCCAGCCTAGGCCGTGATGACCAGAAGCAGAGAGAGCAGAGGGCCTGTGGTGTCCCAGGGTTGGGCAACTTGAGGATTGTGATTTCAGGTCCCCGAATTCTTTGATACTCCTCCAAGTGGGAGGTGGGGTTTCTGTCCCCTCCCTGGACTCCGGGTGGGTCTGTGACCACTCACTCCATCGCCTAGCATTGTGGAAGGGAAGTAGGTGACCTCGGAGGCCTGGCAGGTCCTTCTGGGGCAGCTGCTCTCAGGATGCTCCCTCCCAACCCGGTGACACCCTGAGAGGAAGCCCAAGCCACATGGAGAGGCCACGTATGAGTGTTTCAAGTGTCACCGGCCCCCCTGGTCCCTAGCCTCGGAGTCATCCCACTCCAGGCTCCAGCCTCAAAGGGCTCCAGCCCCCAGCCATTCCGGTGACCTCAGCAGAGCCAACGCCCTTGCTGTGCCCTGCCCAAATGCTGACCCACGGCACCCGGGAGCATGGCTGATGTTTCAAGTCGGGGTGTCAGGACCCAGGTGGGTGTTCCTTCTTGAGGGATGTGAGATCCAAGATAACAGGGACCGCGGCAGACATGCCTGCGGCCCTTCCCGGGTGCATGCCCTCCTCCAGGCTCCTTACAGCTGCAACAACAGCCCGAGGCCAGAGGGGAGGGGGCTGTCCCTCGTGGTCAGCACCTCTCAGTGGCTCTAGGTGGCCACCATCTCCTTGGTTAAAACCCCGTCCTACTGGCAGGGCTGAGGTTCTGTTGTTGGGGGCCTGAGGGTCGGGGCAGTTCTTACACGAGGGAAGGAAGAGATCCCGAGATGATGGTCGGAGAGGATGGAGGCCGCCCCAGCGAGGCCCAGCTGGTGTCCTCTGGCCGCGTGTCCTGGACATCTCTGCGTCTGCCTGGTTCCACGTGTGTTTGTAGGAAGTGCAGCCATGCCACGCTCACCCTGACTGTGTGAGGAGGACCCTGCGTGTGCCCTTGGCTCAGGACTTAATGATGTGCGTGTGGAATCCCCACTATTTCAGGCTGTGAACTGAGGGGTGGCAGCAGGGCTGGGGCCTCAGGCCATCTTCTGAGAGAGGACGGTGCCCCATGCAGTGGTCTGTGTGAGCCCCCAGATCTGAATCTTCTTCTTTTAGAGCAGTCTTAGGTTCATAGCAAAAGTGAGGGGAAAGTACGGAGATTTCTCATATACCCCCTGCCCTACCCCCCACACGCACAGCGCCCCCACCAACAACACCCTCACCAGAGGGTACATTTGTTCAATCAATGAACCTACATGGACACATCATTATCACCCAGAGTCCTTAGGTTACACTAGGATTCACACTTGGTGTTGTACATTCTATAGGTTTAGACAAATGTAAAATGACTTGTATCCACCACTGTAGTATCATACAGAATAGTTTTGCTGCCCTAAAATCCTCTGTGCTCCACCTCTTCATCCCTGCCTCCTCCTTAATCCCTGGCAACCACTGACCTTTTTACTGTCTCTATAGTTTTGCCTTTTCCAGAATGTCATATAATTGGAATCACACAGTCTGTAGCCTTCTCAGACTGGCTTCTTTCACTTAGTGATGTGCTTTGAAGGTTCTTCCATGTCTTTTCATGGCTCGATAGCTCATTTCTTTTTATCACTGAATAATATTTCATTGCAGGATGAACCACAGTTTATTTATCCATTCACCTACTGAAGGACATATTACTTGCTTCAAGTTTTGGACGTTACAAAAAAAGCTGCTATAAACATCCACGTGCAAGATTTTGTGTGGACATGTTTTCCACTCATTTGAGTAAATACCAAGGAGTAGGATTGATTGCTGGAACACATGGTTAGAGTATGTTTAGTTTTGTAAGAAACCACCAAAGTGTCTTCCAAATTGGCTGCACCACCTTGCATTCCCGCCAGCAGTGAATGAGAGTTCCTGCGGCTCCACATCCTCCCTAGCATTTGGTGGTGTCAGTGCCGTTCTCGTGGGTTGTACGGGTATCTCACTGTTGTTTTAATGCATCTACTTTTATGGGACTTGGTAATGTGGAGGGCAAAGCTGTCTATTAGGAAGACATGAGCAGAACATCCCCAAACTTGAGAAACTTGAACATGAGACGAGCCGTCAAGGCCGGAAATGGGAAGGGTGAGCGTCAGGACGAACCGCAGACAGGACAAGCGGCATCTCTGGTGGACGCCCAGAGCAGGATGGACTGCTGCCGTGTGGAGACGGGGCGGGAACCGGGGCCTCGCCGGCCGAGACCCTCTGATGGGAAGCGCCCGCTTCCGTCCTCGGTCCCTCCTGCTCTGTGCTCCCTCACCCCGCCCTTGGCTGGCGCAGACACTTGTTTGCAACTCCTGCAGGGAGGGGAGTAGAGCTGGGGGGAGGCGGAGGAGGGTCCTCAGGAGGGTCAGGCGTGGGGGTACCCACTTCCTTTGTGTCCTAGGATGCAGAGCCTGGCACGCGCCCTTGATGCGAACTCTCAACACCCACAGAGTAGGTTAATCTCCAAAGCTCTTCCAGCGGGGAGCTAATTTCTCCTTCCGGAATGACTCCGGGCCTCGTCACCTTCTCCATCTGGGAGCGGAGAAAGGGAGATGGGACCGGCCTGAGGCCACAGGCAAAGAAGCAGCAACGCCCAGATGATTCGGTGGCAACTGTCTTGGGCGGAGTCAGCGTGCCTGGGGCTCCACGGAGAAAGTGGGGACACTCCCCACTCATTCCCAGGACAGTGTGACTATGCAAACACAGGAAATCAACTAAAAGAGGATGGGAAGTGGGGAATAAATAGGATGGGAAGGAAGCGCTAACACCGTGTGGACACCACCGAGTAACTGGGGAACCCAAGCTGGGAAACTCGGTCCCCGATGTCACTCTGAATTTAGCGTTGCTTTTCGCGGGGTCTCACGTGAGAAAACTGTGGCTCGCAGAGGGTTAGCTGTCGGGCTCCGTCTCGGCAATGGCGAGTCTCTGAACTTCCAGGAAGAGCAGTGGCCACACAGCCTGCGCCGTGGATGCAGGAGCCACCAAACCCGGGCACTGAGGATGTCAGAGCTGCTCTGCCACCAACGCACCCAGCAGAGGGGATGCCTGGCCGTGCCACTCTTGTGCCCAGTCTACGTGAGTCTCTCTTGCCTCTCAGTCTCTGCAGCTCGGCATGAGGGGCTGGCTGGAGGGGACGAGGGCTGGCAGGTGCGAACGAAGTCTGGCAGGTGAGGCGTCCACTCTGTCCACCATGGTTTCTGAAGGCCAGGGGTGAAAATGATGTTATTATTTACTTCCTGGCTGAAACTCTGAGATAAGAAGAAATGGCCAGGGAGAGTGTATAGATGGGAAGACAGGGACCCAGCAGGGAGCCCACCTTTTACACTTGGAACATGGGAAGATGCTTCCCCGGGCTGTCCAGTGTGTGTGTCTAGGGCAGGGCCTCTGGAAGCAAGACCTGAGGCAAGAATTTGACGGCAAATGGTTTATTTGGGAGGTGATCGCAGAAAGTCCCCCTCAGGAAGGGGAGTGGGAGACAGGGAGGGGAAGGGGGACCATAAAAGAGGCATCGTGTGCAAACTGAGCACTGGGCACTGCTACAGGCACCTGGGGCTCGGGTGCTGGGGATGCCCCTGGCTGTCCTGGAAGGGCCAGCTGCCCGTTTCTCCTCCACCCACCCCATTAGCTGGACCCACTCCTGGAGGCTTTTGCTGCAAGTCGGAGGACTGTGGTAAGGCTGGGCACCCCCAGTGGCCGCCCCCGGGCTCTCAGCGCAGCATGGCTTCATGCATTTGGTATGGGAGGGCAGGCTGAGCTGAGGCCGTGCGGGAACCCCGGGGACTGGGACGAGTACATTCTGGCCTGTGACGAGGACAAAGGATTTGCAGCAAGGAGTTAGGAACACTCCTTTGAAAACTGATCTGCCCCACCAGGCGCAGCAACATCCCACAGGTCCTCCGCTTTCCGCAGGAGGAATCCCAGCCTCCCTCACGGCAGCCAGACCTGCGATGGAGGCACAGGACGCCAGGTGTCGGCAGGGCCAGTGTGGCCTGTGCGGCCCGGAGGCAGTGCTTGCTCAGGAGAAGCAACTTCTCCCTCCAGACACCCCTTCTCCCTTCTCCCCAGCCCACGCCAGTCAGACCGCGACTGCTACCAGCCTTGGGAACAGGCTGGGGTTGGCATTTGGCCCGAGCCAGGCCGTCTGAGAGTCATGCTGTGGCCCCGGCTGGTTAACAAACCACTGTCCTGCCTCAGTACTTGCCGTTCTCACGGTTTAAAGTGCTCTCCATTGTGCCGGCACACGAGGTCTCCTCCCGGAGCAGGCGGAACGTCATCATCTCCGTCCTAAAGACAAGGACACAGAGGCTGAGAGGTGGTGGGGCTTCAGGTCACTGACTCCACGTGGGACTGAGGCCGGGCACCTGATGGTGAGTGTTGGTGTCCTCACTTCATAGACCGCGAGGCTGTTGCTGTCCTCCTCGGCACCACCTCCGGGCTTCCACGGTCTCGACGGGTGACGGGGGCTCGCCTGTGCGCCGTGCCAGGAAGGGCTGTGCAGACCGCCCGGAAGGACCCAAATCAGGCCGTGCTCCTGCTGCTCTGTGCACACTTCACCAAAAAGTGAAATAAAATCATAAGAAACACGGAGGCGAGTTGATGGTTCTTGTGCAGTGCTTGGGGTGAAGGGCACCGAGGTCTGTCACTTACTCTGAAATGAGCAGGAGACACGCTGGACTGACCGATGGTGGGCGGATGGAACCGAGAGAAGACAGTGTGGCAAATGTGAACGGAGGCTTCTAGGCGGGGGGCTCACTGTGCAAGTCTTTCAGCTTTGCTCTGTATAGAAATGTCCACAGTACAACGTGGGGAGTCCTTAGAGCCACAAACCCCTTAGGATCTCCCACCCGTTTCTGCGTCCCGTACTGATCACGTGATCAGGGTCTTGTGGCGGGGACAGGGCTACCTACCCAGGCTCAAAGGGCACACGATGGGTGTGCCTAGAAGAGCAGTCTCGTCGTGCAGCCAAGGCAGCACCTGGCAGGGCAGTTCTCTGCCCTGGCTGGGCACTAACTCCTAGCAGCACTCAGTCAGGAGATGAGCCCATGGGCCGACTTGTTCCCACACGGTCCCAGGTGGGGCGGCACCACCCCATGCTGACAAGTACTAGTCTATTCCTCATTTGACATGAGGGAGGCCCAGAGAGGGCGATCCACCCCAAAGAGGACACACAGCATGCAAATGGCCACAGCAGTCTAGAGCCCAGGTCACCGAGTGCTTGGCTGGGGCTCTGATTACTCTCTTGCTCCTCATAAGACTGTTAAAGGGTGAGTAAGAAAGCCATCCAGGGCGTTGTAGCGATTCTTTGCGCTGGGTGCCATTTAACATTCCGAAAACCCCCATTAAAGTGCTTTCTTTCTCACACAGGTCACGGTGCTGTAAGGAGATGTGTCTGGAGTCGTCTCTCTGGGAGCAGTGACAGGGTTTGCTGACTCAGGCACAGCAGAGCAACAGCTGACAGGGCTGCCAGGTACACGGACACAGCCTGTGACTCTGGAAGGGCTCTGGTTTATCTGAAGTCCCTGATCTAAGCAGTTATTCAACCTGGGACAGACCAATTCCTAGTTGAGTTCACACTGAACTCCCCTGAGACAGTTTCACCATTCCTGGGGAGCCCCGTCCACACCACATGCTCACTGGTTGTGCAAGGGTGCTGTGCTCCTGGTGGCTGCAGTGGACCTGCACTTGCTTCTGCATTCCAGTCCGTGCTCTCTGACGGGCCCCAGCTGCCCTGCCCCTCAGGGCCAGGATGCAGCCCTGCCTCACCTGAGGGAGACCTCCCTACTGCCCCTGAAAAAGGTGTTCTTCTTCTCTGGGGCTCTCTTGCCTCATTTTTGTTCGGGCTTTTATTTTAAATGTGTGGTGAGCTCCACACACCATGGAGATCAAGTGGGAAGCCTCCGTCTTTGTTCTCATACCGTACGTATATGAGCAACGTGGGTGAGGTGCCGCGGAGCCCAGAGAGCATGTCACAGGCACAGCACTGCTGTCCGGAGGCTGAGACAACCCCGGACACCCCTGCTTCCCAAGTTACTGCCTCAGTTTACCCAAGGCAATTAGAATTGGGGCGTTTCAATTTGGCTCTGGATTTACTTATTTAGAAGTGAAGAGGTTTGCAGTCTCTGGTTGAAATTGGTGGATTCATCATGTGTGTTTTGCTTTATTCCCTCTGAATCATCACAAAATCATAGTAAACGAATGCAGACAGGAATAAATCCAGAGGGACGTGGACAACAGCAGACTGGACTTGACGGCAGCATTTTGGAAAAGGGCCAGTAAGTGGCTCAACAGAGTAGATCAGCTAAGAACTGTGTGCCAGGAAGTGTGCACATGTGTGCACGTACGTGTGTGTGTGAGGTGGGTAACAGGATAATACAAAGGAAACTTAAGGTTGTTCCCGTTCCTGCTGGTGTGCAACAAACCCACCCCACTGACAGGCACAGAGCAGCATCCTCCCTGATCCTGTGCTCAGGCATCCAGACAGGGCGGGCAGGGCTGGCTTGTCTCTGCCCCTCTGTGCCTGGAGCTTTAGCTGGGGAGACCCAGGGGCGGGAGCTGTCCGTCAGAGCACCTCACTGGCCCCTCGAGCGGCTTGGCTTCCTCACGGCACGGGGCTGAGTTCTCAGAGCAGGGCTCCAGGACCACCAGCGGAGGCTGCAGGCTGCTTGGCCTCCTACGACCCAGGCTCAGGAGTCCCACAGGCTCTCTTCTGCCCTAATCTGAGGTTGAAGTGGTCATGAGCATGCCTGGTTGAAGGGAAAGTCCACAGATGCTCACCTTTCAATGTAAGGGTGTCAGAGAACTTCAGAGCCTCTCCGAACCCCTGGGGACTTGGAATCAGAAGTGCCATGTCGCTGAAGGCCAGCGTGAGGGCACAACTGCCCTGCAGAAGGCAGGAAAGCTGCTCCTGGGAGGACGGACTCAGTGAGGCTCTGAGCCTGGAAACCAGTCAGAGCTGAGGTTGAAGGACTCACGCTGAAAACAGAGGAATCCAGAAAAATCTGCTTCCCGAATAGTCAGCCACTCCTGCTGGGTCCTCCTTCTTCACTCAGCCACGTGCTGGTTGTGCCCTGTAGGCAGAATGCTGAAGGACCTTCTCTGGTGAGACTGGGAAACCAGAAAGAAAACCTGCAGGACTCACATCTGGGGAGCCCAGGGACGTAGCCAGGCACCCGCCTGAGCAGCTGACGGGGAGATGAGCAGGTGGCAAGCCCCTCTCACCCTCACTGGGCTTCCAGCCAGCCAACTGGGGCCTTAAACATGGGCGAGGTGGCCCCAGCCCCCTAAGCATCGGAGGAGGCCTCATCCGGCATGACAGAGACAAACAACAACAACAACGGCGAGAAGCGGCTCAGGGAGAGAGAGACAGGGCAGAAAACAAAGACACATCCACGGAACAGTAAGGCCACGGTGCAGGGGACCATTTAGAATAAGTGGAAGAGCTCTGAGAAGCTCAAGTTACGTCGAAGAAGTAAAACAACGCAATCGAATTGTAGAAAATAGTGCTGAGGAAATCTCCCAGGAAGTAGGAGAGAAAGACGGAGGTGGGCACACAGGAGAATGAGAGGCTGAAGGCAGGAGGTCCCGCGTCTGCCCAGCAGGAGCTCCGCAGGAGGGAACAGAGGAGAGGACGTCATCAGAGACGTTCCCCAAACGGACGGACAGGAGTCTCTAGGCTGAAAGAGCCTCCAAGTGCTTAGGACAATGGTGACAAAAAGACCCTCATCCATGCACATTGCCGTGAAACTCGGGACACCAGGGTAAAGAGAAGATACTAGAGCTTCCGGAGAGGGAGAGAGAGGTCATGTGCGAGGCTTTAGGAGGAGCACGACACCGGTCTTCTCCACTGCAGCCCTGGGAGTCGGGCCGTGGTGGAGTGATGCTTCTGCACCCAGGGAGAAGGACCGGGATCCTGGAACCCTACACCCAGCCGCCAGCCAAGCCATCAGCAGGTGCAAAGCGCAAACGGCGGACCTGCTGCTGGAAAACGTGATTGACTGTGTGTGAAAACGCCCCATTTTCCTCGTCTAGACTCACATGGAGTCTGTCAGGAGGAGCTCCAGCCCCACTGGTGAGCTGTGTATCCTGGGCTCACTCGTCCCCTCCCGACTCAGCCCGCCCTTCAGGCTGCAGCCCCCTGGCCTTCCTTTGTGGTCAGACTTCTTGAGAACGTGGTATACGTGAATGCTTCTGACCTTCCTGGGTCCGCGGACCACGCTAAGAGCTGACAAAAGCCACAGAAACTCTTCTAAAGGAGAAAAATACATGTGTGCGTGCACATGCAAGACTGTGCCACTGACCCCCGGAGATCCGGGGGTCCTGGGGCTGCTCCTTCAACCCGCTCTTTCTCACCCTCAGTCTTCATATGCGTTCCATTTTCTTGACTACCTTGTTATTCTTTTTCCTTAGTTTTTTATTATAAACATAATGCAGTGCAGAAAAATATAATCAAAGAGCAAGTCCCACCCACCCACTTCCCCTTCGGACTGTCCTCCTCAGGTGTTACTACCTCCAGTCTGGTAGGGACTCTTCCAGGCATTTTCAATACCTTTACAATTGTGCGTGTGCCTGCGGGGGCAGGTGAGTTCATGTACGCGTGTGGACATGCAGGTAAACAATCACACATTCATACGGCGTGGGTTTTTTTTTTTTTTTTTTNTTTTTTTTTTTTTTTGGTGAGAAAGACTGGCTCTGAGCTAACATCCATTGTCAATCCTTGTCTTTTTGGTGAGGAAGAGTGGCCCTGAGCTAACATCTGTGCCCATCTTCCTCTATTTTGTATGTGGGATGCCTGCCACAGCATGGCTTGATGTGTGTAGCTCCATGCCTGGGATCCAAACCTGCGAACGCCAGGCCGCTGAAGCAGAGCACACGAATCTAACCACTACGCCACTGGGCTGGCCCCTAGATGTGTTTTTTTAAAAAACATATTTTGGATCTTGACATACATAATCTGCCATTTGGTTTTTCATGTGATATATCCTAGCCATCCCCTGACGTTAACATATGCATATTTCCCACATTGACTTAGTCAGTTCCACAATATTCTTGAGATGAGTACACTCTAAGTAACTTAAATAATGCCTTATTGATGGCCATTTAAGTTGTTTCAATTATTGTTGCTTATACAAACAGTGCTGCAATGAAAACATATATTCAATAGGACTATATATATATACATATTTAAAATAGTAGGAATGTGTATATATTTCTGCATCTACTATCTCTCTCTCTCAGTGGGAATATGTCTGTAAAATGACTCAGAAGTAGAACTGCTAACTCAAAGGTGTGCACATTTAAATTTTTTATAGTTATTGCCACTTTATTCTCCAACGAGCCTGAACTAATTATGCTTCTACTAATGGGGTCTCAGAGCTCCCTGTCCTCACGTCCTTTCCAATACTGGATATTCTTAAAATACTGCAGATGGGCCAAAAAGAGTGTCTCAATGTTGCTTTACACTTCACGCTCTTGATCACTAGTGGGGTGAACTTTCTCCAAGTCTTTATGGCCAATTTATTATTTTCCCCTAGGAGTTGCCAGTTTCTCCTTTCTGTGTTAATCAGGCCAATTAACACCAACGGCTGCCCTAGACAGACTCTAAAATCCAGGGCCTACCAGGATGAGGTTTGTTTTCTGCTGACTCCAGGCCTCCTCTCTCTGGAAGCCAGGCAGGTGGGCCACGGGCCTCCAGGTGCTGCAGGGGGGCGGCCCACGGGCCCTCAGCAGCCTGAGCTGGGCCGGGAGCCTGCACACCTCAGTATCCTGGTGGCCGGACTGGGAAGTCGGTCACCCCAGGGAGGCTAGGAATGCAGGGAGAGGCCCCTGGCCACCCGCAAAGTTTGTCTTTGTTTTGCCACTGTTTCCCTGAGTTGTTTCCCTTTTTCTTATTAATTTATAAAAGCTATTGATACGTTATGTACATTAACCCTTAGTCCTGTCATGGAAGTTTAAAATGTTTTCTCCCCTTTACTACTTTGTGTTAAAGCTGCTTGAATTCTGTGTCACCCTATACACGTTTTTTGGCTGCATGTGCTCCTGGGTCTCAGTCTTCCCCCGAGGGCATTGGGTTTCATGTTTTGCTCAGGAACGGCCTTGAGGGTGTTCCCCGAGCCTTCGAGCCCCGAGCCTTCTTGTCTGTCGCGTCTGGGCCAATCAGAGCTGTGCACCCCAGGTCTGGTCCTCTTACCCTGTGACGCCTTGTCGCTCATTCACAAGGCCTTGAGCTCCCTGAGGCTGAAGCCCAAATCCTCCCGTCCTCAGGCCGGTGCTGGAGCCACAGTGGGGCCATGGGCCCCACGGGGCCGTGATGAGAATGCAGCCGTGGGGCAGCTGTCTCGGGCAGGTAAGGGGCACAGGGACTTTCCCGCAAGGACAGGTAAGAATCTGGCCCCATGAGAGGCGAGTACCTGGGCAGTACAGAGAGCCTCGGGGCCTCCAGCCAGGGCCGCCTGCCACCCACAGGGAGCCTCGCTGGGCTGGGTGAGGTCAGGGCCCCCCTACACAGCCCTTGTCAGTTCAGCCGAAGGGATCCAACCAGGAAGCTGGTGGCTGGATTCCTGCCCGCCTGCATGCTGCTTCTTTTTAAAAGAATACATTCCGTTCTTCAAATCCCAAAGCCTCCTGCAACCCTGAAAAAATGCTGGCTCCTGGAGCTGCCCTGCCACGGCCAGGCTGCCAGAGCCCTCAGAGGAGGGACAAGGGCTCGGTGTCTCAGGACCATGGTCTCCTGCTCGGTTCTACAGCCGCTTGCACGTCTTCCCCAGCCCTGGAGTGAGAGCTATGCACACTTCCTCTGCCGCTGCATGAGGTTTTGATTTCCCGGTCTTCTGAGGCCGTGGATGACTGGAGTGCTGGCTGCTTGGTCGGAGCGCACGCCCTGGCCTGGTTGGAGGCAGGTCTGGGGCAGGCAGGGTCACCCTGGCCCCTTGTCCTCTCGGTGCAGAGTGACTGAGGAGGACCAGCTGCTTTCCAGCCTCGGACTGTGGCCAGCACGGTGGTGGAGGCACTGCTTTTGTTGGTGGGACTTTTTCTGTGACGTGTCTGTCTGTCAGTCCATCTGTAAGCCTTCCCCCACCCCTGACTGTCTACAAACCTGGCAAACGGTCAGCACACAAGCCGCCACCACTTCCTCCCTCCTCCTTGGCAGATGTCACTAAGTAATCACGGGCGGTGTCTGAACACAGCCTCAGAATCCTTCTCAACACTTGCTGAGAGCTGCCCTTCTAGATGAATGCTCTAGACCGTCCGTGCAGCCGGGTCAATTAGGAGACGTCTGCTGAGTCGACTCTTCATGGCCCGTGTCCACAATGACAATCCCAGATAGCATTGGCGGGGGAACTCAGGGGCTCCTAACTCACCTGTCTCATTCACAGGTGGGGAGATGGAGCCCAGAGAAGGTGGGTGAAGGGTGGCTGACGTGTGTCTGAGCTCTCTCGTAGGAGGGGGGGAGCACTGCCCCATTCGGGAATGCTGCGTTCTGGGGTGCCCCCGGGGGATCATGTACGAGATTGACTTTAAGGCTGGGAGGAGCGTGGCTGTGGGGAGCTTGTTGGCCTCGGCGCAGCCCCACGTTCCCGTGAGGGCAGGGCGCACGCTGGGAGCACTGCATGAGGGCTGGTGGATGTCTCCGTGCTCATCCTCAGCCTGTTTTCCCGATGAAGACTCGGAGGCTCAGAGAGGCCAAGCAGCTTGTCCAGAGTCCCGGGTTGGTAAACACAGAGTGGGGCCAGGGTCAGCTCTTCTGTTCCCTTCCCCGAGCATCTCTAGGGGTGCTGAGTGCCAGCGGTTGGTCCAGCCCCGTGAATCCTCTTTATCACCTTTAGGGCATTTCCGCTTGTTGGAAAGAATCTTGTGCTCTCAGGACCAAGGCTGAGGCCGTGAGGTTTCCAGTCATCCCGACAGGATATGGTAATGAAGACAGAGCACCCAGCTAGAGTGGAAAAACGGTTCCCCACCACGGTCAACCCGGAAACATTTCCTGGGACCTGTTAGAGCCTCAGCAGGTGTTCACTGAAATTCATCTGAAATTAGTCAAATCCATATCTTTGCTAATAATGCTCTTTGCTGAAGCAGATCTGCTTGACTTGAGTCGCATGCATGTAGGTGTGTGAGATGCACATATGCACACTGGACCTGTCACGGCAGCCGGGAGCTTTGCCTTCACAAGGCCACATGTCCCCAGATGCAGCACGGCAAGCGCGGGCCCTGTGCATGTACGGTGTCACTGTCGCCTCCTCGACTGTGCTTGATGCCGCTGGCAGAAGGGGACGAGTTCACAGAGGTGACTGAGAGTGAGATGGAGGTTTCTATCCTAGGATCCATTGCTGTGTACCCACGACCTGGCATTTAGGGGTTTAGAACAACAGTCACTTTGTTACGTGTCCTGATGGTGTGGGTCAGGAATTTGGGTTGGGTGCAGCTTGGCGCTTGCCCCGTTCCTCCTGGAGCTGACAGGGGTCACTTGTTGATGCCCATCTAGTGGGTGGGCTGGTCCAGGGGTCCCAAGACGGCTTCTCTCACATGCCCAGGGCCTTGATGGGGCGGCCTGCCCAGGGTACCAGCATGGGCTCTCCAGCCCGGCCGTTGCGGTGTCCCTGGATTTTCCCTGTGGCAGCCACCTCTCCCCGAGTGAGGAGGTTCCGAGGGAGGAGGTGGAAGCAGCAGCGCTTCTACAATCCTGTCCAAATGTACCACAAGCTCTTTCCTGCGGCCTGCCCTCAACGAGCAAGTCGTGGAGCCAGCCCAGGTCCCAGGGAGGGGGAACCAGCTGCCCTCGGCAATGGAGAGCAGTGGAGACTTTGCCACCTTTCACCCACCACAGCCCAGATTTGGCCCTTGGAGTGCGGGGTGATGAGAGGGATGGAGTGGGCAGTGGGGAGAGACCAAGTCCTGCAGGCCTGCTCCTCAGCACCTCATGTCCTAGAGGGTCTGGCTGTACATTCCCGCATGTGACCCTTGGAATCAGTCCCTGCCCGTCTCTGAGCCCTGAGAGGCTGGCTCTGTGAGCCCATCGCCCGGGCCTGGCCCTGCCGGAGGAGACGGGCCGGGAATTCGTCCTCCCTGCCCCGTTGGGGGTTGTGGGTTAGCAGTAGCTTGTTCCTTCCCGCCATCGTCCTGCTCCCCCAACCCTGTCTCCGACCCTGGTCCCCAGGCCATTCCTGCTGTGTCAGCCCACATGTCGCACCCTCCCTGCCGGTCTCACCAGCTCCCCTCCGGACACGTCCCCTCGTTAGTCCCTCTCTCCCCAGCGCTTTGCATTGCCATGTGTTTCCCAACTGTGGCCTGACTCGTGTGGCACATTTAAAAATAATAACGTGATCATATTTTCATAATAAAAGAACACGACAAGAATTTTATGATCTGTTAGTAATAAAACAACCAATGCTGAAAAATAACTTGTGACGTTTGCCTGTTTTGGGAGAGCCTAAGAGGTTACTCCCCAAACCAAAACCAAAAGGGTGCTTGGGAGACTGAGGACCCTATATAGGTTGTTTCTCCTCACGAATACCGGCCCCTCCTCATGTCGGGCACTTCCCACCGGCCTCCAGAGCCATGGCCCTGGGTGAGGCCGGCAAGCAGCAGCTCCTCGCCAGGTTCTGTGGGGCCCAAAGCTCATCCCCTCCTCAAGACAAGAGCAGGATTTGAGTCTCACGTTAGGCGAGGCCATGGGGTCTGGAGGGGGGCTGGGTGGCAGCCGGGGAGGGAGGCTGGCGCTGCCCGGTGTTGCCACGCCTGTGTGCTGACCCCAGGTGGCTTTTGACCCCCCAGCAGCCTGTGCACAGGGCCGCGTGGCTGCCGTCACCTCTAGTTTGCAGACGCAGACGCTGGCACGCCATGTGAATCTTCTTGGCCAAAGCCCGGTGGCGAGTCTGGAGGTCCCGCATGCTCACCGAGCCACGGCCACCACCCTCCTCACTGCCACCCCCGTCCTGCTATCCTGATGATGCCGAGACGCTGAGGGACGCAGGTGCGGGAGTGTCTTGGAATATGAGGAGACCCGGGGGTCGAGGTCAAACATCCTCCAGGGACGTGCTCGAGAAGGAGGGAGTGGGCTTACGCCTGGTGCTACTCTGCGGCACAGCCTCGGCAGCCCAGTGGACCACCCACCTGAGGACGCCCCTCCTGGTGTCAGAGCAGAGCCCGGGCGCCCCAGGCTGCGCTAGGTGCCATGAGGAACGCAGGCTGGGCACCAGCCTTCCTCCCATCTCCTGATGCTCATGTCTGGCGACCCAGTCTGCCCGGGTCTGGGGCACAGGAAGGGAGCGGGGCCCGTGGCCCCTGGGTCCAATGAAGACGCTGAGGAGCAGGAAAGCTCCCCACTGTGGAAGCAGATGCAGAGCCACCTCCTTCCAGAAGAACACGAGGCTTCCTTCTGGGAAGGGAATGAAATGGATGTGTGGACGCCGTGCCTTGGAGCCAGCCCAGGCTCTGGTCCACCTGGAGGGTCACCTCCTCCTGTGAGTGCTCTGCACTGAGGCCACCTGACCAGGGAACCAGGGTGAGGCTGGTCTTGCTGCATCCACGTGAGTCTCCTCCCTCCAGGCTGTGGCATCTGCAACCTTTGCTCCTGTCTGAGCACGTCTGTCTCTGCTTCTCCCCGTATCTGACAAAACCTCCCCCCTCACTCCCCCTGGAGGTGCCCCAGCCCCTCAGCACCGTGCCCTCAGGCGGCTCCGCGTGGAGCTCGGTCTAGCTCCATGGACATGCCACTCTAGCTCCATGAGAAGGCGTGGCCTCATGTCGTGTGTTTACCCCGACACTGGCCCACACTTTGGGCCGGCCTGGGTGTGGGTCAGGCCTTCCCACAGGCTGCACGTGGGGGGCTGTGTGCCCAGACAGGGCTCCCTCGACCCTGGCCTGCCACCCATGTGTGTGGCCACTTCCTGAGGACAGGAGCCCCTCTGAGGAGCTGTTCTTCTCTCCCTTCTAAACAGTCGGCAGCAGGCCCCCCGCTGAATCCCAAGTCCTGTGGGCGCCATACAGCTGCCCCACTAGCTGCACCTCTTTCAAACCCTCAGGGCTCCTCCAGGGCGAGGCGGGGTGTGGGGCACATTCCCTCTCCTTCCCTGCCCTCCCTGACGCTCAGCTGCAACAGGCGGTATGGGGAGATGGGAGAATGTTGCTCTGTGTCACCGCAGCTGGGTGACCTCCACGAGGGAGAGTGGAGCCAGTGAGCACAGTGTTAGGAGCGCAAGGAGGGACATCTCAAGGATGAGACCTGAAGGTGACGTTGATGGAATTTTGTGTGTGTGTGTGAGGTAGATTGGCCTTGAGCTAAGATCTATTGCCAATCCTCCTCTTTTTGCTTGAGGAATACTGTCCCTGAGCTAACATCTGTGCCAATCTTCCCCTATTTTGTACATGGGACACCGCCACAGCACGGCTTGATGAGTGGTGCATCGGTCCATGCCCGGAATCCGAACCTGTGACACCCGGGCAGCCGAAGTGGAACCTATGACCTTAACTGCTACGCCACCCGGCTGGCCGCTGACGGAATTTTAATGCACCTATATTCCACTTCTACAAAGACGCGTGTCAGCCCCCTTAACTCTTTTATACATTTTGCGGACTTTAGGCAAACCATGTTGGTTATTCTTTAATGGAATTACCCCCAAATGGGATATCAAGTAGGTTGCATCTGTCTATCTGTATACTCGGGTTCAGAGTCCCTGGCATTAGAATGTGCTCTGAGACAGGCTTTAAGAGGTCATCCTTCTCTCCTTCGGCAGGAACGACATGCTCTGCCCGTGCACCAGGGGGCCCGCGGGAGGAAGGCCAGTTTCTCAGGGGCAAACCCTCTCTAGGGTGGCCTGGTGCCCGCCTTCAGGCTGCAGAGAAAAGAATTTGCGTGCATTTTGCAAGCAGCTGTCCCTGTGGTGAGGCCACAGAATGCTCTCACCCCCAGTGGCCAGGGAGCTCTGCACACGGATTCCACAGAGAGAAAATGGCACCTGGACTGGAAGGACAGCCCGGGAGGCCATGTGAGGGACAGCAGACCTGTGGTGGGAGGTCGTGCGCAGCATAGGCCATCTCTCTAGGAGGCATGAGCAGCGTGGAGAGAAGCCCTTCCTCCTTCTTGGTGGTTCTCCTGCCCTCTGCAAAGGAGCCATGCAGAGGAGGGTGCGGCTGCTCCCGGCCCCTCTGCCTCTTCCCCATCTCGGCAGAGCCAGCAAGCAGGCTCCCTCCATCCCTGCTCTCACTGGCTGAACGCCAAGTCACGGCCTGCAGACCCAGAGGGGCCTCTCCCTGTCACGCTCCCCATGCATCAGTTCCTTGGGCGAAAGCTGATGGCGATGGTCCCCCACGGGCTCTCGAATCCTGTTGCACATTGGAGAAACCTGCTTATGAGGAGCTGTCTCCTGCGCTCGGCAGAGGGGCTGTCTCTGCTGGGCTTGGGGACAACCCCTCAGCGCCTCTGGACTCCTGCCCAAGGCGGGGCTGACCCGGTCCTGGTGTGTCAGAGATTCCGGCTTCGGGAGGGCAGCCAAGAAGAAAGCAGATCTTGGAAGGGGGCTGTGCCTGCCTGCAGAGTGGCTTTTTCCCAGGACCAAGTGCTCACAAACAACATGAGAACAGAGAGCAGAGTGGCGTCTCCTTGGGCCCTCCCACCGCCCCCCGTGGGCAGCCACCCCCTCAGTTAATTGAAAACAAAACGGGAAGCAGTTGTGCAATGCAGCTCCTGTGCCATCACGGCCTCCCGTGGGCTCCTCGCTGTGTTTACGGACAAATGGTTCTGAGCAGCAGACAGCCATCCCTTGAGGGAGCCAGGAGCACACACATTGCACAACCCGGAGCGGTCACCTGTCCCCTGTGCTGAAGGCCTCCAGGAAGACAGGCAGCTGACGCTGGGCAGGCAGGCCACCTGCAAGCTGCCCCCCAGGCACGAGCACACACGGCACGTCACCCAGCCTTGGAGGTGCCGTCTGGACATTGACAACACCGTTCACCTCTGCCTGCGGTGCAGGGAGGAAGCCAGCATGCAGTGATGAGATGCCTCTGGGGCCCTCCGCCTGGCAGGGCATGGCTCTCCTGTAGTTCTGGCAGCGGGCCCTGGGTGTGCGGTGTAACCCATTTACAGTGGGAGAGCTGCCGGCTGGTGCCTGACTCTCCCCCTCCTCTCCTGGCCTGCCCTGAGCCATGGCTGGGCTGTGACGGAGGATGGGTGGGGCAGACTTGGCAGGTGGGGAGCAGTGTGGCTGCTCCATGGGCAGTTGAGAAATGTGCCCCTAGGGCCATGTGGATGGTACTTGGGGGCTGGTACAACTGGGTGGGACCCAGTGCTCTGCCAGGTGAGACAGGCCGGGCCCCTCTCCATTGCCCACTTCTGCTGCCCGAGTCCCAGCACGGCTTGTCGGAGGGAAGTGGCCAGGGAGGTGCGTTCTACTCCTGCTACCCTCGGCTCCCTCCTGCCGGGCCGTGTGTGAGGCTAGAGCTGTGACTCTGGGCCCTGGGGGGCCTGTCCCCACGCGGCAAACAGACCAAAGCTTCCACTCTGCTGCAGCTGGTGGGAGGCCTCGGCTTTGCCTTGGGACACCGCATCTGGTAAAGCACAATGTCACCCACGCAGCGCCACGTGTTTGCACCCCAGGGGGGCGGGAGAAGGAACAGGACATGGTCGGGAGACTTCTGAGAGGGTCTGAGATCCACTGGGATGTCAAGACAAAGGACCCAGCCCCCACCCCAGTGCACTGAGGAAATGGGCCCAAGAGTCCCCAGACAAGGCTTTGATGCCACACTCTCCCCTCACCTGGTCCCCAGCAGTTGCTGCCCCTCACCCCCTGGGGCTTCTGTGGGCCATCTGGGCACCTCTGGGAAGTCTCGGGGGTCCCCATCACTGCACCCCAGAAGGTCCCGACCACTGGCTCACCAGGGTGGGGCCGGAGGAAGAGCAGGCTGAGCAGGCTTTGTCAGGGTCCCCACGCCTCTGTGTATGCTGCACCCCTCCTGGGTGGGTGGCCATTCTGGCCTTGACCCCACCCCCTTGGGCTCCAGGAGTGGCGTGAGTGAGCCCGGCGCTTTTCTCCTGCCCCATGCAAGGCACGTGGCCCTGTAGACAAGTCAGTTTCCAAAACAAGAACATCCCCTGACGTCCATGGTCCTCTGGTTAGGGACCAATTTGCATCAGGAAGGCGGAGCCTGAATCCACACTCTGCTGCTACTGGCTGCGTGACCTTGGGCCCACTAGCTTCTCCGGAGGAGGAGAATGTTACCTCCTTCATAGGCTGTCCTGAGACACAAATGGGAGAACATCTACACAAGCCCCAAGCACGGTGAATTTCAACCTCTGTTAGTTCCCTTCTTCCTTATTGAAGGAGGAAGACCGTGAAGCGGACTTTTAGGAACAGTCCTTGGAGAAGAGTCGCAGGCTCCCCTGGAGGGCTCCATCAGTGGGTGGGGGCCCCTGCAGTGCCTGGCATCGGTCTGTGAAGGAGCCATGTGCGAGAAGAACCAGAAGCCGTGGTACCCCGGGCGCTGCGCTGTGCTCGCGCACCAGGACAGGAGCCCCTTCCCATGAGCCCGCTGCCCAGGCGGGCGTGACCTGGCTCATTGCAGGGAGGCCTCAGGCTGAGCCAAGTTTCCAAGCGAGAGTGGCTTGCTGGGTGCTGGTGCCCCTTGACAGGGCCTGGAAATCCAGAACACGTGAGTGCGTGAGACGCTGCGCACAGGGCTGGGCGTCAGGAAGCAACGGCATATCTGCCACCATTGGATTTAGCCCTAGGACTCAGTTGAATATTAACGGTAAATGACAGGGGTGAAATTCACCTGCTTACGGGAATTCTTTGACTCCTCAGGCTTTGTTGTGCCGAAACCATGGAGGGCGTGGGCTGGGATTCCCGGGGCTCCTTGTGGCATCAGAATCACTGTACCTCTGATAAACACAGGTTCCTGGGACCCCTTCCCTGCAGAGATTCTGGCTGGACCAGGCCTGGGCATCTGCATTAACACCCCGTCCCAGATTTGGAACCACTGACATAGACAACTAAGAGAAAGAACAGGGCACGGAGGTCTTCTCCCTAAAATCTAATTATTGGGGGCCATGCAGGGGGTGCTGTGTTCAATCTGCCCAGACCCCTCCTCAGGTGCAGCTGAGTCACAGGCTCCCAGATGCTCACCATCCGCCCGATGCACAGAGGAGACAGCCTCTGGCCTGTTTCTCCGAGCCTCTCCTCCTCCTGCTCTGAAAACTTCACCTGGTTTAACCTCCGTGGAGGCTGGCTTTCCTCCCCCTGCAGAATGCTCCAGGTCATGCTTGGGGGTGTGTGAATGGTATGACACCCATGCACACCTCTGTGAAGTCCCGATCACACATGGAGCATGAGCGGAGAAGGCAGCCCTCAGCCCTCCAGGACACTGCTCAGAATGCTGTGTTCAGGGCTGCACGTGCTCAGCTGCCACCTGGAGAACCTGTTTGGCCACTCTCACTGGACAGGAGCCAGAGGGAGCCGGGGTGGGACCACCCCCTCTGCACAGGCACTGGCTCCCTCTGCAGAGACCGGGAAGGCCCTGCCCTCCACAGGTGAGCTCAGGTGAGCCACAGCTTCTGTGACGTGGTCCCCAGGGGAGTCTGTGGCACCTAATCCAGCCTGAGGAGTCCACCGAGCCACGGAGCTCCTGCCGGTCACCTGGCACCTCCCCTTCCCAGCTTCCCCTCACCCTGGGTGGGAGCGCCATTCTTAGTCTCCTTTAAAGGCTGGGAAACCAGGTCCCAAAGGGGCACAGGGAGACGAGTTTGCTCACTCAGGTTCAAGATTACTGTTGGCAGGGATTGGATCGGGCGTCCGAGCCAGCAAGCCCTGGCCAAGTGCTTCAGCCAGTAGACCAGAAAACACCCCTGAGGGATTTTATAACCAGTGCTCATTTACCGTGTTTTGATTTAAATGTGCATCATGGTCTGCACTCAGCCTGATGGTCCCGCTGCAAGCATTACTTCATGAGCAGGTCAGAGGTGGGTGCCGTCTCCGGTTCGTCGGCTTTTCTTACGTTTGGTAGGACCCCCGTGTTATCCCTGGAAGGTGGTGTTTCTGATCTCAGTAGGGAAGTGACTTGAATAAGATTAGAGATGCCAGTAAACCCAGTTTTGAGCCCTGGCTCGCAAAGATACTGACTTTGTTTTTTCACAGCCAAAGGCTGCCGGTCGTAGAGCTGTGCCTCCTTCCTTACAAGACGGCTGTCTTCACCTGCTGGACGTGCTAACAGCGAGAGCCTCTGTTTCTCCATGATGGTTGTGCAGATCGCAGAGGCCATCAGCAAATGTGGATTGGTTTACTCCAAATGCGGCAGGGAGACCTAATCCCATCTACACTATTAAATTCAGGAACTCAAGGGTGCCCCTGAGAGGAAGACGCTCAGCGCTGAGGGCTGTGGGCAGAGGAATGAGAAGAAAGGTCCATGGGGTCTGGTCAGCAGTCCCTGGGTAAGGGGACCCTGTGTTTGGGGTCTGACTCTCGAGGATAGGCTGGACAGATGAGGTCCAGGGACCACAGCTAGAGGAAGGTCAAGCAGAAGGCTTGCCCTTGCCCCTCGTGCTGTGTCAGGACTTCTTTCCACCCAGGGACAGCTGACGGACAAGGCCCAGGAAAGGGGCAGCCCACCTCTGGCAGGCGTTCCCATTTGCCTGGGTCCAGTGTGGCCTGCAGGACGCCGATGGATTTCGAAAGTTACAACCCAAGGGAGCAAGAAGAGCGGGAGAGGGGTGCTTCCGCCTGGCCCCCACCCGGCTGGCTGCTGCTTGCCCGATCCGGGCTCCGGCACCTGGATCTGCTCAGCCCGCCCCATTACCTGTGAACAGAGGTGACTTCAGCTTCCCTTTGTCGATGGCTATTTGTGCTCCCCGGGCCTCGCCCCGCTCTGTCCTCCCGGCAGCCCTGGGCGCTGGCATCCTCTCTTCCCCATTTCCCACACAGGGGAGGTGTGTCTTGCAGAGGCTGTGAATGCCGTCCGTGCCCCACCACTAGGCGATGGCGGAAGTGGTCCATCCCACCTGCAGGCCCTCTCGGGGCCTATCTCCATCTATGTTTCTATGTATCTGTGTATCTATTTATCATCTATCTGTCTTTTTATCTATATTTACCTATAACTGTCTCTCTGTCTATCATTTATGATCTATCATCTATCTATCTATCTATCTATCTATCTATCTATCTATCTATCTATCTATCTATCTATCCCTCACCAATCTATATCTGTCCATATCTGTCACCCATCTATCATGTTGCTGTAGATACATTATATTATCCAAGAATTTCACTTCAGGATAGTAAAGGGATTGTTAAGAATATTTGTTATGAAAGGGACGGACTGATCCACCTTTCACATACAAACTGCTGATGGAAATGGACTTGCAGCCCCTCCCTCTGGCCAGCGCCCCTGCTGGAGATGTCGGCCGCTCCTGTACCAGGCCTGCTCTGCCCTTGTTTGCCCCACCCTGCAGGGGACCCCTAGGCCAGCCACGTTGGACGCCCACATGGTAGGTTTACTGCTGAATCCGAGGGGGCCCCCCGGTCCTTGGGCTGCTGGCCTGGACCCTGGGCCCTGAGGGGACAGGCCCCATGCCAGGGCCGATGTATCTGCTCCCCACGAGTCCCCTGCCCAGCAAGTTCCTGGAGATGGCAGAGTGTTTTCTTCCGGGAGTTTCCAGTGGTGTTTGGACTGTGTGTTGACAGAGGATGATAAGGTGGGAGGATGGGACAGGGGAAAGGTGGGCTGGCTCTGGCCAGTGGGCCCCCACAGGCCTGCTGGGTCCTTGGGTTCATCCCAATGTTTTGGAGGGAAGACAGAAGGGCAGCAGAACCACTTGCTGTTGGTCCGGGGTCCCCCTCTTGGAGGTGGGGCTTTCACGTGCAGTAAGGAGCAGCTGGTCTTAGCCAGTCGGCCTCTGCGGCTGCTCCAGCGTCCTCACGGCAGGTGCGGAGCCAGCGGGTTTCTTTGTTGACTCTGCAACCAGCTCTGAGCACACTTCCAGGAAGGGTCCCAGCACTGCTGAGAACAGAATCCCGGAAGTAAGTGCAGGGCCCCCAGGAGACCCCTCGGCCAGATATCTCGCCTTTGGTGGTATAAGTTCTGGCGGGTTTGGTGAGCAACAAGGAAGCAACCAGACTCGTTCACTTACAGTCATGCATGTTCACCTTCTGGAGGATTCTTTTTTTTTTTTTTGTGAGGAAGATTGGCCCTGAGCTACCATCTGCCAATCCTCCTCTTTTTGCTGAGGAAGACTGGCCCTGGGCTAACATCCATGCCCATCTTCCTCCACTTTACATGGGACACAGCCACAGCATGGCTTGACAAGTGGTGCGTCGGTGCACACCCGGGATCTGAACTGGCGAACACCGGGCTGCCGCAGTGTAGCACGCGCACTTAAGCACTTGCACCACCGGGCCGGCCCCTGGAGGATTCTGAGTTGAGCAATATGTGTGCATGCTGCCACTGGTTACCAGAGAGTCCAGCAGACAGGTGTCCCAGGGAAACCCTGTATGGAGGGTGTGTGTGAGTGTGTGTGCATGTGCACGAGGGTGTGCGTGTGTGCATGTGTGTGCATGTGTGCACTCGTGCATACACGTATATGCATGTACGTGTGTGTGGGCGTGTATGAGTGTGTGTGTGTGCGCATCCAGAGGGTTGTCAGAGGCCTAGGACGAGGATGGTTGGGCCCCCAGCAGCCCTTAGCAGAGTGCCGCGAGTCAGCAGGATTCACAGGACCCGGCTCCCGCCCTGAGAGGCATTTGGAGGCCTCCATTCATGTCTCCTAGGTTCTTCCATCAAGCCAGTGGGCACATCTCCCGCTCCCGTTTGAAAGACAGGTTGGAGCACATGTGACAACACGTTCGTGGGGCCTGGTTCCTGGGTGGGTTTGCAGCTCCCCTCATCTGTCCAGCAACAAGCACACCCAGCAAGGGTGGCTGGGCAGTGAGGCCACACTGAGACCCCGGCCTTCCCTGAGCCCTGGGCCCCTTCTCTGTGCACACGGGCTGGGATTCGGAACTGGAGTTCTTTGGATCTGCAAATACCATGAACTGCACACCACAGCAGTGAGGTGTGGAGTGGCACCCAGTGAGCCAACACGTTAACATCCGGTAGTGAAACTAAGTGGCACAAATAAAGTCTCAGGTCCCTCTATTCAGGTTGAACTGTGTCTGCAAATGAGTTACCAAAAGTTATGGTTCTCAGAGCTTTTTGGATTTTGAATGACTGATAAGGAATTACAGACCTGCAAAAACAGACAAGCTAGTTGACACAACTAGACTTAAAAGTCAGACCCTGGGCTGTGCCTGCACATGGTGTGTGTGTGTGTGTGTGTGCGCGCATGTGTGTGTGTGCCTGCTCTAGGCCTCAGGATGGTGGTGAGGTCAAAAGTCACCCCTAGATTAGCTCCCCCCACCTTGGGCCCCTGCTTAAAGCGGCCCAGCTGCCGCCCCACCCCCACGCCTGGCTCGCAGGCAGCAGATGGCCCCTTGCCCTTGGGCGGCGGGGTGGGGGCAGGGAGGCCGGCGTGCTAAGCTGTCGGCTCTCGGGCTGCCAGCCCCTCCTCTCCCTCCTGCTCGCTCTCCTGCACCAAGAGAGCCTTAAATGCTCAGGGGCCTAGGGTGGGAGGCACCTCAGGTGGGAGTGAGGTGGGGACTTGGGGACATGCTGTGGCTGCTCTCAGAGAAGGAGAGTAAGGAGGGGGGCGCCTGCAGCCAGGGGGGAGGGTGGGCCGTCCCACTGACAGTCTGGAGGCAGGGTGGGTGCCCCTGCGAGGAAGATGGGGGGTGTTGATCAGAGGTGACCCTGCGCCTGGTGCATTTAGCAGAACAGCACCCAGTTAAATGCCGGCTTTGGGATTGGTGCAGACTCCAAGCTCTTATAAGGTGTCTGCAGGGAGCCGGTGGTGCTGGGCTCAGAGAGCGGCTGGCTCATTTGTCACAATGCCACGCTGCACTTGTCCCCCTGTGGCCCTCAGACTGCTTTCCCCTCTCAGCGGAGCGGTGGGGCTGGGCCAACCCTCCCACGCTCCTGTGCACGCAGGGACGGGGCATCCTAGAGAGGCAGGCGTGGGGGAAGGCTGCCCTCCATGTGGCGCCTGGGGGCTGGGAGACCCCAGAGGGCAGGGCTGCATGATGTCCCCAGGGATGCTGATTGCGCAGAGCTGGCTGGCCCTCTGTCCTGAGCGCAGGGGCCTCAGGGCATCTGATATATCGCCAGCGACAACCCATGGCCCTGGCCAGAGGGGCCGCCTGGGTCCTCCCGATGAGTCTGAGATTGGTTTTTCTATCCCCTCAGACACACAGGGCCTAGAGTTAGCTTTAAGTTAAACATAATGAGATGTGATATTTCTGCACGAACTAAAAAGTGAGCATCACTTTGAAGACCATCTTACCTGTTCCGAGGAGAGAGAGGTGCTTGGGACGGGAAAGTCCTCTCGGGGCAGGCCTTGTAGGAGCAGCTCTGCGTTTATGACTCCCCTGCGAGCCCGGGAGAAATTTTGAAGGGGTGTTGCTACAGGAAAGACTCACCGGCTGGGATCAAGGGTCTGGAAACTCCTTATTATTCTTTCCTTTTTTCCTAGCTGGAGATTAAAAAAAAGCTTTTAAAGTAATTCTGAAATACGCTACATACGAAAGAGTATATCTAACGTCTATGAACATTGGAAGAACAACAATAAACAAAGACACAGCCGTGAAGCCCCCTGCCCAGGCTAACGCCGCGTTGTTACACACACCTCTGAGCCGCCCCAGCACTTCCTCCTTTCTTGTCTCACTTTAGCTTCAGTAACCGCTGGCCTGAATTCTGCTGTAATCATCCCATCTTGTTGAAAGTTTTACTGTATACAGATATGTTGCTAAGCAATAGATTGCTACATTCTTGCCAGCTTTTGAACTTTCACAAACAAAATCATATTGTATAAATTCCGTGACTTGCTTTTTTCTGCTCAGGAGCTTTATGCATGTTGTGGCATAGACTTGTCTGTCAATCATTTTCACTGCTGCGTAGTATTCCGCTGTGGGAATTATTTGGATTGTTTCCAGGCTTTTGTCGTTGGAAACAACACCCGTCTGAATATCCTTTCAGGTCACAGATCCCAGAGTATGACTGCTTTGGTTCAAATCCTGGCTACCCAGTTCCTGCCTGTGTGACCTTGAACAAGTGAATGTACCCTCTGTGCTCCAGGTTCCACACTTGTGAGATGCAGATAACAGTAGTACGTGCATCAGAGGGCTATGAGGAGGCTTAAGTACTCTAATTTAGAATAAGCCCTTAAAATGGCACCTGGCATGGGGTCAGTTTAAAGGTTAGATATGATGATGATGGTCATGCTGATGGTGGTTGTGGTTGTGGTGATGGCGATGATGGTGGTACTGATGATGGTGATGCTGATGGTGGTACTGATGATGGTGATGCTGATGGCGGTTGTGGTGATGGTGATGATGGTGGTACTGA
>JABWHU010001010.1:51847024-51913093 GCA_014189135.1 Dicerorhinus sumatrensis harrissoni | reverse complement strand
AGTGTGCTCATCCCCAGTGTGCTCATCCTGAGTGTGCTCAACCCCAGTGTACCCAACCTGAGTGTGCTCATCTCCAGTGTGCTCATCTCTAGGTGGTCATCCTGAGTGTGCCCATCCCCAGCATACTCATCCCCAATGTACTCATCCCGAGTGTGTTCATCCCCAGTGTGCCCACCCCCAGTGTGCTCATCCCCAGTGTGCTCATCTCCAGGTGCTCATCCTGAGTGTGCTCATCCCCAGCGTACTCATCCCCAGTGTACTCAACCTCAGTGTACTCATCCCCAGTGTGCCCATCCCCAAAGTGCTTGTTATCAATGTGATGTCCCTCATTTTCTCCCCTCTTTTGCACACACCTGTTTTAAGCCTCTTAGCTGACATTTCCCAAAGAGTCTCAGCAGGCTATACTTTCATATCCACATAAACATGATTTGATTGTGTTTTAAGCTACTTGCGTGGAGATGAAAATGACACTGAGAGCAGAATGAAGTCGTGCACGCCCTCCTTAGTTGCATGTCCCTGTGGTAGAGAGCTCAGTGTTGGGGGGCTGAGCTGGCCAGAGTCAGGGTCCCAGGTGAGTGAAAAGTCCTAGGTCAGCGAAGGCTCCTGGGGGCGGCGAGGGGGTCGATGGGGTGACTTGAAACTCAGCTTTCTCCTTCTCTCCCAGTGCTTTGGGAGCAAGGGCAGCCGCAGATGATGGGAGGGGTCCTCAGAGCCCGCTGTCAGCTCCTGTCTCCCCCGCCCACGAGTTCTGCCTGGCAACCAGGCCACCCTCCATCTGCCGTCTGGAATAATGAGCTCACCCCGCTGGTGCTGGCACAAGCCAACCTTCTTCTCCTATTCACTGGATTGCCCTTTCAGCTTCCCATTGTCCTTTGCTAATGGCCTTACAAAGTGCCTGCCTGTTACCTTTCCTGCCCCGCTGGTGTGGCTCCCCGTGGAAGATCTCAAGCTCTCCTACTTGATGCGCTGGCAGGAATGCGGGCCTGGTGCTCCGGGATGCGGGTCGCCCTCCAGGCCTTCACTGCAGTCATTAGCTTGGCCGCAAGTGTCACAATATTTTATGGGGCGTCCCCCTCACCCCCGCGACCTGGGCGGGTTGCCACATGGCCCATCGTCTGTGTCTTTTCGAGCCCCGCCCCAATCAAGCACATGGCTGTCCCCGTGCCTGCGACAGATGGCCCGGGTGCCTGCGGTGGGTTGGAGGCTACGGCCTCCATTCACCTTCGATTTCACCGTCACTCCTGAGAGCAGAGACGACAGGACAGCAGTGGTCGGGTGGCTCGAGGGCTCTGAGGCTGGACTGACTGTTAACCCTGTCTGGGTTGAGGCCTTGTCCTGCAGTGCGAGGAACCACCGGAGCAGGCCCTTTCCGCTCGCCCTTCTTCTTATCTGCTTGTGCAGCCAAAGGCACAGAAAAGCAAGAAAGGGCAAACAGAGCTCTCGGGGCAGAAAGAGAACTCCCTTCTTCTGGGGGAGTTTGCAAGCTTGGCCATGGTGTGCAATCGCTGCCGTCAGGAACAAGCGTCATATAATGATGTTACCCACACGTGGCCATCGTCCTTTCAGCTTAGCTCTGGAGATGGAGCCAAAACAGAGGGATTCTTTATCTGAAAAGGAGATGTCAGAGAACAGAAACTACTGGGACCACGTCCTGAGTTATAAAAACATTGGCTGAGCCCAGCTTTCCTGGGGGGGATTTGGCCTCTGTACGAGGGGCTGGAGGACAAAGCCCAGTGGGCTGGCTGGCTGGCCACTGCCCACTTGATGGCCGAGCTCTGACCTCCACAGGTTCCTAACCTGTGACACATGATTTGCGGCCGTGGTTCCCAATGGTGCACGTGTGAGCATGTGTGTGTGCCTGCCCCCCCCGTGGAGGCCTGAGCACGCGTCCTCGAAGGCTGCCGGCTTTGTTTTCTGAGTGAGCAGCTTTCTCCAGATTTGCTGATCTTAAAAGCAGTGACACGCCGTGTCAGATCTGCCCACAGTCCAGGCACGTGGCTGCATCGAGCATGCAAATGAGTCGGACGCTTGCCCAGGCCTGGAGCACCCGAGCCAGCCGCCCCACACCCCTGGGAGGCCCAGCAGGTGCCACGCAAGGCAGGTGTGCGGCTCACCATATGCTCTGGCCGGGGTTGGGTTTCTGCCGGCGTCTTTCAATTCCCCATCAGGTGAGACACTCCACACCAGCCTGGAGATGCACGAGTCACCTCTGGGCATGCGTTTGCTGTTCACTGACAGTGGTTTTGTCTGTAACTTAGGAGCTGGGACAGCCCTGAAACCCTGGCCTCCATAGGCAGAGAAGCGACCAAAGTCAGGGGCTGGGAGGTGGTGACAGCCGACTGTCAGGAGCCTCCAAGCTGGGAAATTCTTTCTAAAATCCTCTGCATTTAGAGGACTCTGGTTATGGCTAAATTATGCACATGCCTTCCAAATGCACTGTCCATCTCTTCAGACCCGGGCTCTGGCTGCGAGATGAGCTCAGGCAGGGCCCCCAACTTTGCTCCCCTGCCGAGTGCCCCAGGGAGCTTTAAAGAGCCCAATACTTAGGCTGTACCCTGGAGAATGAAATTGGACCCTCGGGAAGTAGGACCCAGGCATCTGTATTCTCATGTGATGCCAAGTCTGGGAACCCAGGGTTTAGAGCTCTGCTGCCCAATACAGTAGCCACTGGCCACAGACATCTAAGTTAACTGAAATAAAATAAAAAAGTTAATTTTTCAGGGCTCAATGGCTGTATTGGACAGTGCAGAGAGTCATTTCATCATTGCAGGACGTCGACCAGGCGTCACTGCTGGGGGCAGTCCCTCCAACGCCTGCTCTCACAAGTGGGGCTCCAGGGCCCAGGGAGGTGACTGGGTCTCCTCAATCCGCATTCCTCAGTGATCAGGCCACTGGGGCGCAGGTGTGCCCGGAGAAAAGCCTCCAGAAAATTCAACGTGCAAAGACGAGGTGCCTAGAACTGTTGCGTGCAGCCCTCTTCAGAGTGCTGGCCACCTTCGGGTGGCCTCAGTAACATGTGTTTCCAGGGGATCCTCTTGTGCTCTGGTCACACATGCACAAGGGAACCCTTGCCCCACGTCAGACTTATAGCATTAATGTATTAATGCAAGTCACCAGCCCCCCGAGGGTGCCACCGTGGCGCCTGCGCCGTGAACGTGCCGTCTCCGTCCGCCCGTCTGGGTCTCGCCCTGCAATTTACCAGATGATGGTTTTTCCAGCACACGCCAGGGATCTCTGAAACGGAAGGTTTGGTTCTCAGATGAGCCCGAGTGCAAACCCGAGTGTGTGCAGGGAACCGGCTCAGACAGAAGCGGAGCCGGGAGGGGGCCTTTCCAGCAGGCTGCATTTCACAGCACGTGCTGCCAACTGTTGCAAAAAGAAAACACCACCCCCAAGAAGAAGAAAGAGAGGGGAGATGTCCATATTACTGCAGGCTGCAGCCTCCCTCCTTCCCTGTCATTGTTCCCCGAGTCGGCAGCAGGCCCGCGACAGCTGGGTATCACTAACAGCTGCTTTTTCCTGGGGTGAAATGAAAAGATTAGGGGATGTGGGCACGTGCTGGCCTCAGGAGCCCAAACAATGCTCGATTTAGGGTGAAACTTGTCTGGGGAGGCTGACAAAGGAGGAGGCTCCAAGTTGGCCAGGGGTCAGAGGGGGGGCTGGCTCTGCCGGAGACAAAGGGGCCGACGGGGTGGGGGGCGCAGAGGGCTGGGGGCCCTGCCAAGTGAAAAGCGGCCTTAGCAGCAGCTGCTCCCGCTCCAGAAATTCGAGACGGGTCTTTTCACAAACACAAATGTGGAGAAGAATAGGGGGCCATGCTTAGCTGAAATGACTCGTTTGCAAATGAAAGGGAGATTGAGGGCCCTTACATTTTCCAAGTTTTCACCTAAGAGGATGGAAAATGATTAGTGAATGGCGAGCACGCGGCGACGGGCAGGGAGCGTGCAGAGCAGATGGGCGAGCCCCCCGTGCCCACTCTGTGTTTACATAACAATCGCGGCCCTGCCGGCGGGGCACGAGCCGGCCCCTAAACGTCCAGCACGGGGACACCCGCCAGCCCGACTTCGACTGGTGCAGAGCCAGCCGGGCCCCATGGGAGGCCTTTGCTGCGGCCCGTGCGGATGTTAACATGTGCTGGGCTAAATGAAGTACGCTTCCCAGCCAGGAAGACACTGACGACTGCGGGGAGGCAGGCCCGCCGACGGGGGGGCACCCAGGCTGCCGCACCCAGCTGGGATGTCCTACTCCCCACTGGCCATTTCCTCCTGGTGACTGGTGACTGGTGACAGCCAGCACAGCCCGCTCGAGGGACACCCTGGCCAGCCCTGCGTGAGGAGCAGGGTTTAACTGTGACAGTGCACACAGCCTATCCCCAGAGTCAGGGCCACGGGAATGGCGGCCAAGGGCGCCCTGGAAGGGACGCTGCAGGGGGTGCCACCTCAGGGCCTCCCGCACGCCTCGAGGGGTCTGAGGGTGGTGTCCTTGGGTTTGCACTCCTCCCTCACGTCTAGAATATTCCTGCCCCAAAGGCAGAGCTTAGCGCAACTGTGAAGAAACATCAGACAAACTGCACCGAGGGGCAGTCTACAGAAGGCCTGGCCTGTGCTTCTCACGGCGGCTGCAGGCGGAGAGATTCTGAGGACACGCTGGAGGGACGGCCGGCCCAGTGTGCCCACACCCGTGCTGTTGTCTGCTGTAAATGGCATGGTTGGAACAACTGGCAAGTCTGACGGGGTCTGCAGAGTAGATACTAGTATTGCATCCGGGTGCATTTCCAGATTTTTATGATTGTACTGTGGTTACGTAAGAGAAGGCTCCTGATTTCCTAGGAGATCTACAGTATTTGGTAAAGCACATCATCCCTGCCACTGACTCTCATACGGTTCAGAAAAAAATTCTGTGTGAGTGCGTGTGTGTACGAGCTTGTATATATACAGAGAGAGAGACAGCGAGAGACAGACAGACAGAGAGTGGGAGCGGGAGAGAGGGAGAGGAGGAGGAGCGCGGGAGAGAGGGAAGGCAAAGCACAATTGGTCAAGCGTTCCCACTTGGGAAGTCTGATTGAAGGCGACATGGTAACTACTATTGTAACTGTTCTCTAAGTCTGAGATTGTGTAAAATACAGATATTAAGAGGAAAAAGACGGGGCAAGGGAGGCCCTGCAATCCTTCCGGGGCCTCTCAGCACCTCCCCCAGGAGTCACGGGGCCCAGGGTGGCTCTGACAAAAGTCTGAACTCCTTATCAGCTCCCAGTGCACCCCTCGTGGGTGCAGTTCCTGCCGCCTGGGGTCCTGGGGCCCTTGTGGACCACGTGGACGAGGGGCAGTGCTGCTGTTTGGGGCATAAAAGTCCTCCTGGGCCAGCCTGCCGGGGTGGGAAGATCTCCTGAGGCTGGTGACAGACACCTATGAATGGAGGACCTAACTGTAGAGGTGGGAGAGGGTGGGGCTCGCTGAGGAGCAAGAGTGAGGAAGCCCATCTCAGAGGTGTCCCCGTGCGCCCCAGGGGGTGGCTACCTCTGAGGTGCTGTTTCTGACGATGCATTTTTCTCTTATCTCCATCCATCGAGTCATTGTTCTATCACCAAATTCTATCCACTGCCTCTCCCGCTAAGCTTAAGCTCAGTCCAACTATTTTTGCTGTTTTGGGTCTCTCTTCTGCCTACACATTTGTATCGCTGGGCGAGGTTATGAACAAATGCCCGGGCCCCAGCCCAGAGTACCTAATCTGAATCCCAGGTAGGGGCAGCTGGGCATTCTTGTGCTTTGAGAAGATATTGCGGGAGTTTGAATGTGCACTCGGGGTTGTAAAGGGCTGCCTGGAAGGGTGGCCTAGACAACCTGGCTGTGTTCTTAAAACGAACAGGGACATGGCCACCTCAGGAGTGGTCCTAACGTCAGGGTCAGGTGTGCGGATGTGCTGGTCTGAGGCTTCATGACACAGAGGCCCATGTTGAGAGCCTGGCTACCTTTAAATCCCTCACCCCAGCTCCTGCTCAGGGGTCAAGGTGTGCATGGGGACAATGGAGTTTGCACTGAGGGGCACGGTGTGAAAGAACGTGCTCCCAGACGCCAGTGGATGGAAGACAGGCATCTCCCTCATGCACGGATCTTGATGGAGCAAAACCCAGAGGTTTCCCCCGAAAACCCCACTCAGCAGGGCCCCTTGGTGAGCGCCAGGGCAGAGCAAGAAGCCTGCAAGGAGGCTCCACGGAAACTTTCCTCTCAATTTAAAGGAACTACTAAATTGAGCAGTCAAATTTTAATCACGCCTTCCTTTTAGGATTTCTGGGGCGTGCACGCACTGTCTTTGCTTTCTGTTGGGAATGTGTAGGCTGCATAAAACTGTCACTTGCTGTTTGTGCTTTTACGCAACGACAGATGCAGCAAGATCATTTCCACAACCCAGGACGGCAGTCAGGAGAAGTCAGCCGGTCCGCCAATTGTTCTGCCTGTGTCAGAGGCCGCGAGAAGTGCACACACCCAGCTCCATGGAGAGTGGAGGGGGCGTCCCAGGGGTCTGCCTCAAAGTGAGTTATTTAGAGATGAAGGCATCTACGCAGGCTCTCCCTGCTCCGGGAACCACAGTCTGGCTCTGAAACTCTTGGAAGTGTGCTCAGTGCACAGGACAGCGGAGACCTTGCTGGCAGAAGCACGGCTGGCGGCAGCATGCGGTCCCTTGCCTGGGCCTTGGGTCCCATCCGTCTGACTGCAGATGGGGCAGCTTAAACAACAGACTTTCAACTCTCGATGTTCTGGAGGCCAGAAGTCTGAGCTCATGGCACCAGCATGGGGGAGTCTGGGCGGGCCTCTTCCAAGCTGCCGATGCCACCTTCTCCCTGTCCTCATGTGGGGAGAGAGAGCTCCGGTCTCCTCTTCTTACAAGGACACTAATCCCATCGTGGGGCCCACCCTCAGGACCTCATCTAACCCCAGTCACCTCCCAAAGGCCCCGCCTCCAAATACCATCCAGTGGGTGTCAGGGCTTCCACACGTGACTGTTGGGGGGACACAGACATTCGGTCCACTCAAGTCCAGATGATCACAGGAGCTTGCTGGGTGCTTTTCCAACCGCATCTCATGCAGCGCTAAATCTCACGTGTGTAGGAAATACATCTGGATGGGTCTCCTGAGGCGTGCGTGGAGCTGAACACTGAGTACGGGAGACGCGGGGAAAGTCAGGGAACTGTTGGTTACTGAACTGAAAAAAAATGAAGAAGAGTTATCCACAAGGGGAACGTTATTTTGCTCTTCTTTGATAAGGTCATTTTCAATTCTTCTGGGAGACGTGAAACCCTCGGCTCTCAGTGCCACGGAACACTGCATTTGTTCTTCTGTGGGTCTGTTCGAAGTCCGGCCTCTCTGAAATCCTTTTCTCGCTGAGCTCCGCCTACACTGTGGGAGGGGCTGTGTCCTGGATGACTTTAAGAAAAGGGAAGAGTCAGCCCAGAAAATACCTTCGCTGCCCTTCATTCTGCCCCCAGGAATGGGGTGGCTTTAGTGATAGCAGGTTTCAGGGGTCTGGTGGGCAGCCCGACCGCTTCTGGCCAGCTGCTTTCCTGTAGCTCGGGGCTGGCATCCCTCTCAGAGGCTGGGGCGGCTGCCGGGCCTCAGGGGCTTTTGTGGGTCACAGGACTCCAGAGGCCTCAGGCACAAAGGCCCAGCTGCTGGTGACAACACCGGCTGGAGAGGGAGGGCCCGTTTGCGAGGCGCTGGCTTCTGGAGTCCTGGGAGGCAGGTGAGGCTGGCTGACCGTGTGCTCGCCGGTCCCCAGGGGTCTGCAGGGAGCCCCAGTGGGGGGGCCTGGGGCAGAGCACCTGCCCCCAATCCAGATGTGGCCCAAAGGACTCGTGGAGGGACACGCCCTTTCGTTAACTGCTTCTGCACAGTCAGGGGTCCTCAGATGGACTCCCTGTACATCACTGCCTGAATCCAAACTTTCTCTGTCACACGACGTTTGTGCCACCTGAAAGCTCGACTCTGGTGTGCTGATAACTCTGAGTGAGTCTGCGTGCTCAAAATAAAAGTAACAGGCGTGACCCAGAAAAGACAGAATGTCCTTGTCCTGCAAAGGCGGCCAGGCGGGCAGCCAGGGCAGGAATCAGGCTGGCTTGAGCCCTGGAGTTACTCTGCTCAGTGTCCTCCTCTGTGCGTTGGAGACAGGAACAGCCCGTTGCTCTTCTGGGGCCAGAATCCCATGAGCTGTCTGCTGCATGCCTGGAATCATCCAGAGGCTGCACAAGCCCGTCCCTGCTGAGTATGAGAAAGAGACCCGGGAGAAGTAAATGCTGCTCAGAATGGTCTTCCCCAGCACACTGCGATTCACTGGGAGCTGCACACGTGGTTTACACATGTGTGAACGCCCTGCGCTCAGGCGCCTGGGCAGAGAAACCCCAAGTGAGTCAAGGTTAAGGGAGCAGTGCTTTGTATCACGCACTGTGCCATGCGCCTTGGAGCCCAGCGCAGCCGGCTCACATGTGGCTCATGGCTCAAATGTCCTGTGTTCTCCTACCCCCGACCTTCCCAGGAGGTCTTAGGGAGTTGATTCAGCAGGTGTATTAGCATGTCATCCTGCAGAGATGGCAGTTGGAGACAGAAATGCCTGGGAGGTGCGGAAAGGTCCCCTCCATCTGCATTGCTCCTGGTTTTACCGTTGGCTCTGGGGGATCCAGAGCTGGAAAAGCTGGGCTCTGTGCTCGGGGTCCCAAGCGTTGGGAAGCACTGGGAGCGGCCTGTGTGGGGAGGCAGGCTGCCTCTGTGCAGGAGGGGGAGGGCTGCCTGCGAGCGTGGCCTGGCCTTGGCTGTCTGGGGGGCTGGGCCTTGGAGGCCGAGGGAGAGGCCCCAGGGATGTCCAGGAAGGACAGAGGCTGGGGCAGAGGCCTTGGCAACCCCCAAAGAGGACACAGACCCTTGCAGCCACTCAGCCAGGCTCCAGGATGCACGTGTTTGTCTCTTTCATACGGGGCCCTCTCCAAGGCCCACGTGGCATGCAGATCCCTTCATTCACCTTCATCCATCACGCAACGTTAACATCCACGCAAACCAGAGCAGCCTCTGAGGGTAATATTTCCAGCTGATTCAGCAAAAGGCAGGGGTTTGAGAGTGGGAACTTTCTGTTGTTGTTTAATGAGAAAGTACATACCGTGCTGTCCTCTTAGGCCTCAGAGCCAGAGGCTGATTAGACTCTAGTTTTCCATTGTTCCCAGAAAAGCAAAGACTCCTGGCAGAGGAGAGAGGCAGCAGCCCGCGGGCAGCCCCTTCCTCTCTGGTGCGGAAATTCTAGCCAGCAGCCTGGCGTGTGCGGGTCCTGAGGGTGAGTGGCTGGCAGGGCCCTGGGAGAGGTCTGGGTGGCACTCTTTTCTTCTCTGGCACTGCCTCTCCATAGAGGCTCGCTCTGATGGGCAGCAGATGCTCCCTGGACATGGAGATGAAATTTGCCCCCCAGTGCCTGTCTGCCTGCCAGTTCCAGCTGGCTTAGCAGACCTGCGCTCGCCGTGGGGTGGGGGTGGCGGTTTTAAGAGACGCCCACCTATTCTGCGGCAGCCCTCTCATCGAGTGGTGGGGTCTCTGTCCCGTCCTCCTGAACCCAGGCCCACCTTGAGGACTAGTGCTCACTGGAGCCCTGAGCCGACACGCAGGAGCTGCTGCCACCTCGGGCCGCCACGTTGTGAGGAACCCAAAGCAGCCCGTGACAGCCAGCACAGGGAGAGGCCTGAGACCACATGACGAGACCCCCGCCAGACCCCAGCAGTTCCAGCCACTGCCTGGCTACAACTGCCGAGGCCGTGCGCCGGAGCCACCCAGCTGGGCCCCTCCCCAAACCGAGAGAAATCAGAAGATGATTGTGGCTGTTTCAGGACACTAAGTCTGGGGTGCTTGGTGACACAGCAACAGAGGGCTGGAACACCCGCTGTTCCTGCCATCCCCCGCCCCCCAGACCCCGAAACCAAATGCTTCCCTGGATGGCTCGGCTGGACGGCCCGGAGCTCTCCTCCTGCCGTTTTCCGCTGGGCCTCCCCAGGCCTCCTCAGGTCATGGCACGGATGCCGCGCCTCGTACTTGCTTATGGACAAGTGCCTCTTCGCTTATTTACCTTTAATTTCTCCCCTGCTTTCAGAGAGGTTGCAGGTGCCTTGGCAGCTCACAGAAGAGGTTAATATAAAGTCAGGGACGTTGGGCAACTTTGGTAGAAAGTGGGGAAGCGAAATGAAGACATCGGGAACCGAGGTAAAGAGAACGCGGGAACAGAGTTAACATTTAACTCCAATTTCTCGGCAGCTAAGGAGTTTTTAAAAGTGCCAACTCTTAATTTAAAAAAAGAAAGGGCAGAGCAACTCTTCAGGAAGGACAAACTGCTCTCCTGGCACTTATGTCCAGGAAAATTAAGTATTTGAACATAAGGCATAGGAAATAGCATAACCATCAGTGTTGCCCATGGCATTTGTGTTATAAGAAGAAAAGTCTTTTGCACGTGGTGTTTTTTGGTGTCATTGCATAATAGAGCCTTGGACGAGATGGCAAGTCCTCCTGTGGGTGCAGCTTATCTGTTGACAGCTGGACGGGGCCCAGGGAAGCCGGGAGGCTGAACCCACCTGGGTGGGCGTGTCCTTGCTGTGCTTGTGGCTGGGATGCTGGGGTGTCCGGAGAAGGCCAGGGAGGATCTTCTGTGCCGATTGAGGCCAGATCCTCATGCGTTAGGGCAAAGTGCTGACATTCTGTCCTAAGAGCTCCGTCAGGGCTTTGGCTCAGGCGAGAGCTGGGGGAAGGAGGGAGGGGCCTTGAGGATGGCCAGTCAGTGCCTGCTTCTCCCTGGGAAGGACTGCTTGGGCTGACCTCTCTAGAGCCAGAGACCATCCTGAGTGGGCAGCCCCATTAGTCTGTGCACGTGAACCCAGCTTCAGGCTGGGGTCCTCCAGGGGCCACCAGATTGCAGGCCCAGGGGACAGCTCTGGCCGCTGCTGTCCTGCAGGAGCTGGGCCGGGCCCCCCTGCAAATGCACCGAGGAATGGCTGTGGTCTCAGTCACAGCAATGGTGTGTTTGCTCCACACAAACGCAGGCACACATGGTGCAAACGCTTTTGTGCACTATCTCTCTGCACCAAAAATAAATCTTCTTTATCTGACCTGACCTGGGATTTCATTATGGAACTAAACATGTTTCTGCCTTTGTGGTTTCTTTCCTTCTCCACACTTGCTTATGCCCACAGACAGGACGTGAGTGGGCACACAGAGGTTTCTCCCGGACACTGGACGTCGGTCAGGGCTATCTGGGTGTCCCCAGTCAGGATGTCTGTGCCCATCCCTAGGCAGCACTGGGGGATCGGTGGGCATGGGGTCTGGACGCCCCACCTCGGGCCTCCAGCGTCCTCAGAAGGGTGGTGCCCAGCCAGGCAGAGCAGTGGACCTGGCAAGAGGGCCTTGGGGCCCACGTGTACTGATGCATGGCTTCCTCTGGGGCTCCGAGTGGGTTCTCTGATGGCTTGGCCCTGCATGAAACCCAGGACTCGGTCAAACTCTGGGGCAGCTGAGGGGGTGCCCTGGGACACCCTGATGGCATTTCCCACCCCGTGACGGCTGGATCTGGCTCTTGATCTGCAGGGAAAAAAGAGAACGTGCCCTTTTCCGCCCACCGAGATCCACGCCAGCCCCAAGAGCATTGTTATTTTCTGAGGGGATAATACAAACGCTGCCTCCTCCTCCTTCTGACTCCAGCAATCTCATCAGTGCAGACGGAGCTGGCTCTGCTCAGCACTCACAGACAGACACCGCATCACCCTTGCCGCTCCACCCAGTGGAGGCGCCTTCTCCTGCAGGAGCTCATCCCAGGGCCACCTGCTCTGCCACCTCCTCCACCTCTGCCCACGAGCCAGCGGGCGGCTGTGGGAATTTGTCTGGGTGAAGACATGGAACATGGGCCTGCCCTTCCTCTGCACTGATTCAGGTTTGGAATTCCCATTTGTGACACCTCTCAGGGCCGTGCGCCTTCTGAACAAAGGGTTCCCTTTGGGGAGCTCTTGGCCCCCCGGCCCCCACCTTGGAGGCTCCAGGTGCTGCTGCCTCTGCAGAGGAGCGAGGGTGGTGGGTTAGAGCTGGGGATGCTGGGACTGTGGCTCTGATGGGGGTCCCAGACACGTCCAAAGAGCGACCCCCCCGCCACCCACAGTGGCTTTTCCTCACGCCTCTCCTCCAGGCCCATGGCGATGTCGCTCTCCGGAGGCCATTTTATGGGCAAACCACTCTGCCTCCTTGGGCCTCATTCTCACGTGGTACATGAGGTCACAGGTGTAGTGGGCCTGGAAGCCGTTACTATTACTGTGATAACGTATCCGGTCCTAGAAGCTGCAGTGACCCTGGGATGCAACCCCAGGCCCCCCCTCAAGGAAGGACCTTCTGCCCAGGCTGTAGGGAATGTAGTTAGTAGATGGCCCTCAGCGGTCAGGACCGCAACATTGCCTCTGCTGCTGCTGCCACTGCACCCAAGGCCGTCCCCATGCAGTGATCCATGGAGGCAGAGGCACAAGGCCTGTCAGGTGCAGGGCTGCAGGACGCTCCTGAACCCAACCCTGAGGCTGATCAACTCTGCGGTGTGTGCTGGGCTGGCGAGAGGTGAGGAGTGCCCTGCATGACCTTGGTCTCAGCCCTCTCCGTGTCCCAGAACCTGCTGAGAAAGGCCGCGGACACAAAGGGAGGGCGAATGCCCCTGAAGCCCAAAGGCCTCGAGAAGGCGTGGTTCCCCTGTTTGCAGAGTGAGAACCCAGGCCCCTCTCCTCCACAGAGCTCCCCGGAGAGGAGCCGCCGTTCCCCCCAGGACACAGACCTTGCCGCCCACATCTTGCAGGTAGAGCTCAGTCGAACTGTATTCTGAAGGACCCTTGAATGCCAAGGGCTGGGAAAGAGACATCCAGGGAAAAAGGGCCCAATCGACGAGAAATTGTGATTCGGAGACTGCAACCATTGTGAGACTGTAATCAAGGCAAATGTCACAGGAAAAACACAGGTAACTAGAAACGGAGGAAAATAATAGGCTCCCAGAGAAAGGTGTGGAAAATGTGAAACAGATGAAGATGTGGTGTGAAGTCACGCTGTAAGGAGCCACAAGAAAGGGGAAGCTGACCGCAGTGCCAGGAATGTTGCCCTCACCTGCAGGCGGCGCGTGAGATGGCGGTGCCCCTCGGCACAGGACGAACGATGTTTTACAGTTATGATACTATGAACAGCACTTGTTTTCCTTCAGTTCTTAGAAATAATAAACAAACAAGTGGTTCCTTGTTTGTCATGCAAGTAAAATGGTAAATGCTAATAACTGACAATGTCCCAGTAAGAAGTAGTGAAAAAAGGTGGATTGGGAAGAAAGCAGGCGAGTCGTCTTCTCATCTTGTAAAGTAAGGCGTCAGGAGTTAGTCTTGAAAGCTGATGAAAAGAGAAATAGATATTTAAGGATATTCTGAGGTTCCAAAGGTAACCCATAAAATAACTAAAATACTAAATGTATATACCAGACGTCGGAGAAGAGGGGAAGTTGAAGTTAGCAAAACCCTCACTTTTCACCTGGAAACCCAGCTGGCCAACTGGCATTGTCCAAAGCTCACGACTTATGAGGCCAGACCCATAAACAACAGGCGATCAGAGACTGAAACCAGAACAAGCACGAGGTTCCCTCTGGAAAGTGGCAGGGCTGTGCCCTTTCATCGCAGCTCGTCTGTTGTTTTGGTTATCAGATGACGTATTACCTTGAGGAAAATAAAAATTAAAAAAAAACCTGTCTTTGTAGAAATCTTGGAAAATATAGAAGAGTATAGAGGGAAAAGCAAAAATTATTTACAGTGCTACTAACAGATAACCAGTTATAATTCTTATGGTTTGCATGTTTTATATTTCATTATGGTCATTTTTCTCGAATAATCACTGTGTATATATTTTCGATATTTTCTCTTCTAAATGCTAGATCATATTATAAGCACTTACTGATGCCATCAGATTCCTTTGTAAACATGATTTTTAATAACTGTATTATACCCCATTATCTTATGTACCTTAATTTATATAATCATTTCTCTATTATTGGATATTTGGCTTGTTTACGATACATGTTATTATGACAAATTCTGAGGCGAACTTTTTTTACATAAATCTTAATATTCCTGATGATTTCCTTAGGCTATCTTCCTGGAGAGGGGATTACAAGGTCAGTATGTCTAAACATTTTGAAGCTCTATGTTGTAAAATTGCTTTCAAGTAAGATTCTACTTAATTTTTTTCCTTTAGAGACCTACTGGTCTACCTTTGTCACCATTTGCATTGTTTGGACCTGCAGGATGCGCCACAAGTTAGTCATATATTTATCTGGGATTTGAGATTTGGCTGAAAGAAATTCCATGAGTGTGTGGCGTTGTTAGCATGCTGTAAATATTGCCCTCTGTAGCTAGGTGTAAAACCACAGGATTTGTGAATTCAAACCACTAATGAGTTCTGAAAATAGCAACTCTAACAACTGAGTTCAAGGTTGACTCTATTGTGCTGACAGCAGGAGGGAAATATTGCTGACTGCATGCAGACCATTCTGGCTGGGATGGGCCGATGAGCTGAGATAGATCAAGATTAACCGTGAATGTGATCAGCTTATCTGATTTCCTCTCCTATCCCCTCTTCTCTTCTCTTCTCTTTCCTTCCCCCCTTCTTCCTTGCCTTTTCTCTCCCTTCCTCATTCACCCATCTATCCACTCACTTATCCATCCATCCATCCATCCATCCATCCATCCATCTATCCACCCATCTACGCATCCACCCACCCATCTATCCATCCATCCACCAACCATCCATCCATCCATCCATCCATCCATCCATCCTTCCTTCCGTCCATCCATCCATCCATCTACCCACCCATCCTTCTACCCACTTATGCACCCATCCATCCATCCACTCATCCATCTATTCACCCACCCCATTCATCTACTCTCCCTTCGTTCGTTCGTTCGTTCCTTCCTTCCTTCCTTCCTGCCTCCCTCCCTCCCTCCCTCCCTGCCTCCCTTCCATCCATCCCACCAAGATCTTTAAAAGCTTCTTCAGATTACTAGAGCAGCAAATCTCTTCCTGTGCACCAAAAGGTCAGAGATTTTTCACTACTGAACTCTATGGGACTGAAGACCTCTACAACATTTAGCCATCAAAAGCAGTCACAGAAAACACGTCTCAAATAATCCAGCACACAGGCATTATTTGTGGGGAGACTAAGAAACACTCCCCGACTTCTGAGAAAATTAGACATTTCTATCTACAGTGAAGAAAGCAGAAAATGACAAAGGATAAAATTCAGATCCCAGGAGTTGAAGAGGACTCTGTAGAACAAATCCATTTTTCAGCCTTTTGTAGAGAATTCTAAGGCCTCCAGAAGCTTCCTATCACTGTGCAGGTCAGAATTTTTCAAAGTTCCGAGTAGAATTGTAACCGAGGAGAATCGATCTTATACTGTGGTTGCTTTAAATACTTTTCTGGTTTCCATCTCTCCCTTGCCTCAGCGACAGCTTCACTGAGGCGGCCTCCTTCCTCCCCAGGGAAGGGAGCATTTGCACCCTTCACAGTTCTTCTGGATCATTAATTTTCCTTTGGTTTTGTGGTTCTATCAACCAAATAAAATATTATGGGAGGGTGCTGCCAAGGCCTGTGCCTTTACAGCCATTCTATGAATCCTCTTGGATTGTCCTCTGAAGTCAGCCCAGGCTCATCGAATATTTATAAACCCAGCGCCCATGTCCACAGGGCACCTTCAAATTTCACTGTGTGCTCCATGTTATGCAGGATGTGCTGTACATGAGGATATGGTTCTAGATGCTAAGATCTTCAAGCTCATTGAGGTGACGAGATGGGCTTATGAAAAGAGTTGAATAAAAATACATGTGAATAATCATAATAGGTTATTACTTGCTCACCCTTTACTTGGGGGACAGTGGGCCACACTTGGGATGATGCAGCCAGTAGACCAAGCCCGGGGAGTCTGGAATTTCATCCTGGGGTCAAATGGTCATCACTGGGGCTGTTGAGTTGAAGAATAAAACGAAATTTGTGTCTAAGACTAGACTGAGAGGCACTTCTTTTCTAGATTCCAAAGAGGCAAGGTCAAGAAATAATACTTGTTGCAGAATACTGACTGAAGAACAGTTAATTATCATTCCAGCAGACTGACTTCTTGATGCAGCCATATCGATCATTCAAACAAGGAAGAGTGGACTGGCGGAGTTGAGATCTGGCAGAGATAACTGGTCAGCTCTGAACATGAAAAAACACTAGAAGATAGTCGAGGAGATCTGCAGGCCCATCTTCAGATGGAGGTGGAGGTGTTCTTTGGTCAGTTTCTTGAGCAGAAATTTATAGTCAAGATGGTTGAAAAAAATAGTGGAGAGGCAAATTGTGGCCTGATATGAATGGAGAGACGGACTATATTGATAGCTATGGGAGAGAGTAAGTAATAAGGAGGGTGGTCAGACATAAAGAAATGGAAGGAAAAGTGAAAAATTGAAAATAAAAGTAGATGTGAGGATGAACAAGGAGAAAATGGCGACATGGGACGCGTTGGAGTGCAGAGGATGAAGCTGGGGCAAACTCCATGAGTCAGAGGATTAAGGGAGAGAGAGGCCAAGAGGCAAGGGCTAGAGGGACTGAGAAAGGACAGTATGGAGAGAGAGAGCTGGGGGAGGGAAGAAAGGAGGAGGAGAACAGAGCCAGGAGTGGGCACGCGCGGACCTCCGAGAAGTGGGCTGCTGCGCCTCTCTCCATGTCCCCGGCTCTCCCCCCCTCACCCCAGCTTCCAGGTGGCCGGTGCAAAAAACGCAAGACAGGAGTGTGCGAGCAGACAGGGCGCCTGCGCGGGTCCAGACCGTGGGAGATTAAAGCTGCACGAGTTAGAGGACAAGAGATATTGGGGTGCAGAGTGGTGTGAGGTTGGGGTAGAAAATTAACCATCAGAAACAGTGGTAGACACATTGATTTCCTTTTTCTTTTTGTTTCTTGGAGGTGGAGCAGTGAGTTGTTACCAGGAGTGGAGAATTCCCTTCCATCCTCTTTTATCTCCCATGACAGGGCTGGGCGTGTGCTGCTTTCCCAGGTAGGCAAGGCTGTGTGCAGGGAGCAGTGAGGGAGGCGACTTGAGGAGAGGACTCTGGTGTGGGGAGGAGGGAATGCCTTCGGGGGGCTGTCTGCAGGCCTGGAGGTGCACGGGGTTCAATTGCCCACCCTGAGGTGGGCATGGGGCTGCTGGCTGCATGCATCATTACATGTGTGGCAGGGGGTTATCGAGTGGCACCCTTGAGTGAGGAACTGCTCAGGCCGTCTGTGCTATCCCATGGGTGAGCTCATAGCAGAGGAAATGAGAGAAGAGGGGAGAACTCAGAACCCCCTTATTGTAGTTATGGAGAATGAGGGGTGACCCACCCACAGACAATTGTCCAGCACTTGTCGGGGAAGATCAGCACCCTGGACTTCCTCCCAAGGAGGGATGTGATCACCCAACTCAAGCCAGGAGTCTGTAGACACGCCACGCCATGCCCTGGACGCAGCCTCCAGCTTAAGTTTCAGCATGCCACACTGCACTCCAGGGTTCTTGCCTTAGACTGGGGTGGGGAAGCTGAGGGAAGGTAATATGCAAACTGATGCTGACGAGAGGCAAATCAGCCTCTGGCGCCAGTCTGGACCCCTTTGTTCTCCCCTGCCCCAGGGCTGGATTCCTGCGCTGAAGAGAGCAGGATGTACTCCTGGCAATGGCAGAGAGGGCTGTGGTCCGACTCGGCAGCCAGCACAGCTTGGGCCCTTTCCACAAAGCCGTGCCTTCCTTGTCACTAAAAGAAGGCAGGGGCCAGCCTGAACAGCTGGTGGTGTCATGGGCATCAGCCGGCAGGCCACCTCACCCGGAATCCAATCCGGGCTCTCCTGCTGGCTGGGTGCGTGGACAGCTGTGATGGTTAATTGTGAGTGTCAACCTGGCTGGGCCACCAGGTGCCCAGATATTTGGTCAAACATTATCCTAGTGTCTCTGTGAGGGAGCTTTGGATGAGACAAAGCTTGAAATTGGTAGACTGAATAAAGCAGATTGCCCTCCCCAATGTGGGTGGGCCTCATCCAATCAGTCGAAGGCCTGAATAGAACAGAAAGATCAGTCTCCTTTGAGCAAGAGGAATTCTCCAGCAGATGGCCTTCAGACTTTATCTGCATCATCAGCTCTCCCGGGTCTCCAGCCCGCGGCTTCCCCTGCAGATTTTGGACTTGCCAGCTCCACAGTCATGTGGGCCAATGCCTTGTAATACATCTCTTTCTCTCTCTATACACATCCTGTTGGTTCTGTTTCTCTGGAGAACCCTGACTCTCAGCTTCAGTTTATTGTCCATACCCTGGGGTAAAAGAAGCCTAAGTCACGGGATGTTATGGAGGATGAAACGGGATGATGGGGGCTGGTGGTCTTTATACTTTAACAAACAATTTGGGGGTTTGTTAAAACTCAGATTGCTGGGCCTTAGCCCAGGAGCTTGTGATTTAGCAGGTTTGGGGTGGGGCCCAGGAGTTTGCATTTCTACATGTCCACAGGTGATGCTGCTGCCCAGGAACACACTTTGAGAACCACTGATGTAGGTGCCGATCTCGCTGGGCTCATTGGGTGTGGATGGGGTGCAGCTAGCAGGCGTCCCTAAATGCGTCTATGCTGGGATTGGCGACTGCAGGGGACTATGAGAGAAGAGGCTGGTGCCCACGGGCCACCCAGATCAGGCTTGCTGGTCCCTCCCCCCACCACGGCACATGGACCGCAGCATTCAGGAACGGAATCCACACGGACAGGAAGGGGGCGACTGCAGAGTTTCCAGAACACAGCACACGAGCAGCCTCGATATGTTCTCACGCCCCCCTCAAAATGCACACGGGTGGCTCAGAGTCTTAAAATTAAGGTGAATAAAGTTCAATATGACTTCAGAGACTTGAAATGTTTACATTTGGCACTTTAGGATAATTGAGTGCAGTTTAGAGCCCTGATCAAAACCATCGCTGGTTTGAGTGATGCTGGACTGTGTCACTGAGGAAAGCGAGGGCACGTCAAGGAGCTCCATCTGAATGCTCGGGCCCCTTGGGGATTGAGAGCTATGGTCAAAGGTCTCAGATTTGGAAAAAATTATTTTGAGATGACACGTTTGGCTTTAAGCTGCCTTGGTCAGGTTCAGCAGAGCCCGGGAGCTGTCCTCTGCGCCCAGGCCACAGGACGGGAGCTGTGCGTGCTGCACATCCTGCAGTGCCATTGCTCCGGTCTGGGCTGCGTGGAATCTGGCCGGCGATCTTTTTCTCCCTCCTCTTTGCCCAGAACACACCCAGCAGCGCAGCACACCTGTGGGTAACCCACTCAGCTGTCTGGGATGGCCAGACGCCCCCGTCAGAGATGCATCAGCAGTCTGCATTGTTAGTCACATCCGTGTCTCCACGGCAAAACCAGAAGGGCGCCCAGGAGCAGGACGCTGAGCTGGAGTATGGCTGCCTTGTTCCATCTCAGCCGCAGCTGCCACAGAGGAGCCCGTGCCATGGGGGAGGTGGGGGGATGGGGAGATGGGGGGGTGGGAGCGCTCGGGAGAGAACTCATCAGCATTCCCAGCATCCTCACTGTTGGAGCAGCTCCTTTGGCTCCAGGTGATCTAATTGACCCCATGGTTGGAGAACGTTCCAGAGCAGGGTCTGTAAGGAGAGCCTTCTCTGCCTCCGTGAAGGGCCTGGACGACTGTGAGCAGCCCAGCTCCGGAGCTCAGCAGGAGGGCTGCAACAGGACATGCTGGACCGCCTTTGGGAGCAGGGCCCTGCTCATGCCGTGCTGTCAGGGACTTGGGGACGTGGGATTGAAGCACCCCAGTTTGCTCCCTACTCTCTTCCCAGACCGTGGGACCTGGGTGTCTCTGCGGGATGAGCATCTCTGCTGACTTAATGGGGGTCTTGCAGGTCGGGGTGGGGCCCGGGGGTTTGCATTTCTTGCAAGCTCCTGGGTGACACTCCTCAGTAGACCACACCCTGAGCAGCCAGGTTCTGGTCCAGACGGACACTCGCGACGCAGACGCAAGCCCACTTTTGAACAGTGGACACACACTGCGGCCTGGAGAGTTCTTCCCTGCTTTCTCACTCCTGTTCCCATGACTTCTATCTCCTAATGGCAAACTATTTAAGGCTACGGGCCAGGGTGGTGCTGCACGTGCAGTAGCACCTGGCAGAAGTGTTGGTGTGTCATTAATTAATGACTGATTGAATGGATGAGGTCAGAGTGTCCCGTGAAGACATTTATTATCACTGTGGGGCAGGTCGTACACTTTGGTAAACCCGGTGGTCCTCGCTCACGTGGGTGTCTTTGAGCAGACTCCAGCTCTCTCCCGGGGATGGGCTCTGGATTCTGGGCACATTTGTAGCTGAGGGTCTTATGAACTTGTGTTCCTCAGACCTGCCCCCTAGTTTCTCCCAACATCTGTGCTAAACATGTCACAGACACCCTCTGCATCACCGCCCTTAAAGACGTCCCTTGCTCCAGCCACTCACTCCCAATGGAAGCCAACGGTCATGTTCTCAAATCCACACTTTCTGCCATTTCCACCGTCTCCCTTCCAGGGACAATCTCATCCTGTGGGACAAGGGTCGCTCGTGCAGTGGGACCTGTGCTGTGTTAGGAGTTGCCCTTCCCTGCTTTCGATACAGCCCCTCCTCCCTTCCTGTCATCGGCCCCACTCCGCCCACTTTGGATGACCTGAACCACCGCCTTATCTCTACGCACTGGATTCACCCTGTCCCCATCAGTGCTCTGGAGAACGAGCTGTCCTGTTACCTAACGGCCTCCAGTCTGCTCCAAACTCCTCTTCAAATTCCACCCCAGACTCGCGTCTCCGCGCAGCCTTTCCAGGTGAACCACAGGCTCTGCAGGGGCCTCCTTCCCTCTTGTCTGCGGCCGCCCGGCTGTCTTCCTGCTTCAGGCAGAGCTGGAGGTGTCGACGGTCTACTTTTCTCCCGCATTTGTTTATGCCCATTTCTTTCTACTGCTTTCTTTCTTGGCTGACAGGTCCCCGGTACATGGGTGTCACTCTCCAGGGACTTCAGTCTCATGACTGGCTCCACGGTGCCAAGAGGAATCACTAGAGGCCTGTGTCCCTCTCCGCCTCTTTCCCCATGTGCATCCACCTGGCTGCTCCTCACTGACAAACACTCTCAGTTCCAGAAATAATCTGTTTTGTCTCCTATGGCACAATTGACAAGAGGGCACAATTCCTCTGTAGCATTTACGCATTCAATAGACAAGGAAACTTTTTTTTAAAACTTAAATTCATCAAATGCGTCTCTGATTAGAAAACAGAGAGCTGCTCCTTTGTCAGAACAGGGACCTTCAGGAAGCAGCCTTGCCAACGATCTGGGACAAACTGAGCAATAATGTATAGCATTTGCATTTTACACCGGCTGTTCACGCTTGCTAGCTTTAGGGAGCCTCCAATGGTGCGAGGATTTCACGTCGGTTGAAAGGGGATGCAGAGGCGAAGAACTCTGGAGATTCTTCAGAAAAGCCCCGAGCAGGCACTGAATGTACCTACATTGCCCACAGCTGTGGGCCCAGGGCTCCTGGCCTCGAATATCCTGATGGTCGACTTTTACTCTCCCTGAACTGCGTCTCCATGGTTCTCTAACTCTTTCTATGGACGCAGGCACCCTCTGATGCCACGCCCAGTGTTCTACTTTCTCTCTGCATTACCGCTCTGGCCATGGCTGACAGGGTGTGGTGTTTTCTGTGACGCTGGAGGGAGCAGGAAGCGGTGAGAGGCGTGTGGTGAGTGGTCGGGGGCAGAAAATGCACAGCTGCCTGCAGTCAGTGCGCCCAGACTGCTGTGTAATTTCCCCACGCAGGCCTACCGGCTTTTCTTGGAAAAACCCTGAGACTGTCACTGCACTCAGGCCGTGCTCCGACACTGGGACAGTCCCCGTGGGCTGCACAGGGCTGTTCAGGAGGGAGGGCAACTACACCCTGAGATCCCCATGGAGTTGGTGGCTGCCCAGGTGCTGGGTGTGGGCGAGCACGGAGCCGCTCTGTGGGCAGGCATTAGGGCCTGATTGCCCAGAAACTGCAGTGAGGCCGCCCACTGGATTAACCAGCTGAGAGGTCCAGCTTGTTTCCCAGAGCTGGTGGGCAGTGGAGACTAGTGAGGGCTTTGGTGCAATTGCAGGGGCTTACCCCCAGCATGGCTGCTCGCCCGTTGCCCAGGTCTTGGATGACTCAGTAGGAGCTAGAACTGGCCTGTTTTCCTGCAGCGTCTATTCACCGGTTTTGTTGCATGATGCAGGAGTGACTGTGGCTCTGGGCTGACCTGGTGGACATGTGCAGACTGTGACACGTATGTGGATATGTGAGAGCTTGGTATCAGTACAAGATGCTATTTGGTGCTTCCTGGATAGACAAAGTGGTGAGTCCAGGTTTTCAGGCCTCGTGTTTGTACAATATGGGAGGTGCACTGCAGAAAAGTATGCAAAATTCCAGCACAAGCTGCCCATGGCACCTGCTAAGAGGGAGGTGGGATGTGAGGAGTCAGCAGGGGTCACCTGCAGCTCAGACCCCTCACTTGGTCAAATTTAAGCAAAAGCACAATGACACATCTATTGCTAGTGTTCCTCTATTACGAGGGTGGTCACGCAGGTGAAGCGTCTCAGGGTTTATCTTCATTCGAGTCATGGCAAGTCCACACCATAGCCAATGATGTTGTTCTAGAACATTTCAGAAGCCCCGATACCATACTCTGACCATGACATTGATTTTAAAATAATATCATAAGTGATAGCACATAATAATGTGAAAGGAAAGTCATAGATAGAAGAAATTTTCACGTAATTCCACCGTTCTAGCAGAAGAGCTGTTCTCGTCTCGGTATGAATGCATGCTTTTAAATAGTTATAACAATAATCTTGCAGGGCGGAAGGCCTTTCTAAGAAAGACACGAAACCTAGGTGAAATGAAAAGATTGACACACATAGAAATAGTCATGGGGGCAATACACAGCATAATCAAAAGACAAATGTAACACTGGGAAATATTGCAACTCACATTGTAGACAAGAGACTAATTTTCCTAATTTATAAAGAAGCCTTACAAATCATTAACAAAAAGGCCAACAGTCCAAAAGGAAGAGGAGTAAAAAATATTAATAAATAGTTCTCAGACAAGGAATACAAAGAGTTTTTAAGCCAATGAATGGAGACTCCACCTCACTCAAAATGAGACATAAAAATTAGAGCAATATTGAAGTTTTTAAAAAGCAAGGTTTTCTTCTTCTTCTTTTTTTTAATGGGAAGTTGACAAACTGATTCTAAAATGTAGGAAATTCGAAGGGCCAAAAAAAGGCCAAGGTGATCTTGAAGAAGAAGAATAAAACAGAACACTCACCTCCCCCGGAGAGAAAGACCTGTGAGACAGCTGAGGGTTGAGACCATGCGGTGTCTGCACAGAGGCTGGCAGACCAGCCTGACATAATAAATCAAGAGTCTAGGAACAGATACGGAGGGTCGCCTGATTCATGCAAAACAGACACCATAATACAAAGAGAGAATTTTTCCCCAACAAATTATACTTATTCAGTTATATATATGGAAAAGAATTTGTCTTGACTCTTACCTCACTTTATGCTCACAATGAGTTACAGATGAATTTCATTTCTGAATGTGAAAGGCAAAAACAATAAAACTTTAAACAAAAAAAGGAGAACATCTTCATGACCTTCAAGTAGGCAGCCATTTCTTAACCAGGACACAAAAGGTGCATAAAGGGGAAATGGTGACAAATAGGACTCAGTTAAGATTAGGCGTTTCTGTTCCTTAAAAGATAACAGTGTGAGGGTGAAAAGACAACCCACAGAATGGGAGGAGGTACTTGCAATACATAGCTCTGACGAAGGACTCATATCCAAAATATAAAAAGAGCTCCTAAAATCCAGTAAAAAAGACAAGAAACTCAATGGAAAATGGGTACCTCCCCAAATAGGAAACCCAAATGTCCATAAGCACACGAAAAGGTGCTCGACTTCATTAGTCACAGCCACCAAATTGGCAAAGTGAGAAAACACTGCCAATACCAAGCGTTGGCGAGAGTGTGGAGCAACTGGACCCCCATACACTGCTGGTGGAGTGTATGCGAGCTGTTTGGCCCACCTGCTAAAGCTGAACACACGCCTACCTATGACCCAGGACAGGGTCAACTTGGGCCCAGTGGAGAGGGGTAGTGCCTGGAAGGAAGAAACAGCGCTACACTCTGTGCATTCACTGTGTGCATGCTTCAGCGTGTGTGTTACATGTCAATAAAATGTTCAAAGAAAGAGTAACATTAAACATTAAACTATGCTGAAGTTCCAGAGATTAAAAAATGTGATAACATAAATGTGGGGAAATAGGACATTCTCATAGATTGCTGGTGGGAGTTCAAATTGGTGCAACATTTGGGAAGTGCAATTGACATTCTCCACCAAAATCACATGGAGTCCTACCTCTAGTTATTCCAGAGAGACCTGTGCAAGATGATGTCACTCTCTGTAAAACAACTTAAATGTCCCCATTAGGTGACTTGGTCCATTCATACTGTGGATTAGCATGTGCCACACAAACCAGGCAGCACGCTCTTGGTGTATGGGCACAAACAATTGTCAAGGCCGCAGGCGAAGCTCTGCGTATTCCACATCCTTGTATGTCTTTTGCATTTTGAACCATGTGCATCTATTATCTGTTGAAATATCAAGAAAATTAAATAAAATGTGTAATCATAGAATAATATAATTCTGTATGATTTTCTACTTGCAATGTTCTATATGCTATTCCAAGTGCATAGTCTTCCTGCTTAGGTTGAATTGTGCCATCTTATAATTGCTGTCATGTCATTAAATTGATGGACTGTAGTTAACCTACTGTTATCCTGCTGCACATTTAGATGATTTGTGTGTGTGTGTGTGTGAGGAAGATTAGCCCTGAGCTAACATCTGTTGCCAATCCTCCTCTTTTTGCTGAGGAAGATTGGCCCTGGGCTAACATCTGTGACCATCTTCCTCTACTTTATATGTGGGATGCCTGCCATAGCATGGCTTGAGAAGCGGTGTGCAGGTCTGCACTGGGGATCCGAACCTGTGAACCCTGGGCCGCCAAAGCGGAGTGTGTGAACTTAACCACTAGACCACCAGGCTGGCCCCATTTTTTACCATTACTATTCATTTCCCCTCTTTTGTTTTATTTTCTGGAGACGTGGTCACATGATCAGGCTCCCTTTCTGGGCTCAGGACAGATTGGCCCGTGACTTCCTCCAGGCTCCCTCCCTCGCTGGTGTCTCCTGAAGGATAGTGCTCATGGGTTCAGCAAACACAGGCGGTAGCCTTCCCTGGCTCTGCTGTTTTTGGGTCTTTGGGTCGAGGACAGGATCAGAAGGGGTGACAAGAGGCCGCATGGCCGTTGCTCACTTCTTGGGAAGGACAGAGGCAGGGGGTGAGGATCTTGTCATGCTCCCAGGGAGTGGGAAGGAGCATCCTTCTCTGGGAAGCCTGCCGCCAGCTTCTGGCAGCACTGGGCTGCGGGCAGGCTTTTTTGGCTGTTTTATCTGGACCAAAGGGGTTGGTAAGATCTTGATAGGGTGCCAGTTAGCACAATTCCTAACTCAGACCACAAAGGGCAGTTGAATGGGCGACTCTGTTCTTGACAGGGGCAGGCTGATCCCCCTTGTCCACGCGGGGTCATTTAGGTCAGCAGACTTTAGAGGTGATGTAAACCTTATCTCCCCTCTGAGTAGGAGAACCCTCCCGTGGGCACGGCGAGCATCTCAGGCGCTGCATGAGCATTTCTGCATCTCTGACCTCCCTGAGCTCTCTGCCCACAGCGTCTGCATCTCCCCACTTAGGAGCCAGCTCTGCAGAGGACCTGCTGTGGGAGGGCCTTCAAAGTCAGTCAACTACCTTTCACTCTGTACCTGCTTGGCAGGAGGACCTGGGCTCAGTGCACATGCTTTTCGATACATTACTTGTAATCTCAAACGTCTTGATTCTCTGGGCCCATTTTTCTTTAAAGTCTACAGTAAATTTAGTGAAACGAAAGTTGACAGCCGTTAGTGAATTGAAACCCTTTCATGCTAATAATTGTGAAAATAGGTCAGTTTTATAAAGGAAACTATGCAAGCCAAACAACTGGGAAAGCAGTATTTGAGGAATTTAACATGTATGTGTGTATTATGTGGCTAAAAAGATTTCTCCCTCTTTGTCAAATGAAATAAAGTTTTCAGAGAAATAACATATTTTTTTGAAATTAAAAAATCATTCTTGCATATGTTTTGCTTTCAGGAATGTCCACTGCTTTTTGACTTTTTAAAGTAATCTCGGGAGCAACAGAACATTAAAATTGCAGATCTGGAAAACATTCCGCCGCCGTGCGTTTGCTGAGTCGTCCCTGGGGCGAATTCTGTGGGAAAGCACTGCCTACAACTCTCAGATGCAGTTAGTTTTTGATGAAAAATGTAGGCCTCATTGCCACGTTGGAAACATGTCTTTGGCGTTCCCTTGTAATTTCTAAGTGGACTGCGTTGAGTGAAATGCTCATCTCGCGTGTGAAAGTTCCCGGGGAAGGGTGAGTCATGGACGGCAGAAGGGGGGGGACGTGGCTTGTTTTCAGGGATGAGGTGGCTCAGGCTCCAAGTGGGGTCAAGCGTGTGAGGTGGCACTGACCTCGGGGAATCACATACTCGGTGATTCTCCTCTTCCGTAGGATGGCACTAGCGGGTTCACTGGAGGAAGAACCTCTCCATCTCCTCACTCTGCCCTGGTCCCAAACACATTGGACCCTTGTCCCCCCAGACGGTGATGCGAGGTCAGGGCTCTGCATCCCGGACGTGGTCCAGGCCAAGGTGGGGGAGTCCCTTCTGTCTTCCATCTATATCACAGGGGGGCTTCTGGAGCAGGGTGTTTACACTTTTGGTTGAAAGACACGAGTGGGTTGTGACCAGTGTTCGTGTTTTTGTGTTTCAGTGGCAGAGCAGAGCAGAGGAAGTCTGCCCCCTGAGACTTCGGTTCCTCGGGGGGCTCATGTGTCGATGTGCACCAGCTATCAGGTAATATGCCCGTCTCTCTGGGGTCACAGAGGAGTTTGAAAGCTGCCATTGTAGAAGAGCCTTCCCAAGCAGTTTCTTTAAGGAGATAAGTTCTTTCCGAGTGAACATTCATGAAACCTCCTCACGTTATTGAGACTCTGAAGTCCGCAGAAGCAGTTTCCTACACGGCCAGGCCTGTGGCCGGAGCTCAAGCTGGTTGTTCACGAAACATTTGTGCTTTTCACTCTCAATGGAAGAACTTCACCAGCAAGAGGTTCTATTTCTCTTAGAATAAGCCGGAACCACATTCCGAGGCCTTCACTTTGGGAGCACAACCTCTGTCCTTCCTCCCAGGAAGCGTTTGTCAAGGAGCTGGTGACCATCTGGTGAAGTTGGCCCCCATGGCAGGCAGGCCTCCACTCTGCAGGCTGCGCAGGGTCGGCCCACAGCGCCCCACCCAGAGGATGTGCGAGAGAGATGGGCTCCAGAGGAGCCAATCGGAGGAACAGTTGTCAGTGAAGGGAAGAGGAGCCCCCAGCTGCCCCCCCACTCTGCACCCCCACGCCACGTTCCTTCCCACCCTCCATGCCCATCTCTGCTCCATTGGACAGCCAAGCGCGGGGGCCGACGCTCTGGACGGAGTCAGGCCGCTCAACGTCCTGCTTTGAACATTCCGTTTAGAAAGCCTTCCTAGTGAACTCCTTATCCGGGCCCCTCTGTTCTGTCCACTCTCCACCCCAGCTGCCCACACCGCTTGTGCCAGCTTCTGCCACCTGTTCCCATGCCCTCCCCTCGACCCGTGGGTGCCTGGCTTCCTGTCCCCCGCCCCTCAGCTCACATGTTGCCTTTTTAGGGACACCTTCTCTCCCTCACACTGGGCCTGACTCTCTGTTCCCCTCCCCATCTCTTTATCCTGTTGGTTACCTTCTCCACCGTCTCGCTTGTCTATTGCTGTATAAAAAAGCCCCTGAAAGCTTTGTGGCTAAGAACAGCCACTCCGTACTCTCTCCCGCGGTGCTGTGGGCTGACAGGGTCAGCCGAGCCACCTTACACAGGGTTTCTGACGCAGTCCCAACCAGACGGTGCTCAGGCCTGGAGTCACCTGAGGGCTCCACGGAGCCCACGTCCAGGATGGTGCCTTCATCCACATGCCTGACAAAGATGTTGACAGTCAGCTTGCAGCAGCCCACACATGGCCTCCTCACATGGCACTGGGTCCCAGGGTCACAATAGCTGCAAGGCCTCTTAGGATCTTACCTTGGAAGAGCCGGAACTTCTACGGAGTGAGCAAGTCACTGAGGCCAGCCCAGATTCCAGGGAGTGGGATTAACCCCTGACGGGCCTGGGAGGCCGCCCACAGAAGAGCTGCTGTGCTGCAAAGTATCGCCCAGGCATCTTTGGAAAATGAAACTTGCCGCTTCAGACTCACCCAAAACTGTTGTTTCCATTCTCGCCCAGCCCACTGGATTGGAAGCTTGGGGACAGCAGGCCTTGTCTGAAAAGCTCACAGCGGGTCCCCGCACCTGGGCATCCACGGTAAAGCCAAGAAAATGAACACGTTCTCTGTGAATTTCGACAGTGGGATAAAACTATCTGGTCGATATCAGAAGAGTGGCATTCTAACAGAGGAAGTGAAAGCATAAGTACCTGGGATTGCTGCTAAGTATTTATGGGCAGGTGTCCCTTTACCCACATTCATTCGTTCATTTTTTTATTAATCCAACAGGCATTAGTTGACATTCCTACCATAAGAAACAGCACTACGTTCTAGGGATTGAAAAACACATAAAGCCACGTGGTGAATTTCCGTGTGACCTTGCAGCAGTAATGTTACTTACCTTTTATTGAACACTTGCTCTGTGCCCAGCATTGTGGCAATGTGTGTGCATGCGCTGACTTACCAAACTCTTACAACAACCTTGTTGGAGGCCTGTAGCAGTCCCACTCTACAAATGTGGACTCAGGTGTAGAGAGGTTTGGAGACCCACCACGATTCAACAGCTCTGCCCTCCTCACTCTTAGGAGGCTATGATCTGCCTCTGTTACCCTTTAGGACAGTACACCTGCCCCCATAACACCCTGTAGGTGGTATGATCCGCCCTGTATGAAGGTATGATCTGCCCCCATGACCGCGTGGGATGGTATGATCTAGCCCCCTCACCCTGTATGATGGTATGATCCACCCTCCCACCCTGTAGGTGGTATGATCCACCCTCACCCTGTATAATGGTATGACCCACCCCCCTCACCCTGTATGATGGTATAATCCACCTCATCACCCTATAGGACGATATGATACTACCCCATCACCCTGTTTGGCTGTATGATCCACCCCCATCACACCCTGAAGGATGGTATGATCCACTCCCATCACCCAGTAGGATGATATGATCTGACCCCCTCACCATTATGAGGGTATGATCTGCCCTCCTCACCCTGTAGGATGGTATGATCCACCTCCATCACCCTTTAGGATGATATGATCTGCCCCCCTCACCCTGTATGATGGTATGATCCACTCCCCTCACCCTGTATGATGGTATGATCCACTCCCCTCACCCTGTAGGATGGTATGATCCACCCCTTCACCCTGTAGATGGTATGATCCACCCCATCACCCTGTAGGATGGTATGATCCACCCCATCACACCCTGTAGGATGGTATGACCCACCATCCTCACCCTGTATGACGATGTGATCAGGCTTTGCCCAGGTCATGTGTCCAGTGCTACTGCTTCAGTCTGTGCTCCCCAAATCAATGAGGCTAGGAGGAAGGAAGTGAGCAGGGCCCAGAGGGTGGCTGGTGGGGGTCCTGAGGTCCAATGCAAGCTCATCTCGTCTCAGCAGGAAAGAATCTGGAAGTGGAGTCCGGCCCAGGCCTGGGAAGTCAGCAGAGGCCATCAGGGGATTTGTGTAGGACTAACCTGTGTGTGCCAGCTTTGTTTATTCTTGGCTGAAAATGACTTCCTTTTTCTGAGAAGAGTGGCCCACGGTGGACATAAAGCATTTCTTACAAACAGCTTTGTGCTGAGCTCAGGCCCAGTGACTCAATGTCATGTGGATTATATTTCCTATAAATGCTCCAGGGGTGACAAATCAAGGGAAAGTGCTGGACAGCAGGCTTTGGAAGTGGGTTGTCCCCAGTGTAGATGGGCTGTTTCTCCACACTCCTTCCTGTGGAGATGGAGCGCCGGGCTGGGAGGAGTCTGGGTGGGAGGGATGTGAGGCAACGCTTCCCTCTGGTCTCTGGGGCCCCGGTGTCAGGCACACGTCTGGGGCTGCTGTAACAAAGCACCAGGCTCCGGGAGGCTTCAACAGCAGAAATTCATTGTCTCCCAGTTCTGGAGGCTAGAAGTCCGAGACCAGGGTCTGGGCAGAGTTGGTTCCTTCTGGGCTGTGAGGGAGAATCCGTGCAAGCTGCTCTTCTAGCTCCCGGTGGTTTGCTGGTGGTCTGTGATGTTTCTTGGCTTGTAGATGTGTCGCCCTGATCTCTGCCTTCATGTTCACGTGGTGTCTCTGTGTGTGGGTGTCTGTGTCTGTGTCCAAATTTCTCCTTTTCCTAAGGACACGGTAGTGTTGGAGTAGGGCGCATCCTGAGGACCTCATCTTAACTCAATTACATCTGCAAAGACCTTCTCTCCAAATGAGGTCAATTCACAGGCGCTGGGGCTAGGACTTCAACATATCTTTTCTTGGGAACACAATTCAACCTGTAAGAGTGGTTATTCTGAAGTTTTTCTTTTGTCTATTGAGTCCCATCCTGTCCCCTCTACCCGCACTAACAAACTCTTTAACCTAAAGGAACCCCCCACGGTGGCCCAGACTTGTGCAGCTTTCTTTCCCTCTCGTGGAGCAGTGCAGGGGCCGCAGCCTGGGTCGGTAGGGAAGGTTGCTCCATGGGTCACCCGGGAGCCCAGAGTCCTCTGGGACTCTTTCCCTGTTGTCCCCTAAGACACTTGTTTCAACCTGTAACTTGCCTTGGGGTGTGGGCTAGGCTGCAGTCATCGTAAGACTCGAAGGGGTAGGATCTGCATCCTCAAGGTAGAACTCAGTTCCTTGCAGGCTGTCAGTCAGAGGCTCTCCTTGGTTTCCTGCCGTGTAGATTTCTCCAACGTGACAGCTTGATTCATCAAAGTGAGCAAGCCAAGAGGAGTTAGTGCAAGCAAGATGGAATCACAGCCTTTTATAGCTCAGTCTTGGAAGCGACATGCCATCAACTTTGCGACTCACCAAGTCCAGCCCCCACACACGGGGAGAGGATTATTCAAGCATGTGAATACCAAGAGGTGGGGACCACTGGGAACCATTTCAGAAGCCACCTACCCCAATCTGCCCTACAGCCCCCAATGATTTGTGTTTCTACTACAAGGTACCCCAAAGTCTCATCATGTTACTGCACCAGGGCAAAGTTGAGAATCTCATACAAGTGAGGTCCACAGGTGTGTGGGGCTCCTAAGGTGTGATTGTTTAAGTCTGGCTCCTCTAGATCTGCAGAGCGGTGAACTAAGAGACCAGTTACCTGCCCTACACACCCTGCACACATTAGAGGGCCAGGCATGAGGAAATGGTATAGACATTTCTGTTCAAAAGGGAGAAAAATGAGAGGTCCTGGTCCACAGCAATTCTGAAATCCAGCTGGGCAGATGTCAGAAGTTCCCTGATTAGGTCTCAAGGACTGGGAGTAACTCTCTGTGGTTCTTGGCCCCACCCTGTTGGCTGTTGGTTCTGTCCTCTCAGTCATCCTTACCTTTCCATCAAAGACAGAAAGTATCTGCCTCTGAGCATCTCTCGGCCTGCTTCCTGCCAGTGGAATTTTGGGGGTCCAACTGCCTCTTTTCATTTTGTAGTGTCTCTGTCCCTTTCAGTTCAAGCTGACAGTGTTTTTGCTGATATAGTTTTCTCAAACCCTTTGTGGATCTTTCGTGCATCTCACTGGGGCATCTCCATTAGACAAAAGCCACAGCCACAAATTTCTTTGTGATAAGCCCTTCTCTACCTTGAGGTTCTTTGAAACAAGTAAGGAACAACCTCGCCACCTTCCTAGAGACCTTACTGTTCAACTGAGAGGAACTGTGAGGTACACAATCTCTTGAAAGGGTCCTTTGTGTGTCTGAATAGTACAATCGTCCATCCTGCAGCATCTGCAGGAGATTGGTTCTAGGAGCCCTGGTGGATACCGAAATCTGCGGATGCTCAAATCCTTTAAACAAAATGGTGTAGCATTTGCATATAACCTACGCGCACCCTCCCGTATACCTTAAATCATCTCTAGATTACTTATAATACCTAATACAATGTAAATGCTATGTAAGTAGCTGTTATACTGTATTGTTTAGGCAATAATGATGAGAAAAAATGTCTATACATGTTCAGTACAGACGTAACTGTCGTGGGCCTTTTGATCTGGGGTTGGTTGAATCCTCAGGTGGGGAACCCGTGAATATAGGCGGCCGACTGCACTCTGACGCTTTGCTCATTCTGAGGTCTTAACAAAATATTCTATAGTCACGCTGTTGGCTTTATTTCTGTCTCTCTCCTTTCGCAGTTACTATAAACAGGAAGAACCTTCAATATTTTGCTTGCAAATCTCCTGATCCAGGTCCCACAGCTCATTAGGTACGAGTTCCACTTGCAAACAAAATATTCTATAGTCACACTGTTGGCTTTATTTCTGTCTCTCTCCTTTCGCAGTTACTATAAACAGGAAGAACCTTCAATATTTTGCTTGCAAATCTCCTGATCCAGGTCCCACAGCTCATTAGGTACGATTTCCACTTGCACGTCACTGGAGATAACAGTGTTGCCAGGGTTTCTGCCGCTACATAACCAAGACCCCCCTCCTCCACTCTCCTATGGGGTGTCCCGCAGTTCCTTCTGAGCTCTCGCTGGCATTCTTCTCAAAACCCGGATTTCTGGCAATTGTCTGTTCAAGGCGGTTTAGGCTTTCTCTACCATGCTCCTCAAAATCCATCCGGCCTCCGTCCACTGCCTAGTTCCACACCCACTGCCACCTGTTGAGGCATTTGTGTGACAGCACAGTACCGGTACTAAAATCTGTCTTCATTATCTATTGCTATATAGCACAGTGACCCAGAACTTTGTGTCTTAAAACAACAACATGCATCACCTCAGTTCCTGTGGGTCAGGACCCTGGGAGCAGCTCACCTGGGTCCCCTGCTCCAGGGTCTCTCACAGGCTGCCATGCAGGTGTCACCAGGGCTCCGGTCAGCTCCAGGCTTGACTGGGGACGGAACTGCTTCCAAGCTCACTCACATGGTTGCTGGCAGGATCCAGTTCCTCGCAGGCCGTTGAGCTGAGGGCCTCAGTGACTTGCCATGTGGGGCTCCCCATCATGACAGCTTCCTTCCTCAAAGGGGCAAGCTGAGGAGGCCAGAGAGGGAGAGCATGGCGAAGTCACAGTCCTCTCTAGGTTAATTTTGGAAATGCCGTCCTGTCATCTTTGTCATATGCTATTCATTAGAAATAGATCACTGGTCCAGCTTGCATATACACATCCATGCACACACACACACATACTCACAAACACACATACACACATAATGCTCACGAATATATGCACATACACATACATACGCACATTCACACCCACGCACCCACACACAAGCGTACACACATATACACATACGCACACATGCACACATACAAACATGCATACACGTACATACGTCCCCACACACATATATACTCAAAACCCACACACATACTGCTACACATACACACACACACACCCATGTACATATACACAAACTGAAAACCCGCACACATACACACACATGCAGACTCAAAGCCCACACACATAGATAATTGCACACATACATACACACGTATACATGCATACTTAAAACCCAGACATCCATACCTGCGTGTGCATACACCCACACACACTCACACTGGTTGGGGTGTGAATCACAGGAGGTGGGACTCTCGGGAGCCATTTCAGAAGCTGCCTGGCACAGGGACCAAGCCTGAGGAGGCCCCTCTGGGCCCCCTCCCTGGACTTTCTGGGGCAGGACACCTCTGAACCTTTGGCCCCTGTTTCTCTGGGGACTAGAACTTTCCCTGGGCCTACAGCAGCAGCTGGGGGTTTTCACCTCCAAGATGGCTCACCCCATGGCCGGCAAGTTGGTGCTGGTTGAGCAGGCGCTCAGCCACGATCGTGGCCCAGGAGTCTCCTGCACGTCCCTCTGTGCCCTGGGCTTCCTCACAGCGGGGCAGCTGGGTTCTCAGAGCAGGCGTCTGAGAGTGAGCCCGGAGAAAGCCTCACAGGCACGTAAGGCTGTGGCTGCTGAACTCTATTGACAAGGGCAGGCCCGGAGGTCTGCCCGGTTGGGGATGAACATGGACCCCCCTGGACAGGTGGATGGCACATCACAGTGAGAAAGGCATCTGGGACAGGACACAGTAAAGACCCTCCATGCAAACACACTCTTCCCCCACTAGCCAATTGGGCGGTCTAATCCCACCCAGAGAGGGAGCGGTTAATTCATCATTGCTCCTCCCAGAAAGCAGAGGTGCCACCTAAGGGGCGGGCCGGAGACCTGGTGAGAGAAGTGTTGGGGGTAGTGCTTCTGGGGACACTGAGACTTCACACAGGACAGTCAGGCAGGACGTGGTCACCACCACTTCACTGAAGGTGACTGGCTCACCTCTGAGATTTGCTTTCAGCTGAGGTGATGGGGCGGTGCCTGAGAAGAGGAGAGGTGCCCTCAGGGGACTCCGGACATCGGGGTTGAGTCTCCGGGCGGTGCCACCACTGGGCGATCCCGACCTCTGTGTCCTCCCCTTCACCCAGAGGTGGCAAGGCTGCACCCCCGCGGAAGGTGGGGCCCTGAGCCCGCCACTGAGGCCACACCCCCTGGAGCACTGGGCAGAAACTCCCTCTCTGGTGTCTCTAGAACATGGTTCTGTCCTGCTGTTTCCCCAAGTGCAGGACGGTGGCCATGCTGTAGTTTTGCAGATTCTAGAGGCAGAAAGCTGTGCCAGGTGGTCCCCAGGAAAGCTCTCCCTCTGGCCCGTGAGCAGCAATGATGGGCATTGTGACAACAGAACTGGCAGAGAGAGCGGCAGGGCTTGAGCTGAAGTGCAGGGCCAGACGCTGCTCTGTGCTAGATCCCTGGTCTGTAAATTAAGGGCTGTAGCTCACTCTCTGCCCCTCCCCCACTTGAAATTCTCGTGGGCATTGGAGCCATTGTCTGGTGTGCAAATCATTAACAAAACATGCTAGGTTGCAGAAAGTTGACTCCTGAGCCCTTTCCTTGGCTCCATCTCTGTTTCCCAATGTCTTCCAGCTGACTTCCTGCCTCCCTCCCTCCCCTCTGGCTGGGAGACCCTGTCTCCTCCAGCTGGCAGTGCTCCTTCTGTGCCTCCTCGCTCGTGTCCCTCTGGGCAACAGTTCTCAGCAAAAACAACAAAGCCTCTGTCTGCCTTTAGGGAAGTCAGGAAACTCCTTAAGGAGGGATAAGAGATGATTTTTTCTCCGTATCTTTTATTAGCTTAATGTACTTAAAGAACTCTCAAAATCTCCCTGTGCTCTGTTTTGCAAAATGGCAATATTATTAACCAATCTCTCTATCTACAGAGTTGCATGATCAATAATAAAGATCCACTGATGGATAAGCGTTGTGCTGGCAGATTCACCATCAGCCACGTAATCCTCACAACAGAGAAACTAAGGCACAGAGACTAACCCACAGTTGGCACCGAGTAATTGTACTCGACGTGGTGGTGTTAACGCCTGTCTGCAATCCTGTGACACTCTTGTCCTCCAGAGGTGGAGTGTAAGACTCCTCCTCCTGAATATGGTCTGTCTTTAGTGGTGGAAAGGACAATGTGTGGCCTTGAGGCTAGATCAGAGGAGGCGGTACAGCTTCTTCCCGACTCCCCCCAGGACCCTTGTTCTTGGATGCCAGCTGCCAGGTTGTGAGGAAGCCCGGTGGCCACAGGAGCGGCCACGATCGCAGAGGTCCCAGCCGACAGCCAGCATCAACTGCCCGCCGTATGAGTGATTGATCCTTCAGATGGTTCCGGCCTCTGGGCTGCCCCAAGCTGCCCCTGCTGAGTGCTACCAAAGTTGCAGATTCATGAGCAAAATAAACGTGGTGGTGGTTCTAAGACACTGTGATGTGGGGTGCTTTGTAACCCAGCGATAGATAACCAGAGCTCCAGGCCTGGGATTCAAACCCAGGTCTGTGTGTCTCCAGGGACCCTGCCAAGAAGAAAAGTAAAATGAGGAGGTTGACCATGACCCCCTTTCTAGGTCTGCTGCCCAGTTTTCATCCGACCACCCTCATGAAGCTGGAGCCCCAACAGCCACTGGCGATGAGGGCCCCTCTGGTGCTAAGGCTGTTATTGCCTGTACTTGCTATGCAGCTGCGTGGCTCTGATCCCTGACAGCCCCCTGCAGCTCTCGGAGCCCTTTGGTTAGAGGAAAGGAGGTGATTAAAGGCACCTTGCCACATCTCAGAGTCACTAGAGCAAATGACTTGTCTTGGAAGAAGGCGCTGCCTTCCCTGACTTTGTGGTGCTCATCAGAAGCCTCAAGCTGCCTACAAGCATTTGCATCTTCACGTCCCCATGAAAGAAAGGATGAGGTGGACCTTGGTGGTTCACTCTTCCAGCCCTGTCCTTTGCGGGGGCAGCTGCAGAGACCTGGGCTGACTGCCTGAGCCCCACAGCCTGTCAGGGGCAGAGCCCGCTCCCTGACCCCTGGCCAGTGCTCGGGGACCACTGCCACCTGGAAGTCCAGGGACAGACTCTTCAACACAACAGGCTGAGGGGCGTTTTGGGGTGTTGACTTCCACACTGTCTGTAGCTGTTCTATACCAAAGTGGGGTTCTTGGAGCATACACTTTTCATTCTGAGATCCAGTGGACCCCAAGCACTGTTGAAGCAGATGTCATATATGTAATGAATTTGCAATGCATTTTTTCTTTATTTTGGTGAAAAACACCCAATGTAAAATTTACCATCTTAATCGTTTTTAAGTGCACAGTTCAGTAGTGTTAAGTATATTCACATTGTTGTGAAACAGATCTCCAGAACTTTTTCATCTTCCCAAACTGAAACTCTGTTCCCATTAAACACTAACTCCCCATCCCCACTCCCCAGCCCCTGGCACCCATCATTTTACTTTCTGTCTCTATGACTTTGACCCCTCTAGGGACCTTCTGTAAGTGGAATCAGATACTATTTGTCCTTTTGTGACTGGTTTATCACTGAACATAATGTCCTCACGGTTCATCCATGTTGTAGCAGGTGTCAGAAATTCCTTTCTTTTTAAAGGCTGAATAATATTCCACTGTGTGTATATACAAAATCATGTTTATCCATTCCTCTGTCAATGGACACTTGGGTTGCTTCCACCTATTGGCTTTGTGAATAGTGCTGCTATGAACTTGAGTGTGCAAGGGCAATGCAGTTTTTGTGTGCCTTGGGTCTGTAGTGATGGTTCCTTCCCCCTGGGCAATCTCAGGGCATCCTGGACCCCTTCGCTGGTTGTGGGGTCCAGGCTGTGGCCATCCTGGGAGCTTCCTGACAGGATAGAGGAGTGTGTGGCCTGGCCTCCTGGAAGGGCATGCTGCAGGGACCTGGACAGAAACTGGCTCTAGCAGCTGCCAGATGTCCTCACATTTAAGAGGTCCCAGTGCCACCAGACACAGCCCATGAATTACCCATAATGAGTTTTCTGACAGCCATGGTTGTCGTCCCACCTGTTACAGAGAAGAAGTCTCAGGTTTCTTTGGCCAGGTCTGGTTAAGCATTTCCAGGGCCCGTGTATGCAAATGCGATCACAGGGCCTACAGCTCTGGGCCTCCCACTACATCGTCTGCTGAATCCACAAGGCAGGCTGGGCGGTTTAGGAAATCCTAATGGTGCAGCTCAAGAGAACACTTAATGAGGCCGAGTTTACTGCAGACAGTTATGGAGCTGCTGACTTCTAGTCTGGCTGCACAGCTGTGCAAAATTGCTCAGCAACCTAGGCCAACAGATACTAAGCAGAGTGAAAAACTGGCTGTAAAATTTGACAAGCTGCCAGGGCTTGCAAGACAGATGGGGTGGGGTGGGGTGGGAGGGTGAGGGAACTGGCCCAAAGGTTATGCTCTGGGTGGCTTTCGGACCTACAGGGTGGTTAAGATGCGAGATAGCCACCCAGGAGCTCCTTTCAGAGAAAAAGTAAAGAAAGGGCTGGTTGCAGGCTGACTACCGTGAAATAAGAGAGAGATGAAGGAGGGGGGGCCATAAATCGCAGAGTTAGGAGGTGTTGGGATGCAAAGACCGGTGGGGAAGGGACAAGAGTCTGATTGCATTCCCCGTAAAACGTTGTTTAGCTCCTAAATCGACTGCATGTTGTATGTGTTTGTAGAACACTTTGGAATACCAGATTTTGGGCAGAGCTCTGGAAAGGATCGGTAGCCCCAAATAACTGAATAGCTCAGAGATGAGGACAATACCATCAGGACCAGAGGGCATTGCACGATGCCAGGAAACCAGGCGTGGTTCTCATCCAACCCTAGGAGATGTGAGGCTGTGGGAGCAGGGCGGCGGCTGCGCCCACACCCAGCTCCCACCACCTCTGCTTTACCTGCACGGCTCTTACTCAGGGCTTCCAGCCGGCTTGCCCCAGGACAGCCAGTAGACACCCACCCAGCTGTGGGCTGAGCGCTGGGCGTTGCTGTAAGGACTGGGGGCTCTGCCTGGCGGGTCTCAGAGCAGGGCGCCCTGGACGATGGCCAAGCTCCAGTCCCATCCTGACGGCTCCTTGTGGTGGTGACTTCTCCCTCTGCGCGTACTGGTTTGGATTTAAACTTATTCAAGCAAGAGAAGAACAACCGGAGGAACAGAGGAGCTGCCTTAGTTTCCCCCCCGAGGGTGGGATTTGTATGGGGAAGAAGTCAAAGTGGAGTCCACTGTATCTAGAAGTGACCAGAAAGGGCAGACACACAGCAGAGCTGACTGGACAGAGCCCGAGGGGCACAGGAGGGAAACTCAGCACCTACAGTGATTGAATAAGAAGGACATAAAATTGGAAGAGTTTGAACCAAGTACTAACCCATGAGGTTAGAAAAAGGCCAGTGAAGCAAACTGAAAGAAAAGGAAAGAAGAAAGAAAAACAAATATAGTCGTTTTGAAACGTTAAATAAGTGAGAAACAACCCAGGAGATAAGACCCGAGAAGTCCGGGTCTGGTTCTTGGAAAATAACCCCTCCCTCCCCACCACTTACACAAGCACACGAAAATGTCTGCAAATCTGATCAAGCGAGACAGAGCAGATGCAGCATCAGAGATGCTAAGAGGTCAGTTGTAAGAGGTTACCATATCTAATCTGATATCGGTACACTGGGAAATCCAGATAGAACTGATGATTTGCTCAGAAAATAAAATCAATCAAACTGCCTCAAGAATCAGAGGAATTCTGAATGTACCAAACGTTACAGACAAAATGGAAACTGTAGTCAAAGTTCTATCTCTATAAAGGGCATCAGAGTCACACTATTTTAGAGGGTCCTGTAACCTCAAAGTGGTGGTCCATTCCCACAGTATTTAACATATTTTTCAGGGGATTAAAAAAAGAGAGAAAGCTTTGTATGTAATTCTACAAAAGCAGAAACACACTTGAGAGTAAAGTTGGATGGAACAAAAAATATATAGAAAAGACGTACAGTAAGTATCATATTTAATGATGATGTTTTGGAAGCGTTTCCATTATTGTCAGAAAAAAAATACTTGTATGGCTACCACAAACACAGATATTCAACATTGTCTGTGAGATCCCAACAAAAACAGGGAAAAAGTTAGACATATAAATATTTAAAAGAGAGAGACACAATTTTACTTATTTTCATGCCAAAAATCCAAGGTAATCATTTGCACTAATACGAACTAAGATAGTTTATGTTGTTGGATCCAAGATAAATTTACAAGACATAATTATTTTTCTAAATGCCAGCAACAGGATAATGTAATTTTTTTTAAAAGGTCCTATTCATATTATTATTGAAAGCTGCTAATATTGTGTAATAAAACGTAAAAAGATATGCGATGCCTATTGTTATGAATTCAATTGTGCCCCCCAAATCCAGACGTTAAAGTCCTAACCCTAGCCTCAGAACGTGACCTCATTTGGAGGTGTAGTTACTGCAGTTGTAACTGGTTAAAATGAGGTCATATTGGAGTTGGGTGGGCCCCTAATCCAACATGACCTGTGTCCCTATAAAAAGGTGAAGTTTGGAGATAGACACACACAGGGAGACGTCATGTGAAGATGAAGGCAGAGATCGGGCGATGCTTCTATAAGCCAAGTAACACTAAAGGTTGTCAGCGACCCCCAGCAGCTGGGGAGAGGCCTGGAGCATTCTCGCTTACAGTCTCAGAAGCAACTGCTGACACCTTGATTTTGGATTTCTGATCTCCAGAACTTTGAGACAATATGTTGCTGTTGTTGAAGCCACTCAGCCTGTGGTACTCTGTTATGGCAGCCCCAGATAACAAATACATCTATATACAGAACTCTAAAAACCTTTACTGAAAGGTCTACAGGAAGACCGGAACAGAGGGAGAAACGCAGCATGTTCGTGGGTGAAAGGAGTTGCCCACAGGAAGATGCCTCATAGCCTAGGAGTTCCTCTTCCAGGAAGGCTGCAGTTTCCTTCCAGAACAGCAGGAGGGTGCTGAGTCGCTCCTGGAACCCTGTACCCTGCCAGCAGTGCTTTGGGGAAGTAGGACACGCGGCCCCCCCTGTTCCTGGACCAGGGCAAAGCTGGCTGGTCCTTGCTTCCTTGGGCCCCCCACCCCACTCTCACCAAGCCTCCTCCCTGCGAGGAAGCCTGCAGAGCGGGGCGGCCCGGCCCCTTGCACCGGGCAGGGAGCTATCAGCAATTCCCCAGAGGGAGTACTGGATCCGTCCGTCCTTCTGAGAGCCCGGTGATGAATAGGCCTCTTGAGGCGTCAGGTGGACGAGAGTCTAGTCTTGGGGAGTTTTCATTACATCACCCACATTATCTGTCTCTCCCTTGACTCAGGCTTTTGTCCTGCAGGAAGGGGCTAGTGCAGGGCTAGGCAGGCTGCCCGAGGGCTGTCCCTTCACGGGCACTCAGCCCTGGTGAGCTCACCCGGAGAAGCCCTGACCTCAGGACCACAGGGCACTTCCCTGGCTTCCTGAATTGCCAAGATGAGCTGCATTTTGTTTTCTCATTAGGAACCTCTAGCATCGCCTGAGATGGGAGGATCCTGTAAGTTTGCTAAATTTGCAAAGCTGCAGGGTTTGAAGCTCAGATCACCAACCCCATAGGCCATTGTGAGAATTCAATGATTGCTTGGTCTATGGGGAGCTGTGTGGTGTCCATGTTTCCATTAGGGGTCCGAAGGCCTTTTTCTTCCCAGTCGAAAGAGTCTAAAGGTTTGAAGCCTGGTTTCTCTGGAAGCAGCGACTCTCATACTTCAGGGAAGGTTGTTAAAATGCACGTTCCTAGGCCCCACCTCCTAACAATTCTAATACAAACAGTATGTGTGTGTATGTGTGTGGTGTGGTGTGTGTGTGTCTATGGTGTATATGTGTGTGTGGTGTGTGTATGTGTGTGGTGTGGTGTGTATGTGGTGTATGTGTGCATGTGTGTGTGTGGTGTGTGTATGTGGTGTATGTGTGTGTGTGTGTGGTGGGGGTATGTGTGTGTGTGGTGTGATGTGTGTGTGTGTATGTGTGTGTGTATCTGGTGTGTATGTGTGTGTGTGGTATGGTGTGTGTGTGTATGTTTGTGTGTGGTACGGTGTGTGTGTGTATGTGTGTGTGTGGTACGGTGTGTGTGTGTATGCGTGTGTGTGGTACGGTATGTGTGTGTATGTGGTGTGTATGCGTGTGTGTGGTGTGATGTGTGTGTGTATATGGCGTGTATGTGGTGTGTATGTGTATGTGAGTGTGTGGTATGGTGTGTGTGTGTGTATGTGTGTGTGCACGTGGTGTGATGGGTGTGTGTGTGGTGGAAGGAAGTGGGAATCTTCATTTCTAACAGTGATCCTGCTGCAGAAGTTCTGGAAATCATACTGCCTCAAAACCCTGATTCAGGGCTAGTCAACATGAATTTTCATTCACAGATTAATACTAAATATGGTTAAAAAGTGGTGAAAACCAAAGCAGTCTGAGTAGTGTTTTAAAAAAATAAATCCCACGCTCAGGGAGATGTTAGATTTTGGTAAACTTAGGCCCGTCCACTTCCTGCAGTCTCGTGAGAAGGACGCCGAAGGCATGGTCTCCAGCCCCCATATGTTTATCCAGCAAGCAGGGAACTTGCCCAGTTTGGTCAAGCAGCGGGAGTCGGTGGTCACACCCGCCCTCTGTGGTCAGGGGCCCAGTGAGTGTCAGCTGGAAGGACACTGTTTACCCCCTAACCTGCCTTTCTGTCAACACTGGAACATTTGTCTCCTGTGGCTCTGTGGGAGCTGTTTATGGGAAGCCCTCAGAACTCCTCCTCGAGAGAGATTCTCATGGCCCGTGCCGTGGGCAGCCGGAAAGCCCGGCACCCTGACGTGGTTCTGCTCTCTGGCTTTGCCAATAACTCCAAATCTAGTTTGGTTCAAAGAGTATTTCTAGTTATTTATAAAACAACACATTAATTGCTGAATTATTTTATCTTAGAAAGTGCTTTAAATATTTTGTCTTTGGAAATTTGTTTAACCTTCGTTTTGTAATGTTTGAGTTGGTTACACTGGGGTCCTAGTTCCAGATCTTCATATGAGAGATTCTCTTTGGCTACGACATAGGCATCTCTCCCTCTATCTCCTCTATCTACGTATCATATATACCATGTCACCCAGTCGGATATGAGTGGAGTAACCCATCTCTCTCAGCTCATTTTCCCACCATGGTACTGTCTTCACGTGTGACGTGGTCCTCAGTTGTCTCTCAAGCAGAGTGACGAAGCCCCCCAATCCCAGCTCCCGGTTCAGCTCTCTGCGGTTGTCTGGCCGACATTGCTCTTGCCTTTTGGTGCTCACTTGGCCAGTCCACTGGGGGTCCTTGAGAGAGGTGTCCCTCCTCGGGCAGCCACCTGGTCTTGCCCTCGGAGGGTTTGCTTCTCGTGGTCTGTGGCCACCTTCCCAGCCCCCTCACCGCATTTCCCTCTGTGTGCCCTCTTTCTTCTGGGGCACTTCCTCGCTAGAATGAGATCACACTTTTTAAGGAAGTAACTGGAGAGTCTTCCTTGTCTCCTTCGGTGTCTAGGTCTCACCTGGACGCTGCTAGGCCAGGCCCACCGCAGCGGGCAGGCCGGGCTGAGGGCTGCTCACCGCCGAGGGCTTTACTGTGGTCGGCAACCACAGGATAACCGGAGAGAATGGTCATCCAAGAGCCAGAAGTGTCCCCTTGACCCTCCCATCCTGTGGCTTTCAAACTCGTGTGTATCAGCAGAAGCAACCCTTTAAACGCCCAGTGTGCACGGCAGATGGAGGTGGGGCTGAGCTGACAAGGCAGGGCCGGGTCCCGGCGCCAGGTCCAGCTGCCGTGGTGGGCTCTAAGTTCTCACACCCCCCAGATCACCCCCAGGCAGACTTGAGAACCCCGCGGCCTCGGGGACTACAGGGTGTGGAGTCTGGGGACTTTGTCTCCTGTAATTACACAAAGTGCTCCAGAATTTTTTTCCTTCTGGGACTTAAGGAAGCAACAGTTGGATGAATTTTTAGTTGGAGAGGAAAGGATCCTTTAGTTAAAGTGTCTTTTGTGTTTGCCCTTGCCTCTTCTTTGTGTTTTCAGGGAAAGTTGAAAAGGAAGAAATAATTGTACTGTTTTGATGAGCAACTTTTACTGTGCAGGTGGAGGAAGGACTCGGCCCAGGAAACAGGCGAGCCTGTAAACAAAGTCCGGGTTTATAAATAACCCTCTCCAGGCAGGACGGGGGACAGGGGGCCAGCCTGCTCCAGCAGCTCAGAGATTCACAAATCCCACTGTGGTCACGGAAACATGGCAACAGCAGCTCGTAATTCTTCATTCTCCATTCCTATTTGGCCTTTGAGAGACAATGGGCCATGTTTCCTTCGAAGGTGGATCATAACCCACATCACTGCTGGTCTGGAACGGCATTGTGTACGTCTGTTCTTGGAAGACAGACGTGCAGGGAATGCAGCTCCATCTCCCGTCAGAAAGTCATGCAGCCCCAAGGTCACGTACGAGCAGGCCCGGCTTTCCGGGCTCCAATATCTAGAAAACAATGTGCTGGCATTAATAACTAGCAACCACTAGCAATCACACAGCTTGGCTTGTTTGTTGGCAGATGTGCTCACAACAACAGAAAAATGATCCTCTCTTTTGAAAATAGTGATTATTTACGGAGAAAGTGTTGTTAGTGCCTGCTACGTGTACCTGTCTAGAAATTTTAGGTTGAAGGCAGAATCATAGGAAAATCCTCCCCCCACCCCGAATCCTTTCCTGGGAATTAGTTTTCCAGATAATTCTACTGTCTTTGGGGCTTTTGGACCAAGGAGAGTGATTTAATGCCTTCCAAAGTCTTCTCTCTGTCCCTGGCTCTCGGCCACATCTGTCCACATTTTCTTTCTCTGCTTCCACACAGAAAGGATGGAGTGCTGGTGGTGGATTCACAGACGGACACAGGACTCTAACTGTCGTGGGCTGGTGGCCTGGGGAGAGACTGTGAGAGACAGACTTGGGACAGGATATTTTGTGGCTGAAGTTGTGGCGGGAGATTTGTGCATTTTCCCTCTGATGGTATAGTGATTGCTGGGTCCCATAAAAGGACTTGTCACATGGTCTGGCAGTTGACAAGGTCTCACTGGGATTTTTTAATTCAGGTCCACAGACCTCTAAGGAGCCCATGGGTAACACCCAGGGGGTTTGTGAACACGTAGGAGGAAGCACCGTCTCTTTATTTTCCTGAACTCTAGACTTCAGCATGTCCCTCAGCTGTGTCGAAGGTAACTCTGCCCGCCCACTGGTAGAATGCTCTCAGGATGGTTGTTGCAGATGCCTTAGTTCACTTACGCTGATCTCTGCCTCAGCATGGTAGCTAATAGACCAACCACAAACATCATTTAGTGTCTTCATGAAGAAAACGTTCCGAATTTTTACGAATATTTTCATGGCTCTAGTTCACTCTAATTGGTTTCCTTCGTAATCCTATGCATTTGATTCATTTAAAAACGTTGTTCCATGAAGAGGTCCACAGGCCTCGCCAGACTGCCCCAAGAGTCCACACGCAGAAGTCGTTAGGAAGCTGTGTGGGAGGGATGTGCCATGGACGGCAGGAGACGGGGTCAGCCACAGTGGACAGGGACGTGTGGGCCCTGACAGGCGAGCCTTCCGGTGCCTTCCAAACCAGTGTGTGCTGTCGTGTTGCGGGTAACAGACCCTCCTTTGCTAGTAGTGCAAATTGTAGGCCTATTCCTTTATGTCCAGAATAATGACGTGATTACATGTGGAGAGTATGTGGAACTTGAACTTAGATGGAATTGGCTTTCAGAGCAGTTTTCTTATCACTAAAAACTGGAAAGTCTGAGTTTCTTACACTCAGTAAGGATAGAGATAATTTAGATGGATAGAAAGACAAACTCTAGTCCAAAATATACGTTACATTTTTTTTTTGGCCTGGTTTTGGTGGCAGTGAAACGAGCAGTGATTCCTGATATGGCCGCTTTTGGAGCAGTCGCTGACGTCCCATTGAAACCATCGCCAGGCAATTCCAACGTCCATTTCACACGCACGGTGCAGCTGCGTGAAGCACTTTGGTCCACGGCAGAATCCCTGTGAGCAGCTTCCTGTGATGCACCAGGTGAGAGGGACAGACGCACGTGTTACTGCCGACTGCTGGGCAAGTGCAGCGGGCATGCCTGCGAGGGGCCCGGGGACGTCGGCACCCCAGGCGGACCCTGTTTTTTTGACAGCCACAACTTCAGTTTCTGTGAAAAAGATCAATTCCAATCTTAGTTTAGATATAGATGATTATACTTAGAAAACTTTGTAATCAGAATACGACGTACCAGAAACACGAGAAACTGTCACAGAAACAGCAAGAACAGAATCACTTCCACCTACCAGTTAATTTCACTGGCCGAAGCAAAGCCGTTGTAAAAATAAACTGACGTTTTCACTTTTTGTTAGTTTCCCATTCTCACTTTAGTTCCTTTTTGTGGTTTTCTGGGCTAGACAGCTTCTTAGGGGGCATATCAAACAGGTAAAGACTCTGTAGACGATGCGTGCCCCGTGAACAGCCCCACTGCCAGCAGGTGTGGGACATGCAAGCTTCTCCCGCCCCTTCTGGGCTTCAGAGACACGTACGTTGGCTCAGAGTTGCCTATCTTTCTTACCTTTGCTTTTGGAGGTGGGCCTATCTTTGGCGATCTGCTCAGATAACTGGACAGGAATCAATCCCACGTTCCGTGGCCAAGATTCCACGTGTGAGCCCAGCATCCAGGGGTTGTCCTAAATGCCAGGTGGGAAACTGAAAGTGCCAAGACCTCACTTTGTGCTCAGAAAACACCACCAGCTCATATGTGGTTTGGTGGGTATTCTGCCTTACTTTGTGTAGGTGAGACATTGATGACCGTGATGAAGAGGACACAAAGACCCCATGGATGGGGTAGTTCCTTAGACATCGAAACCTGGGGGGAAGGAGAGGGCTGGAGGTCTGCGCCAGGGCCCTGGCCACCCTCTCAGGTCGGAAGCCGTCGGAGTGGAGGAAGGATGTGGTGGATACACCCAGAGGGGATTGGGGGGTGTAGGAGCATCCATGCTGGTTCTGCACTTCCTAGGGCACAGCGCAGCGAGACTGGAGACCACCCAGAGAAGCCTGGATTCAACATGGCCGTCTCGGAGGTGACTGTGGAGCATTAAAATGGCGGGGGCTGGCCAAAGGTAGGCTGGGCGGCTGGGTCTCAGGGTGTCTCCAGAGGCCCTTCTCATTCCAGAGAGAGCCTCGGTCTCTGCTGGGACCACAGGCTTTGTGGGGTTGCATGGACAGAAGGGCCCGGGTGTGGTGCTGTGCTTCCCAGGGTGTCCCTGTGCATTAGTTTTCTATTGCTGCATGACAAGTGGACAGAGTAAACCAGCACTCATTTGTTGCCTCACAGATTCTGACAGTCAGGGGTCCTGGAGGGGCTTATGTAGGTCCTCTGCTTTGGGTCTCAAGGTGTTGGCTGGGCTGTGATCTCATCTGGAGGCTGGACTGGAGAGGAATCCGAGCTCATTCAGTCTGGTGGCAGAGTTCATTGCCTATGGCCATAGGACCGAGGTTCCCATGTTATTGCTGGCACCCAGTGGGGGTTGCTCTCAGCTCTGGTGGTACCCCCAGGCCCTCTCCCCATGGCCCATCCACAGCCCCTGGCACAGCAGAGCAGCTCCCTTTTTCAGAGCCAGCAACGGGGAGAGGGTCTCTCCTTTCAGGGCATCCTAGTCCTTCTCTCAAGGGTTTTCATCAGATTAATTTCAGGCTCTCCCAGAATCATCTCCCTGTGGCTAACACCAGCTTTTTGATTTGGAACTTTAATAACAGCTGAATACTTCCTTTACCTTTGCTGTCTCCTACCAGTTGGCAGTAGGTTTCAGGTCCCACCCTCCCTTGAGGGAAGCTGGTCTTGGGCGTGGACCCCCAGGGGTGGTGGAGGAGGGGTTATGGAGGGTTTCTGGGTCTGCCTGCCAACACCCTCCCTGGGAGCTGCCAGGCTGGAGTAGTCCCCAAGAGAAATTTGCTTAGGGTTTGGGAGGCAGAGTGAAGTTGGGGGCACTTTGCTCCTGCAGTGGGTGTGGGGTCCCAGGTGCCGCACACTGTCTGGCCCTCCATCAGCTCCTGAGGGTCTCCGTCGGCTTCTCCGAGCCCCGGCGCAGCCTCCTGTGCAAGCTCCCGGTGGGGGGACCAGCTCCTCTCGCAAGTCTCCTGCGCATTGGGGTTGGAGGAAATGAGGCGGACGTGGACCCCCACCTCCAGCTCGTCGCTTTGGGGTCCTGCCTTCTCCACCTCATGCGGCTGGCTGAGCTGCACCAAGTGTAGGACTCCTCCTTCCATACCCCCATCCTTGTCCTCGTGACAGGCCTGATCCCTCTGTGTCTGTGCCTCTCCTAGTGGGTCTGCCTCTGATGGAATCACGACTGGTGCCCGGGGCCAGCGTGCTGTGGCCAGGGTCCAGGATGGCCAGGCCGGGGGCTGTGTCCTCATCAAATCACCCCTGTTGGGACGTTCCCCCTGGTTTGTGCCTGTTTCAGGAGCTGCTCCTGGGTTTCACTGTTTGCAGCAGGGGGCCCACCTGGGAGACTCCGTTCCACACGTGGAGAAGCTTGAGCATAGAGAGGTAAGGTTCCTTCCCCAGGGTCACGTGGGGAGTGATTCGGATTTGAACCTCATGGGCTGGCTTCATGGCCCTCTGATGACCACTGGGTGTGGCACCCCCCGAAGGACAAAGCCTCAGGGAGGTTAGACTCCTGGCTTCCCTCTATGTCTCTATGGCATGACAATTCTTCTCCCGTCAGTGCCAGAAGGGACCTTCCAGGCCAGCAGCATGATGCTTCCCTAAGTCACCCAAGGGCTCCCTGCTCTGCGAAGCCTTCCATCTCCTGCCGCTGATCTCCCTGAGGACTTCTCTGTGATCTCAGCATTTTGCATAGATTTTGCACAAACCTCCCTTACGGCCTTCCACATGCTGCACTGTAATTACTGGTTTGCACGCCTGTCTCCTGGCTAACGAGTTGAGCTCTTCGAGGACAGGAAGCCACATCTTTTCGTCTCTGCATCCCCAGCACCTAGTTTGTTGCCTGATATGCCACGGGCGCTCGGTAAATGTTTGTCGAATGACTGAATAAAGAGGACGGAGACACACAAGAGTGAGTGACAGAGATAGAGTTAACACTTGGGTCTCACTGTTCACCAGTAAAGTGGCAACTTTGGCACCTGTTACTCTTGGTCACCTCTGAAAGACGAGAGCCTTTGTCAGCACCAGAGGATGAGACAACCACCTCCCAGCTCTTTCTGGACCTCGTAGTTCTTCTCAAAATTTAGTCTGGGTTTTTGTCAAAGAGACAGGAGGTTGTTTGATCCAAAGGCATGGAGTTAGCAGACCTGGGTCTAAATCTTGTTTTTGTCACTAATTAACGAGATGTGGGGCCCTGGAAAAGTGACCTCGCACCCTGGGCCGCAGCTTACTCTCTGTAAACATGGAGATGTTACTGTTACCCGGCGTTCGGGGTGGCCGTGAGCTCTACGTCCCAGGGGACTGGCAGTGCTGGCCTTCCTTCGTTCATTCAGCAAACATTCAGTGAGTCCTACTGTGCACCTGGGTCCAGGCCAGCTCCTCGGATTCCGAGGATGAAGACCCTTGAGAGCTCGGAGGAGGGGAAAAGCTGGAGGTCGAAACAGAAGGTGGGGACCCAGAGGGTAACACTGTCGTCCAGGCAGCGTGGCCGCGGACCCCTGCTGGGATGGGAGTGATGGCAGATCAAGGGGGCTTGAATCAGAAACAATGACAAAGCTGGACGTTAGCTCATCTTAAAGACGGGACGGGGTAGGTGTTCACATACACCAGGTTTTCCGGACTCCAGTCGTTCATTTATTTATAATCAAGTACAGCTAATCCCACACTTATGCAACTGTTCCATTCCAAGAGGTCTTTCTCGACTGGAACTTCACATGAGGGAAAAAAAAATCCAAACAACTCTCCTGCTTTTGTTTTTCTAAGATTGCTGTGGATTTAAAGACACTGAACCCTGTGTACAAGCGAGCTCCTTTATATCTGTTCGCTAATTCAAAACACTTCTCCCTGCCACTGAAGCCAGTGGAAGCTGTGTGCGGTGGGAGGGAAGTGTGGCCACGTCCATGCTTCTACCTGCTCGTTCTGTCTTCTTGTCTGTGAGCAGGTGCTGTCCTTCCCAGCTGCGTCCTTCCAGTGGAGACAGCACGCAGCACGGCGTTTGAGGGTTCAGCACTGGGGACAGACAAAGAGGACCCTGAGAGGAGCGGGCCAGCTCCCCAGGGAGCACTCCCTCTATAGCCTCTGCCTGCCCGTCTCTGGGGGCTCATCCCTGAGACTGTTCTGTGCTATGCTGGGGACCCTATCCTGGCCCCTCCAGGCCACCAGCTCTCCCCTGCTCTGTGCCCAGAGGGCATGGACCTCTCAGACTGCTCCCCTACCTTTGTCTTCCTTTTGGGGTTTGGCCCTTGGGGACGCCCAGCAGGACACGGGTTGGCAGGAGAGTGAGGTTGGGTCCCTGTGGGCGGCTGTGACCGTGGACTCGCGGCCCCCTCTCCTGTGGGGCTCCATCCCCCAGCACCCTTGTTCGGGCTCTGGCGAGGTCTCCCTGTTTGCCCTCTAGGCTGAGAGGAGGCAACAGCTCCGTTCCTGTGGTGTCCCCAGGGCCTGTTTGCACTCAGCAAATAGTCCCTTCATTCGTGTGTTGGGGTCCCGGTGTGCACCATCAGGAAGGACTTGTGCCTGGTCCTCCTCGTGTGAGATGACTGCAGTGCCAGCTGGGTGAGCCCAGCTCCACGTGCAGCTCTGCACGGCTTTGCCAGGTCTGGCGGGGGCCCTGCTCTGTCCCTGCCCTCTCCTCTGGTTTGATCTGCTCCTCTTCTCCCAGATGCAAGTTTCTCACCGCTATGGACTGAATGTCAGTGTTCCCCCGAATCACGTGTGGAAGCCCTGTCAGTGGATGGGATTTGGAGCTGAGGCCTTTGGGAGGTGATTGGGGTTAGATGAGGTCATGGGGGTGGGGCTCTCATGATGGGATTAGTGTCCTCCTTATAAGAAGAGACCAGAGCTTGTTCTGCATGTGAGGACACAGGGAGAGGGCGGCCCTCTGCAAGCCAGGAAGAGAGTCCTCACCAGAACTGGACCATGCTGGCACCGTGACCTGGGACTTCCACCCTCCAGACTGTGAGGAATGAACCTCTGTTGTCTGAGTCCCCTAGGCGGTGGTTTTTCTTATAGCAGCCATGGCTGGTCGAGACACCCCCTCCCACCCTTGGGTCTTACTCCCTTTGCCAGCAGGCTCTCATGGCACTGCCCCTCCCTCATTCAGGATCCTGCTTAGGACCACCCTGACAGCCCTTCGGCCTCTCTCCACCCCAGGCGCTCCACAGTGATGACACCTGGGTCCCCACGTGGACGGTCCCCTCTGGCATGTGCTGTGTGCAACCCACACGGCCACACGGTGGTCCTGCCTCCCCCCACGCATGTCCCCTCTGCTTCATGATTCTCCGAAGTGTGAGTCAGATCCCTCCCTGAAATCCATCAGGCACCCTCCTCCTGTCTCCCAGTGGGTAACTCTGTGACAGCAGAGACCTGTCCATCCTGCTCCCTGATGAACCCTCACAGCCGTAAACACTGTTACCCACGGTTGGTGCTCAATAAAGACGTGCTGAGTGGATGGATGACTGAAGTTTCTGTTTGCTCCAATGTCAGGCTTGACATGGAGGAGCGGGAACTGTATGTGAGACCCATATCAAGGCCCACGGCCCTTGGCTGAGTTCAGTTTCTCTGAGTATGAGAGTCCTCTTCTTGGTTTCCTGTTCTTGGTGACAAGGCCTGGGGAAGGGAGAAGCACCCATTTCAAGGGACGACTGCAGGGATGAGACAGCCAGCTTCTCCGGCGACCCCCGAGCCCTTGGCCAAGTGGCTGCAGGCTCTCATCCCTCGCCCCCTCACGGGAGATCCTCTGTGGTCTCCAGGAAACAGCCCGAATGCTTACTTTTCATTCCTCACTAATCTCCAAAGCGGCGACCACATCCTATCTTTATCAGAGACGTTCACACGAGTCCCGGTTCTCAGCGAGCCGTCTGAGTAAGAAGTCGGGCAAGAGGAAGGACTTCCTGCTGACCTGTGCCCCGCGCGCTCGAGGCGTGTGCGTGTGTCAGCCAGGGCGCAGATCCTGAGTCAGATGTCGCTTTCCTCTTCCATGGGGCAGACGGTTGTGATGTGCGTTGCTGTGAGTGAGCGTCGGCCCTTTTACAAATAATCTGAAAGTGAGCGCACTCTCAGAAAAATCTGAGAAACTGATCATGAAAATGATTTGGATCGTGTTTCCTTGCCTTGGGGGAGCTGGTGGTTATTTATGTCCTTGTCACTCTGGTTCCCGACAATGCAGCATCATTAATGGCTCCAGGGGCCCCGGGTAGGTACCTGGGGGGCCGGCGCTTGCCTTGGAGAAAGGGATCTGGTGTTCTTGGGGCAGTGATGCAGGGGTACAGAGAGGGGGTCTTCTACAGGGTGCTACACAGACCTAGGCTTTTAGATGTGCCACTACCCACAGACCCCTCGCCAGATCCCAGGGCCTTGCTACTCAAGTGGGGTTCCTGGACTGTAGCATTGGCATGACCTACTAGAAATGCAGAGTCTCAGGCTCGCTGGCCCCCTGAGTCAGGATCTGCATTTTGGCCAGACACCAGGAAGTGTGTGCATTGTCAGCGTGGAAACACTGCCCGCCCTCTACCACCCCTTTCAGCTGCAGCAGGGCTCTGGGCACCAACCAGAGACTCCGAGGGCCTTTGATGGGGAAGTGGTCCAGGTCTGAGCAGGGCAGAATGGGCGGATGAACATGTCCCACCAGCGTCCCCTGTCAGTGTGACCTCTGGAGAAGGTGGGCATTGGGCTTACTGTGCTTTGGGGCTGGGGGGCAGCCTGGCCCGGGGAGGGCTTGATTCTTGGGAGGATCTGGGCTTGGGAGGTGCAGGACCACGTGCCACAGAGCGCCCTCTCAGAGGGCCCTGGGCAGTGTCTGTGGTGGGGGCCCTGTCGTCTAGTCCCTTCCCTCCTCTCCCTACCATGGCCCTTTGGAGTGTCCCTAGCTGGCCTCCTCAGCACTGGGAGGCAGAGAGGGCCCGTGGCCATGATGCCCGTCCTTCAGATTCAGTGCACGGGTCTGTCCAGCATTTGCTGCTTGCGAGCGGGGGTCGCCCCATGGCTGTGTGCGTTCTCTCTCCTGCAGCGTTTCTAGAAGGTCAGAGCACATTCCTGTGATTGCTCTACTGTTTGCTTATTTCAGGCACCAGGTTACTCTCTCTAAGCTCCTAGGGAGTTCCTCATCTCTTTGAGTGTCACCCCTGCAGGTACAGTGTGATTTCCACAGTCCTGGTTCAACGACCAGTGACCAGAGGCCTCTCTCCAGCCCCTCCTCGCCACCGAGGGGAGGACAAGGCCTGAGAAATGAGCTTGCGGGGTCACAGACTCAGCCCAGCGTCTCCTGTGCCCTCTTCATCACTGTACTTTTGCATAAAATGTGCCCTCGTTCTCTTGTGACCGCTGTTGCTCGTATTTGACTAGCCCGCATCAGCAGGCTTCGAGCTGTCTTCCCCGTCTCGGTGTGGCGTGGCTTGAGGATTCTGTCCCCACACTGGTCACGAAACCATCTATGGCCAAGTGACTCCTCTCGGAAACCAGGAGGTGTTTTGTATGGCAACGTGGTCACTGGTTGCCTAAATTGTCATTGTCATTGGTTGGCTAAGTCTTTTGTAACTTAGATTTTTAAATTCGACAATATCTGCAGACTCTGTGACATGTGCCACGGAAAATTGTCTCCTCTACCCTGTCTTACGGGAAAGTCTCTGGGAGAAGATTGGCCTTGAACACTTGTTTTCATGCTGAGTCAGCAGTCAGGGCTGGTGCCTCCTCACAGGCCTTTTCCGGGGTCAGAGACACAGGCAGGCAGCGAGTGCAGCCCCGGCCTGGTGCACAATCAACTCACAGTGAGTGTTCTGCACAGTTATTGCTCGGTGCGTATTTTCATGATCTTAATGTGCCCTCAATAGGAGGATGTATTCCATAACATCCCGCCGGATTCTGTCCCTAGGATGGTCTCCCAGGCCCCACCCACAATGCCTGGGAATCTGCTTTCTAGCGAGACCGCTGGGAGACCTTATTCAGCCAGCCGGGGTGACGCTTGGGAACGAGGGTCCCGTGTTGGAACCACAGCGAGTTTTGCCCCAGTGTGTTCACAACAAGGTAGACGACGTGCTGCTGAACTGGTGAAAGGATGGCCGCTAAGCGCCAACCTGGCTGACTGCCATCACCAGGTGTGTCCCGATGTCACCAGGTGTGTCTTGACGTCATGAGGTGTGTCCCGACATCACCAGGTGTGTCCTGACATCACCAGGTGTGTCCCGATGTCACCAGGGTGTCCCGAGCTCCTCCCTGTGCCGCTACCTGTCCTAAGAAAACGAGTGACAGACAAGTCAGGGAAGGACCACAGAGTCTCCAGGCCAGAGAACCCCTTTCTCAGTTTCCCAAGAACAGAGGGTGCAGGCCGGGGCAGGCTGGGCCCGAGGGCAGAGCGCCTCCCGCGGCGGCTTCTCCCTGCCTCCCGCGACCCCCTCTGCGTCTGACACTGTCTGTCCTCGTGGGGGCAGGTGACTTGTTGGCGGATATTGGAGAGAGTGAGAAAATCAGACACCTGGCCTGAAAGGGACGCGGGTGTCTGGGCTCATTCCCACGGGGACGAAGGAGGATGGAGGTGACGGCGGGCTGTGGGGCCTAAGGTCCTCTAGCTGCTCTTCTTGCACCGAGGCCTGCAGTGCGCGGAGACTCAAAGGGGATGTGTGCAAGGGCTCCGGTGGTGTTTGAATCCACGGCACAGATGGGCGGGCGAGGTGCAGTCCAATCTGACCTGCAGCCGTGAGTGTGACCCAGGCGCCGTCCAGGACTCTGAAGTCACGGAGTCTCAATGTTCTGGGCTAGCAAACAACTTCATGTGTTGGGAAGGGCTGTGGGGCACCCGCCTGTCCCTCATCAGACCCTGCTCGTTTTCTGCTGCGGGAAAGAGAAGACGGCTGGGTGGTGGTTACTAGGGTAGAAACAGGGCTTACACATCCTTTGGGCAGGGATGCTGGGGAAATGGCTGGGGAGGGAACTTAGCACCAAACTAGAGTCATCTTGCTGAGAGTGCTTTGTGTTCTAACTCCTGATTCTGGTGCTTCCTCTCTCGTCATTTCTGAAAAAAGTATTTAGGATCTACTTGCACCCCAAAAATATCTAGCCTGCTTGGGACTCAAATAGACATGTGTGTGCCGATGTTCACAGCAGCACCGTTCACAACAGTCACAAGGCGGAAGCAAGCCAGTGTCCATTGATGGAGGAATGGATAAGCAAAATGAGGTATATACAGATGTGCTAATCATGTTTTTTATTTGTATTTTGTTTGGCGAGGAAGATTGTCCCTGAGCTAACATCTGTGCCAATCTTCCTCTATTTTGTATGTGAAACGCCACCACAGCATGGTTGGATGAGCAGTGTGTAGGTCTGCACCCAGGATCTGAACCCATGAACCCTGGGCCGCCGAAGTGGAGCATGAAAACTTAACCACTATGCCACTGGGCTGGCCCCTATTTGCTGTAGTTTTAATGCTCTGACATCTCGGGGCTTTGCTGACCCTGATGGCCCCTCCCGGGGCTAGCACTTCTCAGAGATAGTAAATGACTTCTTTGTGAGCATATGCAAACCAACCAGTCCAGAGCCCACACCCCCACCACCTCCTCTATCAGTGCCTCACTATCCACCTGCCCCAATCTCCCCTGGTCCAGGTACCAGGTAACTAGAGATAGCCCCTGTGCACCAGAGCTCACTGAAATCATTCCAACTAGCCAATCCCAAACCTGCTCACCCTGCCTGGTCGGTTCCTTCCCACGGAAGCCACAATACAGGCTCTCGTCCACGTTTCCCCCCTCTCTCTGCCTCCTGACCCACCTGGTGCTGCCCCGCGTGGCCCTGTGTGGCCTGCCTCCTGCTTCTAGGGATCTGTGAGTATAAAAACTTCTTCCCTCGTGACGGTCATTTCCACGTCTGTGTGTCTTACCGTAGGTGATAGAACATGTCACAGGTACACTGTAAAACCACGTACAGTGGAGTCTTGCTTAGCCACAAAAAGGAAGGAAATTCTAATGCTGCTATGACATGGATGAACACTGAGGATATTCTGCTGAGTGAAGTAAGCCTGACACAAAAGGACAGATACTGTGTGATTCCACTTATATGAGGACCTGGAGGCCTCAAATTCATAGAGAGAAAGTAGGATGGTGGGTGCCAGGGCCTGGGGGTGTGGATGGGGAGTGTTTAATGGGGACAGAGTGTCAGTATGGGAAGATGAGAAAGTTCTGGAGATAGATGGTGGTTATGGCTATACGACAATGTCAATGTACTTAATGCCACTGAATTGCACACTTAAAAATGATTAAAATGGTAAATTTTATGTTACATATATTTTACTACAGTTTAAAAAAGCACGTAGACTACTGGCCAAGGTGTCCTTTAGCCTCCATGCTTCATGGCTCCCTGAGCAGGACGTGGTCATCGTCACATCTCCCGGCACCAGCCGGCACCTGGCCTCGGGGTACCCGCTGTGTGGGTTCAAACCACAGCTCACCCACCCCAGCGCTCTGCGTCGTCCTCACGTGTTGTCAACTTCAGGAGCCAGGTTGTCCGCTGGCCCAGGGGCTGTGCTGGGACCCAGGGGCTGCTGGGAGGGTCTCCCTCTTACCAAACCAGGGCAGGAAGGCAGCTTCATGGCAAGTAACACAGGAGAAGCAGCTGGTCCTGCGAGCACCAGGCTTTCCTGGCCAGGAAGGGTGGCTTCTATCTGAGAAATGGATGGAGGTGGGAGTCTAGTCCTTGATTGTTTGCAGAGGCCAAGCTCTGCTGGGGTTGGTCTATACCCGCTTTCTGTCTCATTTTGCATTTTCATTCATCTGGAAGCATCCCCCCCTTGCCTGAAATGCCCAGGAGGCCGCACACACACCCAGGAGCTCCTAGGCTGGAGGAAAGGCTCTGGGTGGCGGGCGGCCCTTCGCCTGTGATTTGATGCCGGGAGAGCACCTGTCCCTTTGGTTTGATAATTAGGTTTCAATCAGGATCTAAATGTGACCACAGCCCAACCTGAAAGGCAACACCCCAGCGCTGTGCCAACGAGAAGCTGCAAACACAGCGCTTTTCCAAGGAACCCCCCACATCACAGGCAGGGACCGTGGCCTCTGGGCCTGGGGAGACTGTGGAGTTTCTTTGCTTCCTTGCAAGGCTTGAGGCTGTTTTCCTTTCCGTCCCCAGTCTTGCGGGTTCTTTTGAAAACCCCAGCCTTCTGCTTTCAACTCTTTCCTCTGGTCTCTGATAAAAGGCAAATTGAGAATCACTTCTAACAGCTCCCTGAGAGCTAAGAGGGCTTGTCTGCAGACAGGACATCAAAGCAGAGCTCAGGTGTGTCCCGGCCTGAGACAGCGGGAGGAGGGAGGTTTGCGGTCCCCGGGGCCCCAGCCTGCCCTCTGCACCAGCCCCTGCCCCAGCCCCTCAGCCCAGAGCCTGTGCCTGGCCTCCTGACAGACCTCTGAATCTGACTGTGAGCAAGGCCCCGGGCAAACGCTGCGAATAGCTCAGATGCCTGGAGACAACATCTCAGTTCTTAATTGCCCTGTGAAGAGAGTCTGCTCTAGTCCTTCTGTTTGGAGGCATGGCTTGAACTTCAGAGATTCTCTCTGCTTCCTCTGGGAGTGAAAGGATAATTTCGGGGTCCTTGGAGAGGGAGACCTGCCTGGGCTCCTACCTGCACTCTGGACTTAGAGCCAGGACAGCCCCTCTCCTGCCCCGAACCTGCCACCAGCTCTCCCTTAATGGCATCTGTGGCTCCATCTCCAACAGGATCAGGCTGTTCACCTCAGGGCTGGGCCCGGGCTTTGGGCTGGTGAGGCTGGCTAAGCTCGCTGACCGGCCTGAGGCCTTGCCTGGTTGCTGAGGTGTCCTGGGCGCCTGCCCTGGTGGTCGACGGTGGGAGTGGGGGAGCAGCATGCACATGTCTTGTCGCACTGGGGTTCTGGGGGGTGACCAGTTATATGTAGGTTTGTCTCCTCGACGCTGGCCTCCTTGAGGGGAGGCTGTGGCGTCCTTATGTGGCTGTTCCGTACACACCAGGTGCTCAGGCTCAGCTGCTGGAGATGGGACCCTCACAGTTCCAGTGACCTGGTGCTGAATCACCACCCACCCCACAGGTAGTGGCCCAAATAAGCCCATTTCACTACGCTCATGATCTGGGGGTTGTGAGGTCAGGCAGGGCCTGTGGGAGGTTGCCCCGTGGGGGAGCGGGCACTGGGTTACCTGATGTGCTCCGTCCGCAGGTCTGGGGCTGGGCCAGCTTCCTCACTGTGTGGTGGCCTCAGGGCCTTTGGCCTCACCCTGTGTGGCCTGGCGCTTCTGGAGCGGGTGTCCGAAAACAAGGTGGAAGCTGCATGGTGTGGGGGGGGGGCGGGGCTGCAACCTCAGAAGACACCACAAGCAGCCAAGCCTCCAGGGGACACACGAGGACGCACACGAGGATGGGGCAGACGCCACAGTGACTCCTGTGCTTCCCCCACGAGGAAAATGTTTCCATTCATTCCATTTTTATTTTCCAAAGCAGACGTTTGAGCTGTGGAAAGACTTGGGTCCTGGAGTCAGACCCACGGGGCCTGAGTGAATGAGGTGCTGCAGGACACAGACGCTCTGGGCCTCAGTCCCTATCCCTGCAGCCAGGGGACGTTCTGGTGATTTAACGAGGGTGGGGGGCACCCTCCATGCCCAGCCCCCTTCCCCATTGCTGCCTGCGGTCTGCACCTCACCCCACCCCAGCTCCATCTGCAGCAGAAACTACTTCTGCTCTGGGTGTGAGGAATGTGCCGGGGCGGGGTGGGGTGGGAGGCAGCCGTGGAGAGCAGCTGCAGAGAAGTTGGCCCTGGACCGCTTTCAACTATGACAAGAATGTCAGCCTGTGCCTCTTTCAGCTGGGATGGGCGAAACAGTCATTTTTAGCAGCCGTGCGGTCCCAGCCTGGTCTCCACCAAGACGAGGGGCTGAGTGGCTCTGGAATTTGCTGGTCTGTGCATCGCGCTTCCTGGGGAGTAGGGGGCAGGTGAGGGGACGGCCTGGGCTCTGCACATCTCAGAGAAGCATCTGGCTGGATCACAGGAAGGAAAGACAGGTGGAGGAGAACATGCCCCCACAGCATGGACTCCTCTCATGGGAACACTTGAATCCTGTGCAGCCCAGGAGGGGTGGGGTTCGTGCTCGTCCTGCAGGCCGGTCAGTTGCCTTCAGTGACTCGCAGGGCCTGTTCAGAGAGACCTAGAGCTGCAGGGCGCGGGGCGGGGTCTGCGCCTGCACAAGGAGGGCTTGCCCCCTGCCTACATCGTTCCCACCATTGCCGGCCCGGCCAGCTCCTCCCAGGTCCAGCCTGAACGACGCAGTTTCTGCAGTGACAAACAGGAGGGGGTTTTAAATGTGCAATCAGATGTCTAGCCCACTGCCAGCGCCAACGTGATTTTACTGTTTTCCCAACAGTTTTGTTTGGGACTCCATCCTGGGGACCCTGGCGCAGGGAGAGGCCGCTCGGCGAAAGAGAGGGCAGGGCTTGGGCTCAGACTCGAGCCAGTACCTGCTGGCTGCCTGGCAGTGACTCGCAGAGTCCTCACCTGTGAATGAGGAGGGAAACCCCCAGGAGGGCAGGATTGTGTGTTGGGGTCACCCGTAGGCCCAGTCTCCGCAGAGAGAGGACTCACAGGAGGGCTGACCGCACGGGCACTCTCCTGCTGCTGGAGGGACTGACCGGCACTCACTCAGAGCCCTAGGGGGCTTGTGTGTCCCGGCCCAGCCTCCCATGTCCTCTCCTGCATTGCACAAGGGGTGCACCAGCCCTGGGACCTGGGTCCCCCCCACAGGCTGGCCTTTTGCACTTCCTGCCTTTGCACACGCTGACCTTCCTGGAACACTCTCCCCCTTTCTTCACCTGTTGCACACTGTTTTTCCTCCAAAACATCTCAGTGATCCCCTCACAGAAGCCTCCAGAAGGGCCTCCAGGCAAGCCCCCTTGCTGGAGCAGACACCACAGGGCCCTGCACACCCCCCCGGGCCTTGCTGATCTATGTGTCTGGCCCCTGCAGCTGCCCCCGTCAGCATCTCTATGCCCAGGCATTTTTTTGGAACTGTGAAATGTTGCTGTGTATGGGCTCTCAGCACGCTGAAGAGCAGGAGTTAACAGTCCCGGATTGAGCCCCTCAGAGTGGAGCTGACCCCACCTCCTCACTCCTCAGGTCGGGGGTGGGGTGGGAGTTTCCACCAGGACGCCACGAAGCCTGGGATGCAGACAGATGCAGACTGCAGGCTGTTTCTGGGCCATGAAGGGGTGAGCACAGAACTCGAGAGGAAGTACAAAGTTTCACAGCAAAGCCACATGGGGCCACATTCAAGCTCACGATCATCGTTCTAGTAACTCATTGCACAAAAGTACCATCTGTAACGAATTGGAATTAAAAGAACAGAGAATACCGGTTCCTCACCACCATGGTTAGTGTGAGAACATGTTTTTCCACCGTGTCCAGAAGTCCACTACAGGAGGAAGTGCCAGCACACTGGCTGTCCTCGAGTCCCCGTGCGTTCGCTGGCAGCCAGTTATGCCCCTTCCCCTGGGTCTGGAGCGCATTATGTACTGCGGAGCCCTCTGGGGCCAGGGCCCCTGCCTCGCTGGCACCTGACCTCGTCAGCACCCTGAAGAGGCACGCGATGGAAAGACGGCTGCCCCCTCACGTCGCGCCGAATGGTCCTGAAAAGACCATGGACGAGTCGGCGCCCAGCTGCTCTCTGGGATGTGTGCTGGGGCCTGAAGCAGCCCACCCGTTCCTGCTGGCCCCTCAGCACTGGGGGCTCGGCTGAACCAGAAAGGAAGGCCCTAAGGGGCCCACAAATGGTGGGGAGGCTGACTTGGAGGGGAAGGAGGTGGATGGAGTCATCCTTGTTTCCTGTGGAAAAGCCAAAGCTGAAGGGATGGTGCCAGAGATGGGAGAGAGTCAGCCGGGTAAAGGTGCCCAGTGGACCTCGTCCAAGGTCACGGGGCCTTGGAGAGCCTGACGGAAGCCGTGTACTCGGTCCCTGAGAGATGCACACACATGCACACGTGCACACTCACACTGTCTCACACATGTGCACGTATGTGGACTCACACACACCCGTGTGCGTGCATGCCCCACCTTCCCCCCATTTGTGCAATTTCCGAAGAGTGTCAACGCCCAGAAGGATTTCCGTGGTCTCCAGGGTTAAGGGGTCCTGTTTTAAAAGGAAGGGAGGGGCCGGCCCGGTGGCGTAGTGGTTAGGTTCGCGCACTCCGCTTCGTCGGCCCTGGGTTCGCCGGTTCGGATCCCGGGCATGGATGGATGCACTGCTTGTCAGGCTATGCTGTGGCAGCGTCCCATATAAAGCAGAGGAAGATGGGCATGGATGTTAGCCCAGGGCCAGTCTTCCTCAGCAAACAGAGGAGGATTGGCATGGATGTTAGCTCAGGGCGGGTCTTCCCCCACCCCCGCCAAAAAAAAGAAGAGGGACAAAGAAAAGCTGCAGAAAGAGAAAGGAGACCATAGGAAAGAAGAAAACCCCGCAAAGACCCTGTTTAATTAAAACAACAGGAAGTCCATGCACACGCTCAGTTCGCAAACTTGCTTTGCTGGTGAGAGGCGGGCTCCTCCAGGAATGGAATAGACAGGCCCGGAAGGAGCTCTCCCCACACCCGCTCTGTCGGCTTGAGCAGCGAGCAGCTGGGAATTTATGCACGTAATCCGAGAGTGCACCCCAAACCTTCAGGACCACGGGGCTCTACTCTTCTCCTCGTAGAGCAGGACCCCAAGAAAACCCACATGTCCACCCCATCCTGGGCTGGCACTGCCCATCTGGAGATGCCCCGGTCCCCAGAGAGACAGGCTTGTGCCTGGTCATTGGAGGCTGGGGCTGACCACGCCTGCAGGGAGAGAGGCTCCCTTCAGAGATGGCATCCCCCAAGAGTCTGAGGGTGTTGCGAGGTGTGTCACAGGTGCCAGAATCTCCTTAGGCATCAGCCAGTCCCGGACACCTGGTGGTGGAAATACCCACTGGTTACGGCCGTGGGTTCTGTGGAGATGGCTGGTCTCCCTCCGGGGTGTTGGGCCTCAGCTGGAGACCTGAAGACTGGGGGCTGGAGGATCTGTGTGGTCACTCACTCACAAGTCTGACAATCGACGTGGCTGCAGGCCACGGACCTCAGTTCTCTCCACCTGGGGAGTGGAGCTTCCTCGAAGCGTGGCGGCCAAGAGTCCTCAGAGATCCGAGAGGAGCCGTGTCCATTTATGGCCTCGCCTTGGCCATCAGGCAGCAGCCCTCCGGCCACACTCTCCACATGTCAGCCCAGGTTCAAGGGTAGGACGCACATCCCCCTGAGTGGGGGGACCCTGTGGGAGGAGATTTGCACACATCACACACACAAGCACATGAAGGGCATCTCCTCACAACTTCCAGTTGTTGGGATATTCCTGTGTTGGTTTTCACGAGGAGACCAGAGCTTCGTCCAGACTCTCATCCTCCGTGCTTTTGCTAAAGGTCCTTCTGAGCCGGTTTCCTGGGCTGTGGGAATATGAGAGCACTGGAAAGACTGTGTCCCTGAATCCAGCCTCAGAGTCTTACAATCAAGTCAGGGGAAGACTTGTCAGTGTAAGCAAACAGGGCAACACCCTCACATCACACTTTGAGACAAGAAAGAACAGTGTCCATGTGTGGCGTCCTGAATTATGAAACTGTGCCTGCCCCGGCCCTGCGGCTCTTCAGGGCCCAAGAGGGAAGCTTCCAGCTCGCTGTCTGAAAAGCAAGAGCAACTCGGGCTATTCCTCAGGAGTCACTCAGATGGATTTGTTACCACTGAGTTTAAAAAATTATCCACACTATGTGTAGAATTTAAATTACTGATCGATTTCTTACTTAATTTGAAAAATAGAGCAAAAATTGGACCAAAAAAAGTAAAAAGTAATCTTTTTTCTTTTCTGTCCTTTTTTTAAAATTAAAGCAGTCAGCATTCCTCCCTTATCTCCCCACTCACAGTTAATAGCTGGTGTGTATTGTTGGTGTGTTTATTTTTTAAAAAAACTAGATTTTTATCTACTTTAAAAACCTTGCTCCAGTGGGTGGGGGCAGCAGCCAGGCGGAAATGGGCGATGGCAGGGCTGGGGGGCTGTGTCAGTTGTCCCCCTTTGACTGGTGCTAGTGAGGGGGCAAAGCAGTGTGTGTCCAGAGGAGGGCTGGGGGCCAGGGCCGGGGGTTCTGTGGGCCAGAGCAGAGTGTGTTGCGTTTGAAGGACTCGCGTGGCGGTTCCAGCCCTAGCCCGCGACTATTCCCTCTGACTGTGTTATTCTTACTGTTTGCAACACGCCGGGCTTGCTCTCTGATCTTTCCGGGATGTTTTCCCAGGTTACAACAGGTGGATCATTGCATTTGGGGATCTCTTTACTGAAATATACTGTCCACATAGATAAGGACACAAGTCATGACTGCATGACATGGTGACCTTTCATGGGGAGACACACGTGGAATGCAATGCTGTTTCTCCAGCTGATTACACATGCATGTCACCCCTGCCCCTCCAATCACTGCCCCCACAGACAGTCACCATCCCGACCTCTGAACCACGCTCACTTTCGTCTGTCCTGGAATCTGATCGAGTCTGGCTCCTTCAGCTTGACACCACGCTTGTGAAATTTGTGAAATGCAAACACCACATTCTTCCCAACTCTGCACTGCAGCTGCCCGGTTGTGTAGCCACTCACCTATTTATAGAAACTATTAGGGTTGTGATTAGTTTATTTATTTATCTTTTCTGCCAAGGGGACACAGCAGCTCCAGGCAGCCGTGCAGGGAGTAGATGGACGCAGCGTGGTCGGTCGTGGACCTTGAATGCCATGGGCTTGGAGATCCCAAAGTCTCGGCCGGATCCCTTCGGCGTGTGATTGTCTGGCTCTTCCTCACCCAGTGATGACGTCCACAGGAGTAACAGTGTTTGTGGGGGGCTCCCACGAGCAGGCTGTACATGTACCCTGTATGTGCAGGGTCCCTGAGCCTTCACCACCCTGGGAGGCGAAGTCATTGTCACTCCGCACGAGAGTTAACTGAGGCACACGCACAAAGCTAGGAAAGGGGTGCAGCTAACCTGGACCCAAGTGTCCGACGTCAGAGGGCAGGTGCCCAAGCTCTAGGGGTCGGGTGCTTGTGCTCGGTCTCTGCTTTGAAGGTGAGAATTTCCCAACCCCCTTCTATATTCAGTGTCCAGGTTCTGTGGGCCAGCCTGACAGCTCCTTCCAGCACATTCTCTTCAGTTATCCAGGACTGGGGCTGGGGTGGGTCAGTTGGGACAGCCTGTGTGCAGTAGGCATTTTGCCAGAATACACCCAGGACATGGCTGTGGTCGTAGGAACAGGTGCCCTTCCCATGGAGATCCAGAGAAGCACTTCTCTTAGAAGGGAAAATACTGTTTTGGAAAATCAAACAAGCATGCAGACTTTTACACACCATTTGTCTGCCGAGAGGATTTTGTTCCACACCTGGGTACTTATTTGGGGATTCCTTTTTACATCTTAGAATTGATTCACAAGTTCTTACCTTTGCCAGTGAGTGATAGAAATCACACAAGGAGCCCAGCACATCTGAAGCCACACTCAGCATCCCGGAGACATTTTAGTCTGCAAATGAGAGTAGATGTTCCATTTCCTCTTCCTCTCACTGAGTGGGGCGTGGATTCCAGCCTGCCCACCTGCTCATGCATGCCTCCTGGGCTAGGTGGTCAGGGTTCTCCCATTGGTGTGAACAGTGCCTGGTGGGGTGTCCTGACTCCCCTGAAATAACCTTGGCCCAGCCAAGGACGGACAGCATTCCACCCACATGGGCTCCCCACCAACAGGGCAGGGATTGCAGTGAGTGGAGAGAGCCCTGGGGGGCTCAGCTGAAGCTGGTCCCGGGGGCGGTGGGTGCTGGTCGTGGAGGCAGGAGTACCACGGGGGGCTCCTGGCGGAGGGCTCTGTGCAGCAGGCAGCGAGACAGCACTTTCCCTTCCCAGCTCTGTCTCCCTGGGCCACTCCGGGTCTCACAGGGAAAAGATGGCTGCTTGGCTTTCAGCCTCGGTTATCTAAGTTCTTGAATGTACTTCCCTCTGGTCTCCCGGTGGACGGCCACTGACAAAAGGGGGTGGGTGCATGAGCAGGCCACCTGTCCTGTGGACACTCAGAGCTGTCAGCTACAGCTGATAGAAGCTACAACCCAGAAGGTTGGTCCTTGTCCACCAATAACCAGGAACCAGGCATCCCCCGACTCCCTGCCCCCCATCTCCTGGGCACTCGCCCCCGGCCCTGGCACGGGTACATTCTGTGTGTCTCTTGAGGCCACACCCACCTCACTGACCCTCCTCCCCGGTTGAGGGCGTGCTTGGACTATGGCGATGCCTTTGCTTGCTTACTGTCGTGTTCTCAACCACTTTGCACGATGCCAATCTGGTTCTTCATTAACCTTTCTCAACTTCAGCATGATCAAGGCCCTCCACCCTTAGACCCTTCCAAGCCCCTGTTACAGCCTGCCAGGTGCTGATCCTGACACGGCCCCATGATCCCTTTCCTCCCTAACATTTTATTATGAAGGCTTACCAACACGCAGAGAAGTTGACACAATTGTGCATTGAACACCATCTTCCCACACCCCGGTTCCGTGATTCAGCTTTTGTTGCATTTGCTTCCTCACATCTCTCCTTCTCTCCGTCCCTCTCTCACACATCCATCCATCTTATCTTTTCATGCATTGCACAGGAAGTTGCTGATCTCAGTAAACACTTGAGCATGCACGTTGTTAACTAGAGTTCAGTGTTTGCTTACAGTTCTTTTTTTGGAGTAAGGTACACTCAGTGAAGTGTTCAGATCTTAACAGAACACTCTGATGATCCCTCTGTGCAATCCGAACCTTAGCAGGACATGGAACATTCCCATCACCCTAGAGAGCTCCCCCATGCCCTTTCCCAGTCACCCCCCGTACCTGCCCCCAGAGGCGACCGCTGCCTAGTTTTTATCACCATAGTTCAGCGTTGCCTCTCCCAGAACTTCAGAGAACGGAATCGTGGAGTATACATTCTTCTGTGTCAGGCTCATTTCATGCGGCAGAATGTCTTCGAGATTTCCTTGTGTGGCTGTGGCATGTGTCGGTAGAGGGTTCCTTATTCTT
>JABWHU010001010.1:51803705-51846959 GCA_014189135.1 Dicerorhinus sumatrensis harrissoni | reverse complement strand
CTGGGCTAACATCCGTGCCCATCTTCCTCTACTTTATATGGGACGCTGCCACAGCATGGCCTGACAAGCCGTGCGTCGGTGCACGCCCGGGATCCGAACCTGCGAACCCCGGGCTGCTGCAGCAGCGCGCGTGCACTTAATCGCTTGCCCCACCGGGCTGGCCCCTGGGTCCTTATTCTTGCTGAATAGAGCCCACCGCACGGACATGCCGCAGCTGTGCTGATGGACACTGGGACTGCCCAGATCGGGGGTGGTGAACAACAATGACAAGGCTGTCAGGGACCTCTTGTACTGTCTCTGGGTGGATGTACACTTCTGTAACTCTGCGGGTGGAGGTGCAGCATGAATGCTGGCCTCTGTGACTCGCCTTTTGCCAATCTCTCCCGCCTCTCAGCCCAGCCCTGGAGAAGGGCCAAGCGGCTCTCCAGTCCGAGATGCTGTTCTATCCTCAGGATTGCGTGCGTTGGGCCCACACCCGCTTTGACACCCTCTTGTTCTTCTTTTGGACGTTACCTACTGGACAATTTGTGTTCTCGAGGCCAGGACTCCAGTGCAATTTCCTTCTGGAGGTTGTTCCCTGAAGGGGTGGGAGGGAATTTTCACCACTGTGGACACCTGGAGCTCGGCCCCCGGGGACCTTGGGGGCAGGCATCCCCTCTGGGGGATGAGAGCCCTGGGGAGTGGGGTGTTTGCCCTTTGACCTCCCTGTTGCCCCCATCACTGCTGAGCTCTGCTCCTCAGGCGGGCAGTCAACTCTGAGAACTCGGGCCCCCCGCAGACAGGCTGAGCAGGCCCCAGAGAGCCTCAGGCAGAGCACAGGGCCTGTGGCAGGAGCCCTCCGGGTGTACCAGGACGCGGAGCTCTACTGCGAGGCAGGACCCAAGGGCACGCCCCACACCTTCTCAGGAAGCCTCCCTGCCCACCCGCAGGCCGACTCAGGTGTCTCTTTCCTCCATGCTCTGGCTGCACAGGTACACACACCTAATACTGCTTGATCAGATCATGTTGCAACAGTCTGTTTGTGAGCTTCCCCTCTCAGCTATGAGAAGACCCCCAGGACCCTGAGCAGCCTGCATGCGTGGACGCTCAACAACTCCCCTCCAGAGACTCAGCTCAGCCTCTCCCTTATGACAGACACCCCCTCTATCCCAGGAATCGCTTCCTGTGCCGGCTCACAAGGAATTGGCTAGGCTTGCTGGCAACCGTCCCTGGCTCTCTGCCCCTCCTCCCCGCCAAGCCAGGCCCACGTGCTGTATGTAGCCTCTCCCCGAGTTTCTGTCTAAAGATTAGGCTGACTGGGCTGGAGGTGAGCTGAGGGCAGCGTGCGTTGATGGTTGTGGAGTTTTGCCAACTGGAACAAGCTGAGGTCCACACCTTGGCTGAGCTGGGCTCCATGAAGAGGCCCTGCCTGGACGCAGAGCCGCCTTGAGAGCCTGGGAGGCTGGCCCGGGCCGGACGACAGGTGCATCTGTGCCCTGGGCAGTGCCTCTCCCCTCAACCATCTGGCGCCGTGAGCATAGAACTGGGCACATCCTCCCGGACCCCTGAAGTGCTGTTTGCTCGAGGCTGAGTCTCCTCAGGTCTCTGTTACAGGGAACAGTGGAGGCGGGTCCTATTGGCACCGCCACTGTGTCCCTTGACGACCAAAGCAGCTACAGGAACTGGGCCTGATGTTGAAACTCTTAGTAGATATCACGTGCCCTCGGGGACCCGCATCTGTAGCACAGAGCCGTCAGTTCCCAACTCTCTGTGACTTCATTCACCCAACACAGGCCCTTTGGATCCCTCTCAGGTGCGAGGCAGACGCCATGACGGGTCGGTCGGTGTGGTTGGCTCTTGCCAGCAACCCCAAAGCCCAACGGTGCGCCCCAGGAAGGGGGGTTTCTTGCTCACAGCCCAGTCCACTGAGGCGCGGCTGAGGGCTGGGGTAGGGGTGCAGTGCCCACATGGTCGTTCAGAGACCCTTGCGCCTTCCACTGTGTGGCTCTGCCGTCTTCGAGGAACTTGGAGTTCTCAGCAGGAATCTCCGACTCCAGGAGGCAGGGAAAGAGAGTGAAGGGGTGTAGAGGACCCCGCGGGAGGCTTCAGGCTGGAATGTGATGCCCATCACTGCTGCCCACCTTCCATTTGCCAGAACTATCACGCAGCACATCTGACCACTGAGGGGGCTGGGAGTTACAGTCCAGCAGTGTGCCGAGGAAAAGGGCTTCAGTGGACATGCAGCATTATCTCTCCATGCACGGGGACAGAGAGTGGTTAGACCAGCATGTCAGCCACAGGTGGCTCGCCAAGTAGTAAGGAAGACCTACCCCTCCCATCACTACAACACCACCTGTAAAGTGCTGTGTGCCCTCAACACGATAACTCATTTTCTGATTCCTAACTCATGACACATAGTTGGTCCAATATTTTTTCAGTATAAAAATTCTCATAAAATTCTAAAATTCTAAAATTAAGCTACACTTGGTATTACACGTACAATATTCCCTCACGAGTGGAATCCCACAGCCCACAGTCGTACCTGGAGAGCTTCCCAGGGAATTCACTGTGGTCAAATCAGTTTGGGATGCTCGGAGTTGACCAGCTGGCCAGGGCTCTGTGCCAGGTTCCCTGCGATTCTGCAGGAACGACTGTAAGAAGCCTTGTTTCTCAGCTTAGGGAACAACGGGATTTGTTTTTTTATTGATGCCGTAATCGTTTATAACATTGTGGGATTCCACTTGTACATTATTGTTTGTCAGTCACCATATAAATGCGTCCCTTCACCCCTTGTGCACACCCCCCAACTCCCTTCCCGCTGGTGACCACCAAACTGTACTCTCTGTCCGTGTGTTAGTTTATATTAAACAATGGGATGTTTCAAAAACGGAGTTCTTATGTGCAATGTCCACCAGGGCAGCTTCCAAAAAATACAGTTAAAATTCATCTTTAATGAAAAAATAAAATGGCATCAAGTTAGACCTATCACTGGAAATCTGAGACTTGAGGTTTCTGACCCTATGATAGGTGAGCAGAGGAGGGGTATGGGGAAGGAGATGTGGGGCCACTTCACCAGAGAAGGGCATCTGGTCTGGGGAGGGGGTAGCCAGAGGGGGCGAAGATGAGCGTGGCAGCCAGGGGAGGCACGTCACAGGGCTGCTGAGCACAAGAGCAAGCTCTGGGTAAATCCTGGGGTCAAGGGCAGAGACCGACTGTCCTGTCTTCACCACGTCTCTCCTTCATGGAGGAAGAGTTCGGCCTCTTTTATACCTGAAGCATTTACTGCCCTAAGTTCCCTCCATGCTTTATCGCAGCTCTGGGGGGCGTTTATTAACTGAAAATTGGTGATTTATTCAACACGGCAAATGAGGAAAGAGTGAGCAGAATGCGGTCAGCAGTGACACTGAAGCATTTTTGGAGTCAAGTAAAGGCTAACAATTTAAGGTAGAGCTGCCTTGCTTCATAATGAAAGGAATTACAGGGAAATCTTAGAAATATTCATTTGCCAGCCGCCCTAGCTCTCGACTAACCTCTTGAAGAATTGATTTCATTTGAAAGACACTCGCAGCCTTGATCTGGAAGAGCAGAGGGCCCCCAGGTATGCTTTCAGGCCTCAAGATCCTTCTGGAACTTATCTGCCTTGAAGTCTGGCCTAAGATCATGCATGGTTTTTGCAAGATCCTGGTCGGTTTCCATTTGGGGCCGATGCCTGTGCTTAGTCAAAAATCAAATTCTTGATTTGCTACCACTTGGGTTTCCAGTTTTTAGAGCAGCCAGCATGGGGGGCTGGGTTTGGGTGACAATCGCTGCTGTTTTCCCATCAATCACTTCCTCCACACTGTGTGCCCACGTGACCAAAGACAGATCAGTAACAAATGGGCACAACTCTGGGCCAAGCGGGATGAAACCCCACCATGTTTTCCTAGGGGTGCTGTGATGATTATTTATCCTGCCTGTGCGCAAGCGCTGTGATGACATTTGAGAAGAGATTGAAAGCTGTGTCTCCTATGACTATTTCTACATGAGCTAATCCTTGGACTAACAGATAGACTGAAACTGTAGCAAAGCAAGAGTGGACATAATCGACACAGAACCATAAATATTTCTATTGCCATGGAGTCCCTCAGGAAACAAGATCTTGTTTACACCTAAACACCCTCAGTTTTATAGACAGGCCATAGTGTTGTGTTGTCAACAAACACTGAGAATCTAAAGAGACAAAATATTGCTGGAGACAGGGGTTCAAGACTGGAAATGGTTGGGCAGGTCCGGGAGAGCAGTGGCATCTGAGGTGGAGTGAGCTGACCATGGGCCGGCCTGGGGTCAGGGGCAGGGAGGCCGAGCCGGGTGCTGGGGCACTCTGACAGGCTGTGGACACGAGCAGCAGTGTTATTGATTGGTGATGGCAGCCTCTGTTTATTGCTCATGTTATCCTTGAGGCAATGACAACAAGCCTGCCAGGCTGTTGGGTCATCTGGAGTTGGGTAATATCGTCGTGTGTATTGATCTTGGGGCAGCCCAGATCCAGGGTAATGAGTGTTCTCTTTTTTTCTCAAAGCAGCTTTCTTTATGCTTACGAAAAGAACATAACAGGCAGCTCCTGCATCTGCAGGCCCCATCAGCTGCCGGCTCAAAAGAGGTCACCATGACATTAATTTCGGAATTCCGTAGGTCTCCCAGGGCCCCTTGCCCTGCTCTTCTCTACACAGTTCTCTGTGGAATTAAGATCTCTGAGCCGCTATGAAGTGTTCCCTCACTAGTGTTTCAGGTCCCTTGTGCTCAGGGGTGTGCCTGCCAGCCTCTGCCGTCCATCAACTCCCCATCCCAGGTTTTCTGGGCCTGGATCCTGCTGCCGCCCCAGCTGCTGCCCCCCAGGGTCCCTAAGAAGCAAACCTTTTAGGTCCAGGGTACCCTGCATACCTTGGCCCCATTGGGGTAATTCTGGCTGACCCAGGGGCGCGGTGCCTCTTCCCACCACACTGTCCCCTTGTCACATGTGCCCACACGTTTGTATATGTATCTTCACACAGCAGCTGTTTGGACTCTTCAGCAGAGAGAAACAGATGATTTATAGAATCAAGCATTAAAAAGCGCTCACACAGCCAACTACCAAAATATACCGAGTGCAGTAGCTGTTTGGCTCTTTGTATTTAGAAATAATATGGTTCATGTTTCGTCCAGTAAACCAGTACGTTGTTTAATAGTCACAGGTCGTATTTCAGGAAACTGAAATGACAACAATGATAATAATGAGGTTTGTTAAGACAGTGGAAATATTTGAAATGTGTATGTGTTTATTCGGTCTTTAGGGGTTCAAGGCAGTTAAATAAACAGGTTTCTATTTTATTTTTGTTTTAACGTCATCATAGAATTCAATTGAAACAAATGACAATTTTTGTCTCTATAAAAAAATTTTTTTTTTCATGGAGACAGCCCCTGCAGCTCCGGTCCCCAGTTCATGCCCCACGTGGAGCTGGGGAGCTATCGCCCTCCTCCAGGTGTCTCTCTCCTGCAGGTACTTGTCACAGAATCTCTTCTCCTCCCCACCAGGCAATAAACACGATCGTGCTCACCGAGCCTGTCCCGCACCTCCCCCACGGGTCACAGCGCCAATCCCAGTTAGTCTCAGCTGAGAATCTGTTTCAAATACGGTCATGCGCTGGTTAACGACAGGGACCTGTTCTGAAAAATGCGTCGTTAGGCGATTTGTGCGAACGTCGTAGAGTGTACTTATACAAACCTAGACCGTATAGCCTATGACACACCTAGGCTGTAGGGTGCTAATCTTACGGGACCACCGTCATACGTGCGGTCCGGCGTCAACTGAAACGCAACATTGTTATGTGGCACATGACTGTGTGTGCACAACTCATTCTGGCGAGGACTTCTGGCAGCCATCTCATCTCATCACCGCAATACCTCTGTGATAACTTCATGGACGCATTTTCGTCCCTGTCTCCTTTTGCACTTCGTCACCATCCTATAGAGATGAGGGGCTGAGCCTCCAGTGTTTGAGCAACTTTTCGACACGCCGTCTGAAGCCCATGTTTGTATCTGTCAAGAATCTTCTGGTGCCTCTTGGAGGTGTTAGATTTGTAATTTTTGAAGTTGGCAGGAAGCAGTTGGGTTGCCTGCTGGCCTTTATCCTGTCTCTGACCTTGACTTCTGGGTGCAGGAACGAGGCTGCTGAAATATTTGGACGCGAGACCGTAGGTCTTCTCCCCAATACTCCTGGAAGCTTGCATGACCATTCTCTCTCTTTTTTCTTAAAGAGTTTTTTTTTCCTTGAGGAAGATGAGCCCTGAGCTAACACCTATTGCCAATCTTCCTTCTTTTTTCCTTTTTTCTCCCCAAATTCCCAGTAGATATTTGTATGTCATAGTTGTACATCCTTCTAGTTGCTCTATGTGGGATGTCCCCTCAGCATGGCTTGATGAGGATCCGAACTGGTGAACCCCAGGCCACCGAAGTGGAGAGCACTAACTTCACCGCTACGCCATTGGGCCAGCACCCCCCATCCTCTATTTTTTAAAGCCCATGATGCCTTCCCATCATGACAGGGTCAATGCCAACGCCCTTACCTGGTGTCTAGCCAGAGATCCCATGTTTCTTAGTTTTTATCTGCTCTCAACAGGCACCAGAGTGTCTTAGGCCCCTGCATTCATCCAACAAATGCCGAGTGCCTACTGAATGCCAGGAACCAGGCGAACCCCGGGGCTGCAGTGTCAGCCAGATAGACATGTTGGTGCCCTCCCTGGTGGACTGCAGATTCTGTGGAAAGGACATGTTAGAAGAAAGAATAGCACCAATGACAAATACTATAACTTAACAAGTAGGAAGAAGGAACTGATCCAAGGAGGGGCTGGGGGTGGGGGTCTTGTTACTGCTGCGTGGGTCGGGGGGGCCTGTCTGAGGGGGCATTGAGATTGAGATGGAAAGCTGTGTGGCAGAGGGTGGAGGGACGTTCTAAACAGAAGGGACAGCAGGGTGGAAGGAAGGATGGAGGAGAGGTGTCAGGGGTACAAGCTGAGGTTGAATGGGCCTCCCCAGTGTGTCCTCCACATCTCCGAAGCTGACCACTGTTATGGCCTGCTGTAATGGTGTTTACATCACAAATGCCTGGCGATGGTTAACGTCCATCAGTAATCGGGGCTAAGATGTATGCTGCAACATCTGGAAAGAATTAGGTGTCGTGCAAAGTGAAAAATTCATATAAACTTGAACAATAAAAACAGAACAAATCCTGTTAAAGGAAGAAGAGAGAAATTAGTTTTTATTTCTTTGGGCTTCTTTCAGTGGCCCCATTGGAACCAACTCTAAATGTCCTGGCAAGAAGAGAAATTCATTGACTTTTATCTAATGAATGAATCTGTTCTTTCTCCTATCTAATGAATGAAGACTAGAACTCCGTGTGTAGAGGAAAATGTTAGTCGGAGGCAGAATTTACTTAAGGAGATATGGGTGACATAATGTCTTCAACTATGATTTTGCAAAAGACATAGAAATACCTAATCTTAAAAAATGAATGAATCTTAAAAATGAATGATTCTCATACAGTCACCCCATGAAAGCCAAGGAAATAATATTAAATACTAATTGGGTGAACCCATTTCTTGGGGTGCCAGGGTAATATGGCAACATGGCCTAGGTATGTTGCTCTCTGAAGATACACTCTAATCCAAGGACGGTTAGCATGTCCTGCAGACTGCCTTTTCAGCCGTCTGGTGACCAGCCCAAGTTCATCGCACTCACGGTTGAGCTCTCAGTGGGATCCTGAAGTGCTGGTATTTCGGGGGGGGATGATTAGAAGCGATTAGACAGCAAACAGGCAAGAAGCACAGTGGGTCCAACATCTTGGGTCCAATTTAAGAGTCTGGCTTGGGGCTGGCCCAGTGGCTTAGTGGTTGAGTGCGTGCACTCCGCTGCTGGCGGCCCAGGTTCGGATCCCGGGCGTGCACCGACGTACCGCTTCTCAGGCCATGCTGAGGCTGCATCCCACATACAGCAACTAGAGGGATGTGCAGCTATGACATACAACTATCTACTGGGGCTTTGGGGGAAAAATAAAAAAATAAATAAAATTATAAGAGTCTGGCTTGTATTCTCACCCAGAGAGACAACATAATCATTGACAGTGCCCCTGCTGATATATATTTTTTTAACTTAAAATTTTTAAAAACAGATTTATTGAGACATAATTTACATAGCATAAAGTTCACCCATTTTAAGTGTGCGATTCAGTGATTTTTAGTAAGTTTACCAAGTTGTGCGAACATCAGCATAATCTGGTTGGGGAGCATTTCTGTGGCCCTAGGGCAGGTCCCTCACCCCCTTTCACAGGCAATTTCTGCTCTCCCTTCCCCAGCCCTAGGCGAGCACTAATCTGCTTTCTGTCTCTATGGACTTGCCTTTTCTGGACATTTCCCATAACTAGAGTCATACAACATGCGGTCTTTTGTGTCTGCCTTCTTTCGCTTAGCCCAGTGTTTTCACAGTTCATGCATGCTACAGCGTGTGTCAGTACTTCGTTGCTTTTTATTGCTGAATACTATTCCACTGTGTGGATAGACTGCATTTTGTTTACCCAGTCACCAGCTGATGTACTCTTGGGTTATTTCCACTTTTGGGCTATTGTTATTTTCTGCTGCTGAGTTGGGTTGGTATTTGTGATTTCTACTTCATAGTTCATTTATTTATCTGTGGCTGCATTCTTCAGTCTGGGCTCTTAGAAAACCCAAGAGCTGATGGCTAAACTGGAAATACCAGAACTTAGTCTCATATTTACTCTTTTGATCCTGGGACTAATTATTGCCGTTCTCCCTGAAGATGTTTCATGTGTGGGCAAAACTGGCAAAGAGAACAGCGGCACTGAGTGCAATCAGCCAGTAAATTATAGCCAATGTGCTGGTTAGGATGGAATTTTTTTCTTAACTGGAGAAATATTATTTTTAGTTGTGGTAAAATACATATAACATAAAATTTACCATCTTAGCCATTTTTAAGTGAGCAGTTCAAGGGCATTATGTACCTTCACCTTGATGTGCAAGCAATTTCCAGAACTTTTTCATTTTGCACAACAGAAACTCTGTCCCCATTAAACACTTTCCATTCCCTTCCCCTAGCCCTTGGCATCCACCATTCTACTTTCTGTCTGTGGATTTGACTCCTCTAGGGACCTCATACACATGGAATCACACAGTATTTGTCCTTTTGTGACTGGCTGATTTCACTGAGCATTGTGTCCTCAAGCTTCATCCATGTTGCTGAGTGTGGCAGAATTCCCTCCCTTTTTATTTTTTTTGTGAGGAAGATCAGCCCTGAGCTAACATCTGCCAATCCTCCTCTTTTTTTTTTTTTTGCTGAGGAAGGCTGGCCCCAAGCTAACATCCGTGCCCATCTTCCTCCACTTTACATGGGACACTGCCACAGCATGGCTTGACAAGTGGTGCATCGGTGCACGCCCAGAATCTGAACCAGCCAACCCTGGGCCGCCACAGCAGAGTGTGCGCACTTAACCACTTGTGCCACTGGGCCGGCCCCTAGAATTCCCTTCCTTTTTAAGGCTGAAAGATGTTTCCTGGTGTGGCTAGACCACATTTTGTTTATCCATCCATCTGGCAGTGGACACTTGGGTTGCTTCCACCTTTCAGCTATTGTGAATAATGCTGCTGTGAACATGGGTGTGTAAATACCCGTTCAAGACTCTACTTTCAATTCTTTTGGGTGTATACCCCGAAGAGGAATTGCTGGATCATAGGGTAATTTTATGTTTAAGTTTGAGAAACCTGGTTGGGATGGATTCAAGTGATCCTTCAAGTTCTGATTGTATTTTTCTTCTTACAGTGCTTCCTTCCTGTAGTGTGTGCTCATTAGTATAAGTGTTCAGATTTAATATTTAGAGGGGCAGGGAGTATTTGACTGTTGTTCTTTGTACTGAATAGAAATTTTGGCAACAATGGCCAGCGTGACAAATAGCTCAGGGTGCCTGACATTCTTTATTTCACAACAGGAATGCGTTAAGAAATTTCCTTCTTTCAGGGTTAAGAAAACATGAGATTCTCATGATTGCTCATCAATGTCTGCCCCACAGCACACATCTGAGGGAGCGACCACACTGGGTCCTGGAAACCTTCGGGGTCCTCAGGCCAGCATACTGTGAGTACACCGGGCACCTCGTGTTTGATTATGGAGATTGCAATGAAAGGACTTGGGTTTGTTGTCAGAAATGCTTCCCAGAGGCAGAAATTTGGTAGATTACTGAGGCGTGCATCCTCCGAAACTGAGCCCGGGCTGGGGGCCACGAGACGAGACGCCACTACAACCCAGGCCATCACCGTGAGCTGATGGGAGCGATTTCTAGAAATGTTCCCAGAAAGTAAGCAACTGCAGCTGGTAACACCCCTTTCTGCTTTGCTGGTGGGGAAAGCCCAAGGAGATTGTCCTGGGGAAAGGGCTGGGGCTGCTGAAGATGGGGTGACTGACCCACGGGTTGGCAGAGGCCAGCTGCCCACAGCCCCTGGCTGCACATGCAGAAGCAGGCGTCCCACAGAGCACGACCAGAGCGTGGCCGTGGCATGTGGCCTCCATGTGGGGCTGTTTGCGTCCAGGGCACTGAGGGGGGCAAAGGCCACCTGTGCTGTTAAGGAGCAGGCCAGCGTCACATGCTGTTGACAGCCTGTGTCCTGGGTTGCTGTGAGAGCAGAGCGAGGTGAAGTGTGTAGAATACTTGGCAAGGTGCCTGGGACACGGCATCCTTTCCAGAAATGGCAGCAGGCATGATTATTCTTTGCATATGAAAGCCTCTAGGTAGCCCAGTGGCGGGGCTGGCTGGGAGCAGCCAGGGGAGCCAGACGTCCTTTTCAACGACTGCTTGACCTCTTAGCCGGTGGTGGGCAATTTGGAATCCTTCAGCAGGTCCAAATAGCACCAGCCCCGTGGAGAAAGGGCAGGTGCCAGGGTGGTTTCCAGCAGGCCCTGCCTCTCTGGGGCTGGCTGCTGAGTCGGAGGCGGCCAGGTTCAGGTGTGTGTGTCTCTTCATGTTGTGCCCATATTTGCCCGCACTGTTCCTGTGTGTATGTGTGTGTCTGTCACGTGTGCACAGGGTTTGCGTTTGCGTGTATCTTTGTGGGCTTGTGTTTGTGCATCTATGTCGTCTGTCTCAATCAGGGCCGGCTGGGTGGTGGGGTGGAGGACAGGGAGCAGGGTGTATGGCGGTCGGGCTGTGGGTGGAAGTTGGGGTGCTGCAGATTGGTGAGGACTGGTGTGTAGGACCATGCCTCCCTCTGGGCCTTCCACTGCTGGTGGCAGGAGGAAGGGGAGCAGGGCGCCAGGGCCCTAGGGGGACAAGGGGGCGGGGTCAGGCCTGCAGGACTTTGCGCCCTCCAGGAGCTCCTGGTCCAGCATCACCTGGAGTGGCCACCAGAGGGAATGGGCCTGGATTTGATGCTCGGAATTCTCTAAACTCCGTATCTCACGTCAGGGTAGGCTGTGCAGAGAGACTCACCATTGGCTCCGGAAACAAACACATTCACGGGGGGATGATCGTGGCTTCAGGAACTGTGTGTCCAGACAGCCCCGTTACCCCTCCCCCAAACTCGTCCTCAGGCGACTTCATGGGTGCCTTTCATTTCAGAGACCTGGAAATCTCGTTTAAAAGCTAAAACCTCCCTGAACCTCGAAACCAGAGATCCCTGCACCCCTCACTTTTCTGGTATGCAGGTTCAACACCTGTGTCCAAGGGCTTGTAGGACCGTGGCTGACCTGAGCTGTCTCCAAGTCTCTGACTTCAGTTGGGAGGTGACAAGGAGCCCTTTAAAAGAAAGACTTAAAACGAATGTTCATAGACTTGCCTCCCAGGTAATTCCTGTTGGAATGTTGTCCATGTGGGAGGTGAGAAGCCCCACAAAGGCAGTGGTGGTCGGTGGGAGGCTCCTGCCCTCACCAGACCCTCTTCCCAAGGACAATGGCCTTCCACCTTTTTCTTTCCATCCTCCCAGGAGCAAGTCTTCCTTTCACTCCACCCGCCCGTGGTCACTCCCTCCTCCATCTTTCTCGCTCCCCAGCCGGCCCTCCACTCGCCCAGTTGCTTTCCTCTCCGCTCCCTGGCACCATCTTCTCAGTCTCCTTTGCTTGGATTCCTTCCTCCCTCGCACACATCTCTGCCCCAAACACATGTAGAGGCGTCCTTCCTCTCCACCTCGTGGAGGTCCAGTCACGCTGCGCCCTAAGGGAGGCAGCCGGGGTCTGTGCAGCCTCCAGCCTGTGGCTTGGTCACACTGGTCCGGAAGAAGCCTGCAGACCCTCCCAGGCACTAGCCATGAGCCCAAGCTCCTCCGCTCAGCGAGACTGGTGCGTGCAGCCAAAGTGACGTCATGGGTTTCCTGGGCCAGGCCTTACGGGGTCACGGCAGCCTGCATCTTTGTCCAGCGGTGCTTGCCTGCTGCTGCCCAAGAGCCAGACACAAAGCCCAACGTGTGAGTGAGGCCGCTTGGACCCTCCAGTGTCAACCGAGCGGCCCCGGCTGCCCCCACGTGGAGCAGGGTCAGCTGTCTAATCAAGCTCTGTGCTAGGTCCTGCACCCCAGCACCATGAGCCACAGAGCCACGTTTTAGACGACTGAAACAGCAGCACGAAGGATCCACACTCAAGCATCGGTAGCCTGATCCTACCAGCCACGGCCGTACGTGTGAGCCGCCCATGGCACAACAGGCAGGCGACAGCCCGAGGGGCCCTGGCGAGAGGAGACATCAACTAACGGAATTCATGTCTGTCCATCTCTGCTCTTGAACATAATCCAGGACAAGTCCTCACAAGTGAAACATCTCAAAATGCATCATGATTTTCACAAAATGAGTGTATTCGTTTAGTCCAAGTTAATGGTCAAACCAGTCAGGGGCTGTGCTGGGTGTATCGTATTGACCTGCTGTGAGTGGTTACTGTTCTTCCCATTTCACAGATGAGAAAACTGAGATTTAGGGCAACTAAGTTGTCCTCGAGTCTACACTGTCAGGAAGGAGATAATTGTGCTCACATTCCTAACTCTGGGCGTGCAGCATGCATCTTACCTCTCAGGCATTCAGGGCCTCTCCACATAATTTGCAGATAGTCTGTTTCAAAAGAACTGTTGGTTCTGCTGCCTTAGATCGTTCTCTAAACCTACCCACGTGTTGATGAGCAGGCTTCTCCTGGACTGAACCTGTGAATGTGAGGAGTTCTCCTTTGTCATGCGTAGGTTTCTCTCTTGCTTTGCTTGAAGGGCTTCCATGCCCAGGAGCACAGGCCTAACGAGACTGTGGACTCGGCTTTGTGGAGCAGAGATCCGTTCACTGGAATCACTGTTCTGTGTTAAAGGACTGTGGCTAATGTGGCAGGTGTTATAGCAAGCCTACCTGGGGCTCAGTTCTGGGGGTCCATAAGGGTTCCACAGGGAAGGGAGGCTCGGTTTGTTGGAGAAGGCATTCTTGTCAACAGAGGATGAGTTGGGGGCCCACGTAGAGCTGACAGAGGAAGGTCCTCGGGCCTGGCCGCTCTTTTAGCTGACCCAACCCCGGTGCTCAGTCTGGAGACACAGGTCGTCACCAAAGTACCTTGAAGCCCCCTTCCCAATTGGCACAACCCGAGCATTGGCCCAGATGCCCGTATGTCACGCTGCCACCCCTGTCTCCTTCCTATTGTGCCAGCATGGACGACTCCAGTTCTTTGGAGAGCTTTCATTCTGATTTCTCCTTTTATTTTTAAAACAGACATGGATGAGTTGACCAGGCGGTTCATTCACCTCTGCTGTTCTCCTTTTCTGGACGTCACGGTGTCTGACTGGCTGGGCTGAGCAGCCAGCCATAGGTGTAACATCATTGACATTTGTGCTCAAACCCTTGTTGGGTGCGAAAACACAGCCATGCAGGGCTCTGTCCCGTCGGACACGGGAGTCACAGGACAGACTCGTGAGTGGCTGCTGCCATGGCAGCTCAACCTGGGAGGCCAAGGAGGGGAGTGAGTGATGATGCGGCCAGGCTGGGCTCTGGGACAAAGGGGACGAGGTCTCAAGATCCCGTTTCTGAAACCAGCGGTTCAGGTGGAGGTGATTTATACCCTGTCTGGGGGCTTGCTCTTTGCCAGAGGCATGAGTGCCCCTGGGGAAAGGGCTTCCAAAGGGCGGATGGAGCCCCCGGGGATCGGCTGGAGGAAGATCCACACCCGCGCTACAGAGCACAGTGTCTATGAGGTCACTCCAGCAGATCCAAGGAACCAGGGCTGAGCCACGCTTGCTCCAGAAGGAAAGTAGTTGCTGTGAAGATACATGTGGATTCCTTCCCATCTTCTTTGGGGATCCTGGAGTCCAGGTCCTGGAAGCCTCTATTTCTTAGAGACCATATCTGCTTCATTTCCACCATCCACACTGCTTGGGCCTGTGTTCTTCCTCAAGAGGCTGGCTTCTACCTGACCCCCATCCCGCCCCCTTGGCCTGCCCTCTGCTCCCAAGGGGAACCCACCTGGACGGGGGACTTGTCCCTGCTCCAAGATCCCCACAGCTGCACGCACCCATGATGAGAGAGCATCCAGGTCCCAGGGGACCCTCATTCAATGTCTGAGCTCCAGCAAACCGCAGCTAGTCTGAGCTGCTTGCTGGGAGTTGGTCAGCAGAAGAGCAGCCCTGAGATGGTCTGGGGAAGGGTTGGGGTCCTGAGCTATGGGTTCAAGTCTTGCCTCTTCTTAACCTCTTTAACACTCAGTCTAGTCGCGGACACAACAAGAAGACTAGTCATGCCTTCCCATGGGGACTCAGAGGGAAAGCGTGCTCCTCCAGGGCTGGCACTTAAAAGGGTCCTGTCCTGAGAGCACCATTATGCTCATGCTCCAGCCCACACAGTAGGGCATCTTTCAGGTCAAGACTGTCAAGTTCCCCTCTTCTTCCTTCCCCTTCCTATCAGTCATGGAGAACCACTTAGAATGCAACCGCTTATACTCAGCTAACTATGGTTCATTTCCATCATCATTGTCTGGGTGTTGTGGTTTCACAGAACTCCAGCTGCTTCTGAGCTGCTCCTCAGCAAAGCGTGGGGCCGACCACTTTCCCAACCCCTCGGAAGGCTGTGCTCAGGTCTTCACACTCCGAGAGCTCACCCCGAGCCCGGGGAGAGCAGCCCTCGACTGCGTCCTGTGTGGGACCACACCCCACACCCGGTGGCGTGGCCCCCTCTCTGGTCTTCCCGACAGCCTCTTGGTCACCCAGACAATGTCTCTTGATTACTACAGCTTTCTCAGGGTTTCTGGAACTGATCCAATCATAAAGCTGCAATCAGAAGGAGCAGGAGGACTTGCAGGTCTCTTCCAGCCCTTCAAAGACAGACAGTCTGCCTCTACCTGAGAATGATTCTGTCCCTGGACCAGTCACAGAGATGAGGTTCTGTCCCCAGGAGTGCACGCCCCTCCTTATAGCAGGAGAGTAGTTAGTAAATCCAGCTGCATTCTGTTCTAGAAACCCAGCTGGAACACGCCCACAGAGAGCCGCCTTGTCTCAGCTGACACAAGCGTAGGAAAGGGCTGACATGGCACCCAGCTGAGACCCCCAAAGCTCGGCTCCGGATGGGAGAGGGCGGGTTGGCAGCCTCCCCAGGATGCAGGCTGTTCTGGAGCCCTGGCTCTGTCTGAGCCTCTCAGGAAGCTGCTGAGTCTAAAGCTGGCTCCTCCATCAATAAGACAGCTCCACGTGGGGGCTGAGGACGTGTGGCCAAGCCAACCGGCCACTCCCTGGGCACCATGGGTGGACACCTGGACCCTGCACTCGTGCCCACAGTGCCCCAGCACTCGCCTGGCATCAGCACTGCATGCAGAGGCAATTCCTGGGGAACGTCCTGAGCCAAATCTGAGCCCCAGGGGTCCTCCCTCTCCTCTCGGGCCCCGTGGAAGTGAATTAGGCACCTGGAGATGTTAGGAGAAATAGAAATTGGCCCAAGCGTACCGTACGATTTTGGGCAACCGATGCCCTGGATGCGAGTTCCACACGTGGGACTTACAGAGACAGAATTGAGCCCAGTGCCCCCAGGCCGTGCTCAACATGCAGACGGTCATCATGGTGTCAGTTTGTCCTTCTGCTTTCAAGGTTAGAATCAACCTGCGGGCGACGTGGAAAACGTCCCCTGGCTTCCAGCAGATATGATGTCGTCAGTCGTGACAACAGGAGAGGAGGCAGCAAGGAAGGGAGGCTCCTGGGACCCACCTCTGCATTTCATGGAGTGAGGGTCAAGGGACTCGGGAAGAAAGACCGAGACAGGGAAATTTAAGCTTAGCAGTTACTTTAAAAAGAACAAAAACAGGGGCCGGCCCCGTGGCTGGGCAGTTAAGTGCGCGTGCTCCGCTACTGGCGGCCCGGGTTTGGATCCCGGGCGCGCACTGATGCACCGCTTCTCCAGTCATGCTGAGGCCGCGTCCCACATACAGCAACTAGAAGGATGCGCAGCTGGGACACACAACTATCTACTGGGCTTTCGGGGAAAAAAGTAGGAGGATTGGCAATAGATGTTAGCTCAGAGCCAGTCTTCCTCAGCAAAAAGAGGAGGATTAGCACGGATGTTAGCTCAGGGCTGATCTTCCTCACACACACACACACAAAAAAATAGAAGTTCAATTAAAATACAACTCAATGGTTTAAAAACAAATAAAAAGAACAAAAACAGCAAAGTCCATTAATACTTAAGAATAAAGGTCGTGAGCTAAACCATCATCACTCAGAGTCATAATATAGTAACTGATGATGTGTATCCGTCTTTGATGTATGTTATATTCAATGAATAGTAAATACACATACTCAATAAGTAAATAATGTAATAATAAATAATGATAATAACAGAGGGCGTGTGTAAGCTGCCCCGTATGGGCAGGTGCTGAATGATTTTGCCTTCGTCACTTCCTACTGGTCTTCTGGGATGTGCCCTAGGCTCTAGGTGTTGCCTCTACCTGGAATATTCCTCTCCTCATCTTCACGTGGCTGACTCTTTCCTGCCGTTCAGCTCTCAGCCCACTCTCAGCCACACGCTCTGTCTCACGTTCCCGCTCCTCACCTATCCAAGCTGAGCAAGTTTCTCGTCAACCCTTAGAGGCGGCTCGCAGTGCCCCTGGAACGCTGGCCGCTCCATGACGGCAGGGGTCTATCTGCCTCTTCCCTTCTGTTTCTCCAGAGCCTGGGACGGTGCCCGGCACGTAGTCTGTATAATCCAAAATCTTTCCCATGGCTTAATTCATGTCCGTCCTCTGCGTATGCCCGCGGCCTCGTCTCTCTCCGTTCGTCTCCTCCTGGGCAGTGTTGGGCTGTGCTGAACTAGCTCACGGTCCCCGACACACCAATCCTGGCCCCTCTTCAAGCCTGCCAGCCTGGGGTGGTCTCACCCGGCCTCCTTACCCAATAGGCTCCTCCTCCGCCTGACAGTTGTAGCACAGATGCCACTGCTTCTGACCCAGACAGTGTCAGACCCATCCTGGAATGTCACACAGTGCTCGAGGGACACCAGGGTAGATGCACAGGTCCCTTCCTCCTGGATCCTGGACGAGCTGTGCCCGGGCCAAGTGCTGCTGGACACAGTGGGTCTGCTCTCGAGGACAGCCGACCGGCCCTGTTGCTCCCTTGTTCTATAGGTCAGGTGGCCGAGCAGCTTTGCCAGGATGGTAAAAGAGCCTGAGTTTCCACAGCTAGCGGTCTGAGCACAGGTGTCGGTTTTCTTGGGGGAGGTTGAGGCGCCGAGGGGAGGAGGAGCCAGACATCCCATCTCCAAGCAGCCTGGAGAGGGCTGCTGGGGTCATTCATTAGGCAACCTGCCTGGTGTCATCCTTCTTGTAGCAATTGTCACACTGTATGGAAATTGGGTGTTTACTTGTCTCTCCGAGTAGTCTGAAAGATTTTCGAGGCTGGGGACTCTGTCTTATTGACCGTTATATCTCCAGCACCAACCAAGTCTTGGGCACTTTGCCTCCTTTGAAGGAGTCCATGAATGAGAGAGGTCCTCTGAGCTGACACCGGAGTGGAGCTGTCTGTCCAAGTTACTTCACAGGCCCCTCCTATCCACACGTGTTGACTGTCTGAGCCTGTAAAGGACACCCTAGTGGTCTGGAACCTCCCCAAGAGTCGAAGGAGAGAATTCCCAAGCTGGTGGGGCTCCTCCATACTCTCAGGGTGGAGAATCACGTTCCTCTCACTCCTAACTCTCACTCGTGTGAGAGTGTGTGTGTGTGTCTCGTTCTACACTGGCCATGATCACAGACAAGAGGAAGACGCTTGCCTTGGAACTTGAAGCGCAACCAGGTCAGGAGGGCGACCACCCCAAGCGTGGTCTCCGAAGGCACAAAGGGAGTAGAAAACGTTGGCCTATGTAACACAACAAGCCTCCCTCCTGAATGAGTTTAACTCTCCTCAACATCCTGCATTTGGGGGAACAGACTTCTGCTTTTCCAGACGTCTGCTGGATGAGTGGTGAAGCCGTGGCAACAGGGACCTGTTGATTTGAGAGCGGCAGCAGTGGGATTCTGAGTGGTCCCTCCCTGATTGTCGTCAAAGCTCCAGTGGCCCTCCTTCCCTTCCTCCTGGGCAGAGCGGAGCACCACACCCGAAGCGCTGTAGGACAGGGTCGCTCTGACCTCCCAGGGCTCTCTCTTGACCCTGCTGTAAACCCAAGACTCCCTGAGCTGCTAACTGATAGTCCCGGGCTCCTCCTGGAGAAAGAGAGGGGGATCTGGAGTGAGCCTTGAGGACGCCAGGGCGTTCCTCTACAGGGCAGGGTCACCTGACAGACAGGGACCCAGCCAACTTCCTCTAGAGTCAGGATTAAAACAGATGTTTGACTTTGTTCTGTCTTGAGAAAAAATGAATTGAATATACTTTAAATTGTGTTTAGTGGGAAAAATACTAAGTTAAAAGCAATGACTTAAACTTCAATTGAATTTTTTAAAAAGTATATAATTGCTTTATGAACTCACTTGCTTTTGAACTGAAAACTCAGTACAGTTTTTAGAAATGAACGTCACTGTGCTGGAATCCTAGAAGAGGCTCTTCTCCTCACTCAGAGCTCCTGGCGTCACCGTCAGACGGGTTCCCACTGAAAATGGGCTGATTTTCTCCATGTGGATCTTAGCACAAACCTGCCAGAACCACCTTACACCCACTATTTTTCATGGGAAAGATATGTGTTATTCATTACAAAAATGTGGGTGAGATCACGTTGCCAAGTAATGGGTACCTGATGGCCTCTGATCAGGTGGCAATGACTCAAGTTCTGCTCCATGTGATTTATTAGATGTCGAAGTAGCTGATGTGGAGACGCGTCAGAGGATGTCAAAATACATCTCGACCTGTGCGTGAGGTCCTGCCTGGCCACATGCGTGCACACCTCCCGTTGGATTCAAGGCTCAGAGAGTGGTTCTGCCGGAAACTTCTCTTAGTCCCAGGTATTTGAAAGGGCAGGTGACCAGAAGTGTTATAGAGTTGGTGACACTCCATCGAGGTCTTTATGAAAAGTGTCCTACAGGAAGATTGGCATTGTATTTAAACAGCACAGGAACACAATTCTCTCTTGTGCAAGAGTTAGACCCGTGCATCTTCTTCAAATCAACTCTGGAGGGGATGGGAATCTGCTGAGAGAATCAACTGCCCTCTCCATCTCACCTCTGAAAACAGCGAGGCTCTTCTTTTTGCTATTCCTTCTGCTCCCAGATTCTCCAAGATGTCCCGGCCTTCCTTCTACAATCTGGCCGTCGGGAGTCAGAGAAGCCGAGCACGAGGTCCAGCCTGGAGTAGGTGCTCATGGGCTTTTCATCTCAACACTCGACATTCAGTCAGCTACAGCCTCTTTCTCTAGCCGTGGAAGAACACGTGGAGCCTGCACATGCCCTAGGGATTTTTCTGGCCCACGTTTTCGATTTATGAGTGGGGAAAGCGCCCCCGAGAGGGTTGATGTATACATTTACTGAATCGGGAAGGGAAAAGAGAGACTGAACATTTTGAGAGTGGATCACTTAAATGTCACATCTTTTGGAAAACTCAAGAGTAAGTTTATTTACCCTAAAAGGAAGAGACCTGTCTATGATAGGATTACATTTTTTGGAAACTAATTGATGTTTATGTTTCTGCCGCTTGGTCCCCCCTGGAAGTGAACGAAAGGTGATCTGTCTTCCTCACTTGAGGGGCGGGGAGACCATGTGTCCTGCTCTCCAGGCTCCCTTTCTCAAGGAGCAACTAACAGTTTATGGTGCTTTAGGGCCGAACAGCAGGGGAAGCTGCCAGGATCCCGGGAAAAGACCCCAATAGGGTTTGTTAGAGGGGGCGCTGGGAGGCAGGCTGGCTTGGCTGGATGTGGTAGTGCTGCCGCTTTAAAGGGAAATGGCGTGAGCCTTCTGGACGTGAGGACAGTGTTAGCACGGACAACCCGAGTGTCGGGAAAGGAGCCACAGGTGGGATTAATGTGGGCCTTCCCACTCGATAAGTGCCGGCCAGAAGCCAGATCTGGTTCACTTTAGAAACACAAAGTATTTCTTTCGTGTCAAGGTCAGTGGCCTGTTTGGGTTTTTCATCCAATAAATGCATTAAAATGTGTCCTGCAGCCAAACTATATAGCTGATTGGAAATGACCGAAATTCTCTAGGGGAAGGGCAGGAGCAGGAGGGGTCGGCCTGCATCCGAGCTTCCCTTCTGTCCCCAGGAAAGAGCCCAGAGTTATTCCCCGGGGTCGGGCCCCCTGAGGTACGGTTCTGAGCTGTCCTTGCTGCCAGGGGGGGCGGGGCCTGTGCAAAGGATGACTCTACTGGGAGCTACGCTCCTTTTCTCTTCCTTTCCTGCCATCTTCCTGATGGGAGGAGAGCTCTGTGGCCTGGCGCTGCAGCAGCCCGGGTGGCACAGGAGGTGGGGATGGCAGCCTTAGCTTTCAGGGACTGAAGCAGAAGTCTGGGTCGCTGGTGGTCGTGGCACCGCCTAACCAGGGATCTGCAGGAGAGAAGCACACCTCCCCCCCGGGGGCTGCCTCACAACCAGCTCGGCCGACCTTGCAATGATCCTGGGGATAGCGGAGCCAAGTCGTAACCAGAATGATGAGACTGCAAATATATCTGGGTCAAAACGAAATAAATGTTCCTTCTTCTGGCTCACAGAGAGCCAGCTTGTTGCATTAACTCACTGTTTCCCGGCCCTCCCAGCATAGCGGTTGCTGAAAAGAGGAAATCACAGCCTGTGGGACAATAACAGACAACGTCAGGGCTTTGAAGAGCTGGTCCTAATGAGCCTGGGGCTCCCTGGGGGACGAGCAGAGCTGAGATCCCCGCCCCCATTTGAAGCTGCGTGTGCACGCCGTGCAGAGCCATGCTCAGGTCGCGCGCGTTGTCAGCAGCTTTCCCGAGCAGGGCCTGCTTTCCAAGAGACAGACCGGAGCCCGTTAAGACACGCGGTTTATAACGATTTATAAGGCATTGTTCTCTGTCCCCAGACGACCTTGCTGTGCTTTCTGCCTCCGCCCCTCCCTTTCCCCCTCGCTGTCCTATTCGGTGACCTTCCTCCAGTCTGCACAATCTCACCAGGTTGTGGGCACGCCCCACAACAACCTTGGCCCCACGTCACCCCTGGGCTCCTCTTGGCTGCCTGCCAAGCGCACAGTGAAGGGCTGCGGTCGTCGGGGGCCCAACTCCCTCTTCTCCAGCTCCCTGGCCTCGTGTGTAATCAGTCTGTACCATTCATCTTGTAATCGAACCTCCCCTCGGTTAAATTCAGTCTCTGAGCCTCCCCGGACGGGCATTCTTTCAGATCCTTTGAAAGAACAGGTGGGTCTCCTTGATCTCTAAGTCTTGTATCATTCTAGAACTTCTTTGATCCTCAAAGCTGCTTTCAGGCCGCCAGCTGGGGGCTGGAGGGCAGACGTTAGGGGCTCTGACACCGTCCCAGGGCAGCTGGGCCTCTAAGGGAGCAGGGACAGTTCCAAGCTGTAGGGTACGGTCACCAGGTCAGCAGGGTTAGAGTACTCGATAAAATACGATTGGAAGAGGATCAGGGGCCACCAGCTCGTGGCAGGTCCCGCACGGCAGCCCTTGCGACGGCCCCAGGCCAGCTGACAATCCCCCAGATGAACACAAGCCCGCAAAGCATTGACGGGAGATGCGCTCCTGCTCCAACAGGGCTTCTTCCTCCTGCTCCCCTCGTCCCTGCTCCTCCTGGGAGAGGAACATACCCACAGATCAAAGGGCAGCCACAGGCACTAGCCGCGGGCCCAGGGAAGGCCTGCTTGCTCTGCGGAAGGCTCAGAGCCCAAAGCACCCAGCTGAAGTGGACTCCGGGGGCCTCAGGGTGCAAGTGGGGGTGGGGAGCACAAGACTGAGAAGATGTCTTGGAAGTAGAGGAGAGGGGAGGCTGGCCTCCCGAGTGCCCGCTGGAGGAAAACTGTCGGCTGATGATTTGGTGGGGAAAAATAAGCCAGATTGGTCTCTTCCCCTCAGCTCTGTGCACCTGAGGGATCCTGATTCCTGATGACGACCTCCGATGTGCTGCCTTCCCAAATGCAACTTCAGAATGAGGAGCTGTAGATTTTCACTGTGGTGTTTGGGAGAGCCAGGGAAGGAGTTATCACACAGCCATAACAAAACCTCGTATAGATAGTTGTAAATACTTCTGTTTCTCAATCAAGAAGTCCTCACATGTTAGCAACTTTCTCTCCTCTTCGTCTTCACAGAAACCATTTCTCAAGATTTCCCCAGTGCTTCGGAGATACCCACTTCTCACCTTTAGCTTGGCACTCTGCAAAGGCAGAAGGGTGGTGGTCCCTGCCACAATGCACTCCGACACGCTCCTAGAAGTCCGGTCCTACAGGGGTCTTTTCCGCCTCCATCAGCTTTTCAAAGTACTTGTTCTGGAAGCCAGATCCCTGCTGGTTAACTGAGGTTACCCCCTGTATTTTACACATCACTTCACCGAAATAGGCTGTATAGATTGTCTCACATAATTGTCCCAATAGCCCAGTGAGGCTGATACAGATGAGAAGGCCTAGGCTCTGAGAAATCATTTAATGTGTCCAAAGTCGCAGTTAAAACACAGCAGAGCTAGCCTTGGAAGTCACAGCTGGGTCCAATGACCCCTCTCACGGACTGATCTCTCAATCAACACCATGGGCTTCACTCTATTATCTGTGTGCAGAGTATTTTTTGGGGGCTTAGTACCATCAGGCTATGGGTGTTCTTGGGCTTTATCCAAAATTATAGCAGCTGAAATTAAAAAATTATTTGTGCCATGCATAGAACATGAATTAGTACAGAGGTCACCAGTACCATGCTAGAGATGGATTAGGACTTTTAGCTGGGAAATTATCTGATTCAGTCTGAAAAAAAAAGTTAAAGATTGTCTTTAAGTCCCACTGTTCATCTCGGTTGAGATTTAGACCTGCTGCTCAAATGTAAACGTGTTTGGGAGGCCCGACTGTGCTATGATCATGGCAACCATTTTTTCCATTTTTTTAGCACTTTAATGTTAGTCTTAAAAATTCTTTCGTATGCACTATTTCAAGTTGATTTTTCGTCTCGCAACAACACTGGATGTAGGAAGGCTTGGCACTGATAGTCCCCTTTTTACAACTGGTGATCACATATGTAATTCCATAGTGGGAGCCTGCTCAATGTCCTAACAACTCGGAAATGTAATCCAGCTCTCAATCCTCCATTTGTGAACTCTAATTCCAGCATTTTCACGTATTCATTCATTTTTGCTTTCAGTTGTCATACTTTTATATTTCCCACCATTTCCAGGGACTGTACCAGGCACTGTGAAAACAACTGAGTAAGACAGAGCCTCATCTTTGAAGTAGCTGGTGCTCTAGAGAGAAGAAAGGCTGGTGCTGAGATTGGCACAATGCTGCGTGCTGGATGCTGGGATGGCAATGTGGACGTGGGGGTGTTGCCGAGGGGACAGGAAAGCGTCGCCAAGCTTGTGGCATCTCAGTGGGCCAGCGGACGTGTTTGGGCAAAGGAGGTGAAGGACCTTTAAACAAACAGCGTCTACAAGGAACTGGCGTTTGGTGGCTGGAGAGAAGGCCAGCGCGGGAGGCGCTGCAGAGCACTCAGGAGGATGCAGGGACGGGGACAGAGATGGATAATTCGTCCTGATGTGAGACGGGCCGTGTGCACGTCACTTAGGTTGGAGTTCATCCTGTAAATCCGTGTTTCTCAAACTGAGCTTTGTAGAACACTGGAGACCTGTGGACCTATTTCCAGAAATGTGTGAGCACTTTCTGGTTTTTAATATTGACGCTGTTTAAAAATAAAATATCATAAGTATATTCTGGACCATCTGAGGGCCAACGTGGCAGACTTGTTGTCTCAGATCACACTCACTTGAACTTGTGCCACTGCTCTTTTGTGTCAAGGGTAGCTTTCACACCAAGTACAGCAAAATGCGGTCACAGAAAGGCTTCAGAGTAGTTTGAATGGAGAACAGGGGTGTGAAGACCAAGTCATTGCACTGAACAGGGGGGATTGGCATGCTGACACCAAAAGAACTCGAACGCTCTATGCCAATGCCGTGGTCATGAGTGGGTGATGTTCTTCGTACAGCCTGGCCTGTTACCACCACATCGTGACTGTTGGTTGGCAGTAAGTGTTGGAGTGACTATTGATGAGTTTTTCTGTTTTCCTTGCAGAGATAGGGATACTATTAGAAATCTAATGTATATTTAAGTAGTAGAACAATATCTGTTGTATTTTCAAGTGTACAAGACAATTTGACTAATTTATCAAGAGACATTTTGTTAAAACTGACTTTTGTGGATTGCTTCTGGCGTTTTTGGTTAACTGTGAGATGTGATTATCCTGAACTAATGGACAAATCCGTAAAGTGCTTATTACTCTTTAAGGTACCATTAATGGGCCAGCCCAGTGGCTTAGCTGTTAAGTGCACGCGCTCTGCTACTGGCGGCCCGGGTTCGGATCCCGGGCACGCACCGACGCACCACTTCTCCGGCCATGCTGAGGCCGCGTCCCACATACAGCAACTAGAAGGATGTGCAACTATGACATACAACTATCTACTGGGGCTTTGGGGAGAAAAAGGGGGGAAAAAAAAAGGAGGAGAATTGGCAATAGATGTTAGCTCAGAGCCGGTCTTCCTCAGCAAAAAGAGGAGGATTAGCACGGATGTTAGCTCAGGGCTGATCTTCCTCACAAAAAACAAAATAAAAATAAAAAAATAAAGTACCATTAATATTAAACAAATACTTTTCGTTGTATTTTTATTAAAAAATAAAGCTAAAAGTTAAATATAGGATTGAATCTGAGGCCATGTTCTCCTCACCACTTAGAATGAAACCGACCACAATCTCATTAAACGCACAACTTTATTATGATGTTGGTTTTATAGTTTTGTTTGTATTTATATGAAATTGGACTTGATTTATAGCTAAATAAAATAATAATGTTCTTACACATAATTTTGTGTTTGAAAACAGTTAAGTACATAAATATGTAAACATTTAAATACAGAATGATATGGTATAATTTGAGACAACACTAAAGATGCAAGAGAATTATTTTTTCTTTAAAAAGAGATATGAACGTTTCTAAGATCTGGAAACAAGAGCAATAACAGAGATTTACGATCAGAGGAGATTTTGTAAATGGCCATATTTTTGCTAGAGACAGAACGTCGGTGACAGTGTGGACAACACGTAGAGGGAATTTGGAAGGAGGGAGGCCAGCTGAGAGGCTAGTACAGAGGTGGCGTGGGGAGAAGAGCGCCTGAGTAGGCATTTCGGTAACGGAAGGGAACACAGCTGCGACTCGCGGGCGTGGGAGTGTTGCTGAGGCGGATGCATTCAGGATAGTGGAGACATTAAGCTTGTGTGACTCTTTAGACAGCATTACGATTTACCAGGATTGAGAATCGAAAAAGTGGCATGTGCTGGATTAACATTACCGGGTATAATTTTGTACATCTGCTAATCTCGTTTTTCCAGTAAGATACAGGTCACCCCCCCCCCCCAATATCTCCTAGCTGAAAAAGCAAGGAGAAAAAGAATTCAAGAGGGACAGATTGGGGGAAACTGTCTCTTTCAGCTCTCACATTCCATACGTGATTCTGTGATGTTGAAACAATATTACGAGAAATTTTTTCCCTTTTAATCATTTGCATAAAAAGCATGCTATATTTTCTCTAAGGTCTTTGCTTAAATTAGTAAATTCAAGCCTTCATAGTCAAAGTTTGACATAGGAGGGTTCTGGTTCTGGGTAAGATGGAGAGAGCACTCTCTACTCTTTCTCTCCCGCCAGATGAAACTGGAACGCTGGGCAGAGTGCACAGAGCAGCTAGTGGAAGATTCTGGAAAGCAAACAGTAGCTGCATTTGGAGAAGGGATCCAGATGGGTCTAAGTATGACTGATCTGGTGGTGAGTTTCTCGTTTTTCTTTCTTTCTTTCCCTTGTGTCTATCAGTCTGGACCTCAAAGAGGCAGCATGGATCCTGGAATGATGCACTGGGCAAGGACAGAGAGGGCTCCAAGGGAAGGCTGTCGTTCTGCTCTGAGGAGCAGGAAGGAACAGAGAGAGGAGGAAATCCCCGTCCCCCAGAGGTCCTGCTCCTGCAGCTGCAGCCCCGTGACAGTGGAGGAATGGGATCTGGGGAGGCATCTAAAACTCTGGGGGAGGGAATATTTCTGTCTCCTCAGAGGAACAGGTTTGAAGAGTGTGGGCAGAATCTCCATTACATTTTTCTCTCTCTCTATCCTCCTGTGCCACACTCATGGTAAGTATGTGGCAGACCAGGGAAACTAAAGCCCCCACTTTCTAGCTAGAGGGCCAGGAGCCAGAGATTGTGGAGGAGACTGAGGAGAGAGGGGAGAGCAAGAAAGTGATGCCAGGAGTTTTATATGGACTCTTGGACTCTCCCCCAACCTGAGCATGCATGGAACTGACCCAAAACAGCATGCCAAAGGCTTTGAAAACTTGGAGTAGATCACCTCCCAGGATCCAGACTTGCTCGTGTGTGATGCACACACAAAACAGATCTGAATAACACTGCAAAAGCTTTGAAAATGAAACTACCATTAGAACCATAGCTCATTGAAGGCGTGTTGGAACACACATTCCAAACACTTGCATCAGTTGCTTGCCAAAGCAGAAACCAAAACCTCAGCATTCTCCAGAGGATTTAAGGAAGGCCCATAGCCTTAGGACAATATTCAACATGTCCAGCACACAACCCCAAATTGCTCAACATGTGAAAAACCAAGAGAGTCTGACAAATTCCCAACAGAAAAGTTGATGAACATCTACCAATTGCACGGTGACTAGATGTTTGAATTATCAGAGAGAATTTAAAGCAGCTGCTGTAACATGCTAACGTGCTCCAAGAAATAAGAGTGAACATTCTTGGAACAAACAGAAAGATAGAAAGTCTTAGCAGAGAAATAGAAGTTATTTAAAAAATGAACAAAATGGAAATTTTAGGACTGAAAAATACAATAACAGAAATGTAAAGAAATTCACTAGATGGGATCAGTAGAAGAATGAAGATGATAGAAGAGGTGACTTGAAGATAGACCAACAGAAATTATACTTTCTAAACAACAGAGAGAAAAATGTTGAAAAAAATGAATAGAGCCTCAGAGACCTGTGGAAGAAAGTCAAAAGGTCCACCATTCATGCCAGCAGAGTCTCAAATGGAGAGAGAGAAGCGTCCTGCAAAAAAAAATATTTGATGAAATAATGGGCAAAAACTTCCAAATTTTGGTGAAAGACATAAACTTAGAGATTCAAGATACTGAGTGACCTTCAAGCAGCATAAGCTTAAGAAAATCCAGACATATCAAAATCAAACTCTGAAAGCTAAAGACAAAAATTCTTGAGAGAAACCAGAGAAAAACAATACATTATATATGGAGAAAAAAGTATTAGAAAGATTGAAACTTTTTTATCAGACCAGAAGCCTATGGAATCGTATTTTTAAGGTGCTGAATAAAAAGAACTGTCAACTCAGAATGTCATATCCAGCAAAGATATCCCTCAAAGGGGCCGGTCCCACAGCGTAGCAGTTAAGTTCGGTGTGCTCCATGTCACTGGCCTGGGGTTTGCGAGTTCAGATCCTGGGTGCGGACCTCCACCACTCATCAGCCATGCTGTGGTTGACAACCCACATACAAAATAGAGGAAGATTGGCACAGATGTTAGTTCAGGGCTAATCTGCCTCAGCAAAAAATCAATAAATCAATAAATAAAGGGACTGCCGCATCAGAGAGGCCCATTAAAAAAAAAAGATATTCTTCAGAAGTAAAGGCAAAATAAGCATATTTTCAGATTGAGAAAATTTGTCACCAGCAGACTTGCTGTCACAAAAGCATGGCACTATTGGAATGTCATATTTGAAAATCCTGTGTTGTGGGGCTGTCCTGTGCATTGCAGGATGTTAGCAGCATCCTTGGCCTCCAAGCACTAGAGGCCAGGTGTACCCACCTTTCCCCAGTTGTGACAATAAAATTGTCTCCAGATATGACCCTTTGGGGGCAAAATAGCACCCAGTTGAGAACCACCGCTCTAGAATAAATGCCAGCGACACTTTTTCCATTGGAAGGAAATGATAACCGAGGGAAATCTGGAATTTCAGAAATAAGAGAAGAGTAATGAAAAGCATAAATATATGTCAATACAATAGATTATTTTTCTCCTCTCAAGTTCTTTAAAATATGCCTGATGGCTGAAAACAAAACTTTAACTCCGTCTAATGGAATTTGCAATGAATATAGAGGTAATACACGTGGCAACAGCAACATAAAGTGAGGAGAGGAAATGGACATATGCGGGGGTAAGCCTTCCATGTTCTACTTGAAGTGGTAAAATATTAATTCTAAGTAGGCCGTGAACAAGTGGTATGTTTATTGTAATCCTTAGAGCAGCCACCAAAAAAGCTATATAGAGAGATGTAGTCCAAAACTCAACAGACAAGTTAACTAAGATTGAATTCTAAAAAATATTCAGATATTTCAAAGGAAGGTAGGAAAGAGAACACAGAAGAATGAAAAACAAAGCAAATAGGCAGAAAACAGTAATAAAAGGGAAGACCTAAATCCAAACACAGCAATGATTACATTAAACATGCATGGCCTAAACACACCAGTTAAAGGAAGACCCACCTATGTGTGGATTACAATAAACCCACTCTAAATATAAAGATAGGTAAATTAAAAGTATGGAAAAATAGATAACATGCAAACACTAATCAAAAGAAAGCTGAAATGGCTCCATTAATATCAGACAAAATGGAAGTCAGAGCAAGGTAATTAACCAGGACGAGGAGGGACATTGCACAATGATAGAAAGACCAATTTGTCAGGACCCTGTGACAATCCTGAATATGTAGGCAGCTAACAGAAGAGTTTAAATATAATGAAGCAATACTGATCAAAGTGAAAGGAGAAATGAGCAAGTTCACAATTGGTTGGACTCTTCAATTCTTTTCTCTTGGTGATCGGTGGAATATGTTCACAGAAAATCAGCAAGTACATAAAAGTGAACACCATAACCAATCAACCTGAACTAAGTGACTTTTGTCAAACGCTCCTCCCAGTGGCAGCTGAATACGTATTCTTTTCAAGGTCACATGGAACGTTCATCAAGACAGACCATATCCTGCGTTATAAACAAAACTGAATGGACAGAAATCTTATAACGTGTGTCCTCTTAAACCAGAAATCAATAACAGAAAGATACCAAGAAAATCCACAAACACTTGAAAACTAAATAACACACTTCTAAATAGCTCATGAGTCAAAGAAGAAGTTTCAGGGAAATTAGAAAATATTTTGTATTGAATGAAATGAAAATATAACAGGTGCAGCTAAAGAAGTGTTTAAAGGAAATTTATAGCACGAAATACGTATAGTAGAAAAGAAGTGTGGCAGGCAGAATAAAGGCCGCCAGAAGATGTGCACATCTTAAAGCCTGGAACCTGGGGCTATGTTATGTGACATGGCAAAGGGGAATTAAAGCGGCAGATGGAGTTAAGGTTGCTAATCAGCTGACTCTAAAACTGAGAGATTATCTGGATTACCCAGGTGGCCCAATGTAAGCACGAGGGTCCCTATAAGTGGAAAGAGGAGACAAAAGAGAGAGAACCAGAGAAATGGCAGCACGAGAAAGACTTGCCCCACCATGGCTGTCTTTGAAGATGGAGGAAGAGGACCCTGAGTCAAGGGAAGTGAGTGCCTTCCGTGAGCTGGGAAAGGCTGCTAGTCCCCCCAGAGCATCCAGAGGAAGGCAGGCCTGCTGACACCTGGACGTTAACCCAGTGAGATGCATTCCAGAATTCTGGCCGCTAGAACTGTAAGACTGCAAGTTCGTATTGTTTAAGCCACTAAGTGTGTGGTTGTTTCAGAATCACAGGAAACCAACATAAGAAAAGAGTGTCAGGGGCCGGCCTGGTGGCATAGTGGTTAGGGTTGTGCACTCCGCTTCAGTGGCCTAGGGTTCGCCGATTCAGATCCTGGGCGCGGACTTACTCACAGCTCATCAAGCCATGCTGTGGCAGCATGCCACATAGAAGAGCTACAACTCTACAATTATGATCCACAACAATGTGCTGGGGCTTTGAGGGGAGAAAAGAGAAAAAAAGAGGAAGACTGGCAACAGATGTTAGCTCAGGGCCAACCTTCCTCAAAAAAAGGAAAACTGTCAAATTAATGACCTGTGCTTTAACCTGGAGAAACTAGAAAAAGGAGAGCAAATGGAATGCAAATAAGGAGCAGAAATGAAGTAAGAAATACAAGTGAAGAGATGAGATCAATAAAATTGAAAACAGAAAAACAATAGAGAAAATCAATGGAAATCAAATATGGGTTTTAGAAAAGATCAGGTACATAGCTGTTGAGCCAGCGGACAATTGCCAGATTCTTCCTCACGTTTGTGCTGCTACGAATTGGGTTTCCTGTTACTTGAAGCCAAATGCGTCTAACTTCAGCTATTAGGGCGGGAGCATCTCTCCTGGGGTGTGACAGGCCAGGGACCAGTGCCGTTTCTCACGAGGAAGGTGCAGACTGTCAACCAGCTACACCCTCAGGGATCCTCTCCCTGGATGAAGCTCTGGGCTCCTCATTCCTCTGATGGGCCAAACATCAGGGGTTCTTAAAACCTTTGCAATTGAGAATTCACACCCCCCAGAAGGCCATATTAGGTATAGCCATAAGGTCATATGATGCTTTAGACAAAATTTTGTGGACTAAATTGGGACACCAGTCATCTCATATTACCCAGTTACCTTGAGACAACATATTTCAAGTTATCAACCACAGAATTATTAGTAAATTTGGGGAACACAACTTATTTTTACCATATGTTATTAAATGCTCAAGTGAGGGTCACTTTATAGGATTATTGCAGGATTTTAGAGACGACAGAGACACAAAGGCATGGAGAAGCTGGCAGGTTTCATGGAAGAGGCCAGGCCCCCCAGGAAGAGGGAAAGAAGGAAGCTGATGGTAACTAACTCTTACGTTTCTAACTTGGTTGTTTACGGGGAGGGATGCTAATGCCATTCATTAATACTGGGAATTCTGGAAAGTACTCAGATGTAAAGGCTGTTGCTGAGTTGGGTGTTGGACAGTTGTTCGGGACTCCGGCAGTGTCCAGTGGAGAGTGAGGTAACCAGGACTGGGGCTGGGTCGAGGTCTGGGCTGAAGACACACATCTGGACGTCACCAGAGTCAGAGGGGTGGAAGAACCTACTCAGAGAGAGTGAGTAGAGGGCAAGGGCCAGATGGCAGGGGGGGGGCCCACCACTCAAGGGGGGAGCAGAGGAATACGCGAGAACTGAAAAGGAGTGACAAGGAGGCAACTTCCCAGACGTCAAGGGCAGAGAAGGTTGAGAAGAAAGCAGTCATGCCAGTGCCGACGCCAGGGCGTGTGAATTCAATGGATTCAGAAGGAGCTCAGTGGATGTGAGGGGCACAGGCGAGCGCGGGCTGTGGAGCTTGACGGTCGCAGAGGTGGTGTGCAGGGGTTGCGATGGGCCGTGTGTTTGGTTCGGCATAGAGATGACTGTGGAACTGCAGGGAGCGCGCGGCAGGTGAGGGAAAGGTGTGCTCGTGTGCTCGTGTGCAAACGACCGCTCCTGGGAGGTGTTTGGGGGCCTGCCGGGCCAGGTGGGGCAGGTGGCAGAGAGGGTGGGGAGGCAGGGCTGTGGGAGACTGAAAGCACGGGAGATGGAGGGACAAGCAGGGTGGGCCTGGGTGACGTGGGCAGGTGGGCGGCAGGGGCGTCTGCATCAAAAGTGCGGTAGAGGAATTATCCCCAAGCAGGTAAGAACCACTCATTCTTTAAATTAGGAAGAAAAGGAGGAGATACGGGGTGTCAGGGATGGCACAGTGGTGACTTGAGGGTGGGGTGGGAGGTCACCAGCACACGCCATGGGGAGGAGGTCTAGACAGAGGGCTCAGGCTGCAACAGGGAGGCTTTGGGACAGGTAGAATCCTGCTCTGTTGGGGGTGCGAGGGGAGCGCAGGCAATGAGGGAGGGGTAGGGGAGGCTCATCGGCAAGACTCCTAAATCCTCGTCCTTGCCACTCTGCCCCAAGTTCATCATCACCCACGCACTCCCTCAGTGGAGCTCACAGACTGGGGCTCATCTGGCACATGAAAGACTCCTATCTTTTAGCTACACATGGCTCTGCTGCTTTGTCACCTCGTGGTCCAAGATGGCTTCCAGTGCTCCAGCAATTTCAGCTGAATTTTAGGCAGCAGGAAAGAGAAAGAGAGGAACAAGGTGAGTCCTCTCTCTTTTAGGGAAACTTCCTAGAATTTCCCCCAACACATTGGTTTTCATCACATTAGCCACAGCTGTGTCATGGGGCCACACCAAGTTGCAAGTGATGCTCAGAAAGGCGTTGCTGCCTGGAAATAAAGCAGAGCTCTGTGACTAAGGGGAAGGGGCAGGTGACGGATTTGGATTAGGCCACAGCAGGCTTTGCCGTGTTATCATATCACACTCACAAGTCAGTTCATTGACCGTCTGTCGGCCAGGAGATTGACTGCCAGGCAGGGCCTGGGTGGGGGCTGGGGCCCAGGTGGTCTGGTGCTCACACGACACCTGTACCCAAATGGCACAGGCCCTGTGCCCTGGGCTGATCCACACCCAGGCACAGGGTCACCTGTCTCATGTGGGAGGCCTTGGTTCTGGAGCCCTACGGCCCGTCCGTGCTGTTCTCTGGGAGGGCACCCTGCAGGCCTTGGACAGCTGAGCTCTGCGACATGAGGCTACCTTTCCCTCCAGGGCCAGCCTGCTAGGCTGGAGGGTCTGGAGCAGGCCACGGGGTCTCTGTCAAATCCAAGGTTTGATCAAAGTAACTGGTTTTCAGACGACTCTCCCAGAGACTGAGGTCCCCTTCCAGATCCTCAGAGGCCTCCGGGGGGGGGGGGTCCCGGGGGCTGGGTCCTCCCCTTCCTCCAGCCCAGTAGCTATCCTGCAGAGCGTAATAACATCCGGGTTCTTCTCCAGTGAGAGTCCCCAAGAATCACTCTTGCAGGAAGAACAGTTGGTCTGTTTATGATTTTACAATGTTAACAGAGAAACTGAGGCCCAGACACTTCAGTGACTTGCTCAAGGTCACAAAACCTGGGGGATCCAGGGCTGGTCTGTCACTGTAGGTGCTCCTCACTGCGTGTCAGTGTCTCTTTGAGCCGTCTCCCTGCCTCGTGCAGCCACTGAGTAACCTCTCCCCCGTGTATGTGCATGCGCGTGTGCATGCATGTGTGTGCATGCGTGTGCAAGGGTGGCTGTGTGTTTGTGCAGGGGTGCCTGTGTGTGCGCGCATGCATATGTGCACCTGTGCGTGTGTGTGCCTGTGTGTACAGGGGTGGCTGTGTGTGTGCATGCTTGTGCAGGAGTGCCTCTGTGTGTGTGTGCACATGCATGTGATGCATATGTGCGCCTGTTTGTGTGTGTGCATGCGTGTGCAAGGGTGGCCGTGTGTGTGCATGCATATATGCACCCGTGTGTGAGTGTGCAGGGGTGCCTTGTGCGCCTGTGCATGTGTGTGCAGGGTCCCTGTGTGCGAGTGTGCGTGTGTGTGTATGGTGGCCGTCTCTGCCCTCACAGAGGCGCTGGGCCACAGGTGCCCGCAGACCCAGCACAGCGGGTGTGGAGGAAGCGTGCCCCGTGCCTGCCTGCTGAAGGAGGACGGGCTGGAGGCCTCGTCCCTGGACTCCAGCCGGTCTCCCAGGTGAGGGGCGGGCAGGTGAGCGCCCGGCTTCTGCAGCAGCTTTCGCACTAGCGTCTGGTCACACACGTGCCCAGTTTCACTAGAGGGTCATGGGTGGGGGCAGGTTTGCTGTGACGTATGCGGACCACAGGTTCCAGATTTATGTGGCACGGAGGAGAGGGAAACCCTGGAAAACTGGGGCAGCAGAAGACGCATGGACTCTGCCCCAGTGTCCATCTCAGGGCCACCGGCCTCCTGGGAACACTCTACCCCAGGGGGCATTTGCTGGGCGGTGTGCTGGGGAGAAGTGGATGTTCCCCTCCTGGTGTTTTGGGGGCACAAGATTCCTCACAGGGGCCCACGCCTGACTTTTCCCCATCGGAATAGTTATTTTTCTGCTAGGATCATACACAAGCTGATGTCAGGCTGGGGACTTGGAGTGTTGCCCACCAGGCTGGGACCAAGTCTGTGGGTACACTACCCCCAAAATACTTTCCTCCCTCTCCCCAAATGCACATGTGTAATTTTAAGAGGGAAATGTCATCTAGCTGAGGGAGGCGGGCCAGGGGCTGAGTCAGCGAGAGGTCTGGGGTAAGCAGCTTGTGCCTGTGATGTGGCTCTGAGGCTGCGGGGGGGTGGTGGGTGCGGGGGCATCTGAGAAGCTGGGAACCCGACACCTGGCCCTGGGAGGGGCTGTGGGGCTCCTTCCAGCCCACTGCCCCAGTCAACCCCCAGCTGGCTTCCTGAGAGCAGGGGGGCCAGCAGGAATCCCCAGAGCTCTTACGCCTTCCTGCTCTGAACAGTCAGTGCTGAGCGACTGGCAGCCCTTTGGGGCAGCAGGAAAGTGGCTGGTGATGCCTGTAGGTTAGTCAGTGCTTCTCTAAGCAAGGGGCCTGGACAAGCCCCCTGGGAACTGGGAAGAATTGCGGGACATCGGCCAGACCCTGACCTCCTGGGCAGAAGCTCCAGCGTGTGGTGTGCGTGAACAAGCCCTCAGACCCTGGGACCTGTGCTGAGGGAGCTTCAGCTGGAGCACCACTTGATTCCACTTTAGGGGGCAGTTGGGGTTGGGCCCCACCCCCTGACTGCAAGCTGAGTGGTGCAGGAGACCCCCATCTTAGCCCAGTGGGTTTCTCCTCCCTGTCTGCTGGAGGGGCCAGTGCCGGGCCTGAGTCGCTCAGCCAGACCCTCCAACTGCAAGAACACCTTTCTCTCCTCCTCTGGGCCTCCCTGCCTCGCTTCTCTGAGCCCACCAAAGGGGACACAAGTCACAGTCTGCGGGTCTGGTGCAGACTCCCCAGAGGCCAGCCACAAGCATAAACCTTTTCCCTTTTTGAAGATTTGTTCCTCTGCAAATGCGGGCACACTTCCAGCACCCCGGGCCACACACAGGCCTGCGTGTCTCGTGCAGAGGTAACCCCTGCCTGGCTGTGCCGCGGGGCCGTCTCGGGATGGCACCCGTTGGTGTGCCGCTCTCCTGCTGGGGGGCAGCCTCGGGAGGGGTGTCCTCTGGGCCAAGCTGGCCTCTCCTCCCCGGCCCCCGAAGCATCCTTTTCTGCTCGGTGGTCTCAGCACCAACTGCTCCCGCCATGCTGTCTGCTGAGCACCTGGGAGCAGATCCTTCCTAAAGATGCTTACTTAACTCAGCTCTCTAAACGACTTTGTAGTGTTTCCCAGTTTACAGGAAGGAGCTGTGCAGAGCGCAGGGGCAGCCCTGTCTGAGGTCCCAGCAAAGGGTTCTTGCTGGCAGGGGGCTGGCATCCGTGAACTGTCACCAGGTTGGAGGCCCCACTGCCCTGATCGGTGGTTCTCACAGTGTGTCCCGGGAAGAGACGCAACACCACCAGGGAATGTGTTAGCATCCGAGTCCTCAGTCCCCTCCCCCCGACAAGTCAGCACCTCAGGGGCCGCAGGGCCTTCCCGTGTGTGCTCGGAGAACCCCTGCTTACACCAGACCCTCAGGACTCGCTTCCACCCAAGGTGCAGGTGTCAACCCTGCAGACACATGGCCTTCCCTTCCTCCTGGGAGCAGCCCTGCGGATGACACGCACGGGCCCCTGATTCACTCAGAAATATCCCGTAAAAAGCGTGGCCCCTTCCCACCCAGGGCTGGTGGTCAGGGCTACCTTTGTGAGATATGGAGAGACACAGCATGGAGATGAGCGTGAGCGAAGGAGGAAGGGGAAACACAATGCCCGGTGCGGGAGACCTGGAAAACCGTCCTGGGAGAGTTTAGTTGTGCAGGACTGAAACCACGAGTGCAGAGGGCCGTCCTGGACAGCAGCCTGCTGAGGGCAGGGCGTGGCGTTAGGACCTTAGCTGTGGCTGTCCTTGGAGGAGATCTCCCAGCACGTCCGTCAGGGCCTGCTTCCAGCCTGATCACACACACACACACACACACACACACAGACATACAAAGACACATGAACACGTGCACACGAACACACAGACACATATGCACATAGACACACAGACAGACACACACATGAACAGACACAGACACACATGCACAGATGCGCACACAGATACGCACAGACACACATGTAGACAAACAAAAAGGAGTGCACACACAGACACATACACACACAACACACACACAGGTGGACAGAGACTGGATCTGGCCTCCCCGTCTGACTCAGCTGAGTTGCCTTCATCAGAACGAATGTCCTGTTCCTCTTCAGTCTCTGCCCAGGTCCTACCAGCCCCTGAGGGCAACGTGGGTTTTTGGTTTATAGTGAAATCAGAGCGGGCTATTGTGTCCTGTGTCTTCTGAGGGCTCGGTGCCTCGCTCTCCACGAGGTGTGACGACAGTGGGCAGCTACTGCTGGGACCCGGGAGATGGTAGGACAGGTGCCTGGTGTGGGACGGAGAGTCGAGTCCTTCCTCGGGGGATGAGAAACCCCACCCGGGACACTCTTGACTTCCAGATGGATTCCTGGGGAAAACAAGCTGCGCTGCTTGAGTTGCTAAAACAAACGGGTTTAATATTAATTGAAGAAACTTAAAATCCTCCACATGTGTCTGTGGGGTACGGTGGTTGGCAGCAAGCGGCTGTCACATCGCTATGATTTAGGGTCCCGTGTGCAGGGAGTGTGCCTTCATTTCTGAGGGGTTTGCTCCTCTCACCTGCGAGGGGACCACCCTGCAGGGGCCGGGCAGGCGGCCTGGGCATCCTTGAGACTGAGGCTGTCCTGCCCGTGGGGGTGGTTAGTGTTGGTGGGGACCTGGTACCACGGCTGAGAGCTGGAACAAACAACCAGGCCGGGATTTTGAGGCCGAGGGGTTTTGCTTTCTACTGAAGAGGTACAGAGTCTTTGGAGAAGCTCCTGGAACAGACGATAAAGATTTTGCCTCCCCTGGGCCTGAGCCTCCTGTGATGGCACAGTCATCCCTATGGAGACTCGGGGATCTGGGGTCTCAGAAACCTGGGGTCTCAGTGCGGCCGGGGCTGCTCCGTCTCTGAGACAGTCCCTAGCCTCTCCCAGATCCAGCACTTCGTGCTCCTACAGACACCAGTGCTCCCTGGAACCCAGCGGCCTTGGCCCCTTCTGAACCCCGAGGTCGTTTTCATGGACTCCCTGGTTGGACTGCGTGCTGACAGGCCCTGGGCAGAGTCTGGGGGAGCCGGAGGATGGTCCCTCGTCTTCAGGTTTTGATGTTGTGCTAAAACTTCTTTCAGGCACCGGTGAGGAGTTAGGAGCAAGAATGGTGACCCTGGAGCGTCACGGAGTGCGCTGAATTTCATTACCCCCACTCGAGATGATGGCTTCCTGCCTCGCTCTGCGGATGGGGCCCAGATAGAGGGTCGCATGAGCCCCGACTTCTCTGCCTGGGGTCCCTGGGGCTCACGCACGGAGTGTCAGGAGGAAGTGGAGGAGCTGACTCAGAGCAGGGGGCAGACATTCTTCAAGGTGGGGGAGATGCTGGACCGCTGATGGCCCGGACAGGCGGGTGTCTCGTCTGGAGGGAAGGAAGGATCTCAGGCCTGTGGGGCGGGCCCTTCACAGGGTGGAGGTCCACGTTGGAGGTAAGCCTGGTGTGATGTCTCAGGACTGACTCCCTGCGGGCTACTTCAAAGTCAGAGGCAGAATCTGAGGTCTGTGAGCTGCCCCGAGGCGGGCCTTCCCTGCTCTGGGGGTCCCAGTGAGAGGTGGACAGGCTGTGGGTGTCACTGCACAGGCTGTGGGGAAAGGTGGGAGCTGGGGGCGTGCCCAGGAGTCCTGTGAAAGCCCCAGGGAGGGTGTCCCCAGGCAGGGGTCTGGGCATGGAGAAGCTCGTCCTGCCTTCTCCTGGGGAGCAGGTCTTCCTCTTTCTCCAGGCCCAGGCCGTCGCCCCAGAGCCCTCCCTGAGCCAAGCTGGGAAGGGGGGAGTGTCAGCCAGCCTGGGCTGTGTAACAAAGCTCGATACACGGGGTGGCTTACACAGCAGAAGTGCATTTGCTCACAGTCCTGGAGGCTGGAAGATTGGGATGAAGGTGTTGGAAGGATTTGTTTCTCCTGAGGCCTCTCCTTGGTGTGTAGACGCCATCTCCTCCCTGTATCATCACTTGGCTGTCCCTCTGTGTGTCTGCGGCCTGATCTCCTCTTCTTACAAGGACACCAGCCACACTAGATCAGGCCCCACACGTATGACCTCGTTGTACCTTAGTCATCTCTTTAAAGGCCCCGTCCCCAAACACAGTCCCATTCTGAGGTGCTCGGGGTTAGGGCTTCAACATATGTATTTTGGGTGGACACCATTCAGCCTGTAACAGTGGGTGGGGCTGTGTGAGAGGGGGCCTGTCCCCTCCCTCCTGCAGCACCCGGCTCTGTCCTCCCTTGGATCCATCAGCACTCGGTCCTGCTCTCAGAGAGCACCTGATCGACATCTCCCCAGAGAAAGAGAGAGACAAACAGAAACAGTGAGAGAGAGATGGAGAGACAGAGAGAAACAGAGAGACAGAGATGGAGAGAGAGACAGAGGGGAGACAGAGAGAGATGGAGAGAAACAGAGAGAGACGGAGAGAGAGAGACAGAGGGGAGACAGAGAGAGGCGGGGAGAGAGGCAGAGACAGGGAGAGAGGTGCGGTGTGCTCATAGGGAGCCTGTTCAGAGGGAAGCAGATGCCCCCTGACCTCCGAGGTGACACAGTCTGTCTGATGTGACCTACCTTAGACGTGCTACAGCCCAGGCCGTGCACGCCACCCTGAGCCCCCCGTGTCTCCAGCTCTGGAGGAGTTTCCCGCCACCCCCAGTATCTCAGAGGGAGCCGGCAGGAGGGGCCCTGCTGCCAGAGGCTCCAGCTCCCTCGAGTCCTTTGCCCCCCCCCCACTCTCCTCGCTCCCCATGCTGCCTCCCAGGTAAACCAGCAGCATCCAGACTCATGTCCCGGGGGGCCTGGGGGACCAAACTATGACCATGTGAGAGCTGAACCAGACGTGACTCCAGGGCATGCTGGCCGTGTTGATACACTGGCAAAACCAAAGCGAATCAGCAAAGTAACAGCAAACGAGGCGAGAAACCAGCGAGACTCAAAGGGACGGCATCAGTATTGGTGACAGATGTGTCGTCTGCTGCCACTCCGTGTGGGCAGCAGTGAGGCCGCGCTGTCCGAGCTGACGGCGCTGGACTATGCAGGGCCCAAGGCCCCCCGACTGTGGCTGTGATCCAGGGGAGGCCTGTGCACTCCCTTCGCCAGCAGCATCCTCTGGCCTTGACTTGGCGTTCACCTGTCATGCCGTGCTGACTTTGCCTCTGCGCCCTTCTGTGGAGGGCAAGAGCCAGAGTGGGACTTTCTGTGATTCATAGGGAACTGTCCAGAGGGGACCCTGATACCAGAGGATCCAGAATGTGCCTTTTCTCTTTTTTTTCCAATCCAGCTTTTTTTTCCCACTTAAAAAAAGTGGTAGTGAAATACACAGCATAAAATTTTCCATCTTAACCATTTCTCGGTGTACAGTTCAGTGGCACTAAGTACATTCACATTATTGTGCAGCCATCACCACCATCCATCTCTGGAGCTCTTTTTATCTTGCAAGACTAAAATGTGCTCCCATTAAACAGCAACTCCCCATCCCCTCCCCCAGCCCCTGGTACCCATCATCCTACTTTCTCTCTGTGAATCTGACTCCTCTAGGTCCTCATATAAGTGGAATCACACAGTATTTGTCCTTTCGTCTGGCTCATTTCATTTAGCGTAATGTCCTCGAGGTTCGTCCATGTTGGAGCAGGTAACAATTTCCGTCCATTTTAAGGTTCAGTAATATTCCCTGGTATGAATACACCACATTTTCTTTAGCTGTTTGTCCTTCAGTGGACATTTGAGTTGTTTCTGACTCTGGCTACTGTGAATAAAGCCACTGCGAACATGGGTGTACAAATATCTCTTTAGACTCTGCTTTCACTTATTTTGGAAAAATACCCAGAAATGGAATTACTGATATCAGAATATGCTTTTAATAAGTTTTTAAGTATTATCGTAGAGAAGCAAATACGAATGTAAATAGTACCTGTTGGTCTTTGTGACGACTTCTTCAGACTACAGGGTCTGTGGACGTCAGCGCGAGGAAAGCCACTTGTCTCCGCAGGAGCAGACCTAAAACAGTGACTTGGGTGCAGAGGTTATTTAGGACTCAACTCTGAGAAGGACTGTGAGGGAAGGCCCAGGAGAAGGAGCGAGGTGCCCACGGCCCAGCGACTCCTCTGGGTCCTATCCTGACTCTGTCCCCTGCCCAGGGCAGTGGCACACCAGGGCGGGTGGCCTCCCCTCTCCCAGGCAGTAAAGGTGCTCATTGTCCCTAGGGAACCTCAAACAGGACCAACTGGTCTGTGTGCTGTTTACTGTCGCCGTGCACCAGATTCCAAACAGTGTGACGATAAAACACTGCTCCCTGGAAAAACATGTTTGTCCCAAACCATGGCTTCAGTTGCTGTTGAACTTTAATAATACCTATGTAAGCTTCAAATTGACGTGTAAGACTACGTAATCTTTAATAAATATCATCTTCTACATGGAAGCTAATTTGAAGGACTCTGGTTACATGGTTGGCCCAGCACATTTGTTCCAAGAGGAAGCTCAATGGCTCAGAATCATTTCAACTCCCTTTGCATGTGGCATGTGGCCCCTGGGGTCATGCGTGTCCCTGTGTTTAAACACTTGTTTTGATATAAACAATGATAACGTGGTACTAATAAAGGCAAAGAAACAGAACTTGAGTTACTGCAGCTCTGTCCTCCTGTGGACACTTGGAGGGACAGCAGAATCTCAGGTCTAAGAGCAAACTTTAGTCCATATGTGACACGGATTTCCTCCGTTTCCTGGATGGATGGTGTCTCATGCTCCATGGGGAGGCAGCAGAGGAAGGCCCCATCTGTGATTGCCGCTGGTGTTATTGTTATTGTTACCGTAGTGAGTGACACTGCCTCATAGGGGCGTTTGTGTCTGACTGTGAAGGAAGATAAGGAGACTGTCCCCATGTGAGGGAACCAAGGGAGCAAGTGGGGCTCTGAACCCCCAGAACCGCCCACCCTGGGAGGTGTTTTGCGTACGACCTCGCCTGGATATTTTATTTTATGCGAATATACTTTTTCCTTCCACCAACACTGACGGAGCTTCAGCTCTGAGCACAGCATTGTCCGGTCGTCGTCCCTGAAATAGATGTAACTTCTGTGCCAAGCAAACTGCAACGAAGACGTGGCATCTGTGTTCCCCACCGCCAGTTTGAAGTTTCCTCCGGGTGGTGGGGTGGCCTTCCAGCCCGGGGACACGTGGCTGCACCCTCTTAAGTCCTACATGGTCCTCAGTCACTTTCGGCCACAAGAACAAATGATCTGGATTATAACAACTCAGCCTGCCTGGCCCAAGACTGTCCGACTGTGAACTTGGTGTGATGTCGCGTCTACCCTGTCAGCCGTGCTGGGCTGTTTGAGGGTGGGGGGCAGTGGGCTCCTTCCCCACCCTCCCCCGCCCCTAAGCATGCTAGAAATTTCCTGACTCTCCAGGGTGAGGGTGGCTGGAGGGAGAAAATGGACGAGAAACAGAGCCCTCCTGGTCAGGTGGCCGCCCCTCACTGGGGCCTTTGGGGCAGTCTGCCTTCCCATCTCCAGCCTTCCTGGGGGTGTTTCGGGCAGATGTGGCTCTGAGCTGGCTGGTCACCAATGACTCCTTCTATAACCCCTGTGATGCAGCTGACCTGTTGGGTTGCAAGACTCCCTTGGGGAGTCATCAGACCCAGGCCACAAGGTCCTGACCGTAGGGAACACTTGCCATGTTCTCAGAGTGGCCCCTCTCGTCCTGCGGTCAGGAAGTGTCACCCTCCCCTACCACACACACCTGCATGCTCCCCCACTGGGCCAGGCCAAGGTGGTCCCGACCAGATCTCTCCCCCCTCAGAGGGCTGAGTTATGATGGCTGTAAGCTGAATTCACAACTGTTTCCTTGAATACGTGGCATCTAGGGCCACTGTCTCCCAGCCTGGATGCTTCACACCTGTTACATCTTGACATCTGTGTTGAACACTTAAGTTTTAACTTTCTCTCATTTTTGGAGGGACCTGTGACTGTATGTGAATGATGCAAATGAACGTGATCCGGGGTGGACAATGGCGGGCAAGTCCTCCAGCTGGCTTTAGAGATGGCAGACCGTGGACACACAGCTGTGCAAGGAAGGCCTGGCAGAGAGACACGGGAACTGAGAACCACACGGGACCCGGCCCTTGCCTGAGGCCTGGGTTGTCGCAGAGGGTGGACGGCATCTCAACAGCGATGCACCACATGAGCAGAGTGACTGGGAGCGAGCCTGTCTCCTCCACGCCAATTCTGAGCCACCTGTTTCCTAACGGAATGCCACCACTGCTCACAACGTTCCGCCCTTTCAAAGTTCCCAGAAGGTTCTGAGCTCCTTGGAGTAAAGAGCTCACGTAAACACAAAATGTTCTGCTTTTAAGAGTAAAATAGGTGGACACATTCATATGCAGACACCCCAAGGCACATTGGATCTGAGTTCCACAATTTTAATAAAGCGAAACATTTTGGAAAACAAACAGACAAAAAACTTTACCCTTGATCTCCAGCCCCATTACTTTTTACTCATTTATTTTTTATTTTTGTGAGGAA
>JABWHU010001010.1:51791129-51803677 GCA_014189135.1 Dicerorhinus sumatrensis harrissoni | reverse complement strand
ATTTATTTTTTTTTTTTTTTTAGGAAACGCCTTTGAAGTGTCCTGGAGCCTTGAGGTGGGAAGCGGGTGGAATTCCTCTGTCGGGAGCGGCAGGCTTCTCTGCCGAGCGCAGATGGGTTCCGGCACCCGCAACAATAGCAACAAATGTAGCCGAGCCCCCGCCTTTGATGTGAGAAGATGAAACATGGTGTCAAGCGAGCGCTGGAAGCTCGACTGAAATGTGATAATATGGAAGCCTGATACCTTTGGGGCCAAAGCCTTGTAAAGATAAAGATCAGATTATTAATGATAGTTTCCAGTTTAAAAAAAAATTCTTAAGATGTGTTTGATCAGCAGGTCCCATGCAGATGTCCCTGCTTGCAAACACGTGCGGACCACATGCTTGCAAATGGAAAGACTCAGCTTGCAAAGCAAATGCTTTGGGAGCTGACTGGCCCAGGAGCCCCAGGTCCTCCTCATCTTAGCAGGAGGCTTGGCATGAAGCCAGAGCCACTAAGTGTCCACCTCTCTGGGCTTCTGGCATCTTCGAGGACACCCTGCAGAGTGTTTCTGGCTATCGAGGAACCGCTGTGGAGGTCCGAGCTGGGTGCAGCCCTGCCTGGAGGCTGTGGAGGTGAGGGAAGGACTCTCTCTCATTTGGTGGGAAAGGGGCTGCAGACTCTGCAGCTCCCCTTATATGTGGGTGGGAGGCCAGGGAAAGGGTTGCAGCTGCTCCAGCAGGCTTATCTGTGGAGGAATGGGGGATTGAGATGTGAGCAGCCCCCAAAGGTTCCATTGGCTGCGCCGGACCTAGAGATCCTGTCGAAGGTGCATCCTTGAGAGGGCATGGTCCTTTCCTCAAACAAGGTGGTTTCAGCAGGATAACACATCAGGCAGGTAGGGTCGACGTTGCTGGAACTGTTGCAGGGTGAGGGTGGATTCTATGCGGGGCGAGGCTCCAGCCAGCATGACAATAAGGCCTCAGTCTCCTCAGCTGTAACTGCTGAGGAAAAGGGCCAACCCAAGTGACCGTTGTGGTCCTCTGTACCTCAGATCCCTGCTATCAGCCGTTAACTCCCCCATATAAGGTAGTCCAGACCACTCAGTGCAGACAGTCAGACTGAAGAAAGGCACGGGACGAGAAGGGAAGTTTCCGAGCGCGAGGATCTGCCTGGGCTGGGCTGCTGGGGGACCTGTTCAGGCAGCAGGAAGTCGGCAGCAGGGGCAGAGAGGTGCTGGGAGGGAAAGCAGAGGTGCGTGGGGGGGGGATGGCAGGGCTGCGGTTGTCAGGGCTGTCACCACCCTCTGTGGGGCGTCTCTCCTCAAGCCTCCCCAGGGTCTCGGGGGACATGCAGGCCCTGTCTCACTTGTCTTGGATGAGTAAGCCGGGGCTCACAGAGCAGGTATATCCTGAATTGAGATTTGAATCCCCGCCTCTTGACTCCAAGCTGGTCTCGTGACCATGGACATTCGCTGTGTCCTCTGGATCGCCCAGCTGTGAAGCCCCCGCCCTGGCGTTGGCCACCCGCTGCCTCTCTCTCCTTCGGCAGCCTGGCCAAAGGAGGATTTGCGGGGCTCCTGAATGATGCATTCACTCAGACGAGACGGTGCTGGCTGTGAAGACCACTTACTGAGATGTCAGGGCCCACGGCGCCAGCTGCATGGTGGCTCCGAGCATAGACAATGGAAGGCTGGTGTTGGCGTCAGCAGAGTGGACTCAGAGTCCAGCTCCCAGTGCTCCAGCAGGCCCTCACTCCTCTGTCCCTCACTGGTCAGCAGTGGAGGGTGGGCCCACATCTCCTCTGGGGTCCCCGGAAGGCTGGAGCGAATGAGTGAACGCAGAGTCTCATCCCTGCACCAGGCTGAGCTCAGCTGTTGTCTGACCGTCCGTTGTTATGGCAGTTTGTGTGTGGGCTCGCTGAAAAGCACAGAGCAGAGGTGTGGGTATTTGATTAAATGCTTCCTGGGTGTGAGGGCAGCACCAAGCCCTTGACGAGGGCATTGAACTTGCTCTGAACAGCGGGGAATTGCTCTCAGGTGGGCCTTTTGTACGTGTCTGACGGAGATGGGTGAACCCACGCAGAGTCCTCCATCGAGGCGGCAGGCTTGGGCAGAAGTGGTCTCTGGCCATCGCCAACACCCACATGCCCCAGGAGGACGGCTGGTGTGTCTATTTGCTGGCCCTCTAGGGACACAGGAGGGCGCATAGGGAACGGAGTGCCACTTGCTCGGCAATGGTGACTCATCCGAGGAAGACAAGTGCCTGGGGGTTTGAGGGCAGGAAACGTCGATTGTCCGCTTCCTCTGGGTGTGAACGTGACCCATGAGAGTCCAGACTCCTTAAGCGTTTACAGGCTGTGATCTTCCCTGTGAAGTAACCCTGCAGGGAGACGAGCAGATGTAAGTGCCCCTCAGGGGATCCCGGTGTGAGCCGAGCTTGAGGATCTCTACCCCAAATCTGCATAGTCCAAGTTACGAAGAAATCAGCAGGACTCATTTCTGCCGGTCACCCATCACTGCATCCATCGCCCCTCTGCACCAATAGCCCTCGAGGACTTCAATCCGCACTCGAACCCAGGGCATGGAGAAGTCGTCCTTTTCAAAGACCAGGTATCCCTACCACTCATGCACCATCGCTCTCCCGCCCCGTTGCCCTGCTCCTTGGGGAAATGCTGCCCATTTCTGGCTGGCTTTCTCCTCGGGCAGGTGGACTGCCGTGCATGTCACGCTGAAGTTTGAATCTCACTCTGGCTCGGCGAAGTTTTGCTACTGTTTTCACTGTGGGATGCTGACTTGTTGGGAGAAGAAACCTTCGTGTATTTCTTTACAAAGGTGTGTTAGGATTGTTCCCAAACTCTGTCTGATGTTGATTCATCCAGAAAAACACACACACACAAGCACGGACATCCGAGGCTAGACACTGGCTTCACCAGATCTGCACTGTGCACCCACGATGCCTTCATGAGGAGGTGGAGATCTCAGCCCAGAGCCTGGACCACCTCAGAGCATGGGAGGGGAGGCGCCTGACTCTCAGCTCTGCCCTACTCTGGTTGTTCATGTCTAACTTGCAGCCGAGCCTCCTTGTGATCCAAAAGGGCTGCAAAATGACAGTTGTGTTGTCTCGGTGTGCCTTCTGCAGGTGCAAGCCATGCTGTGGGGACAGGTGAGCAGCCGCAGGGCCACAGTCTGCCAGGACGCAGCTGCCTGGTCCACACTGGCGCTAGAGCAGGTCCTGGTTGACGTTCACACGCTGAGACTGACCCCATCCCACCCCACACCTGGGGTCACCCAATACGACACCTTCCTCCCATCCAGTCTCTTCCTACCAGGTTACATTTTTGCTTTGGGAAAATTGTGCCTGTGAATTCCCTTCAGTGGCCTCATCTAAAAAAGTGGGCTTCCAAAACGCAGGTCCAATGGACTCAGACAAAGTCTAAACATGTGTCTAAGAATGCACAAAACTAGGTTCCTCGGCTGTAAGCCTCCACCCACCGGCCAGGCCCCCCATTGGACATCCTAAAACAAGAAGACACCTCCTGGGCCAGACCCACTCAGAGTCCTCTGAAGACATCGGTAGCCACATGGCTTCTCCTTTTCCTTCTCTGCCATGAGCCTGGAGCGTTGGATGCAAGACCAACGTTGGTCACAACGTCCCTGCTTGCTCCTAAACTGAAACTACGCATCACCTCCAACCATGAGAGGTTGGGTGTGGCGTCACTTAATTACCACCACCCTAATTTTGGTTTAAAATGTTCTGACTTTGACATTTAATAATATTTGACATCAGCTGTGGAACATAACCAAAGATAGACTATCTCACAAAAATCACATCCCACGTATTTCAGAACAGTAGCATTGGCTCTGTCAACCCACGTTTCTGGCCAAATATGGAAAGAGAGACGTACTTTGTGAAAGCTGGTTTGGACCTCTGCATAAGGCAGTTCCCTGGAAAGAGCCTTGGTAAGAACACACTCTTCCATTGGACTGGATGCCCTATTTCACCTCTGCACAGGCCTGTCATCTCCAAGGTCATCGAAGCGCTTGGGAATCCCCTCTTTAGTATGGTCCAAGGCGGGAGCTCAGCCTGGGCTTCCCAGGGGACTGAGAGCCAAGAGAATGGCTGTCTTGTAGCCAGGACGCCGGACTTGGGGAGGAGGAAGTAAGTGGGTGAGCAGGTACCTTCCCTCCCCCGGCACCATTCTCCCTCTGCCTGGCTCCTTGGGCGTCAGGAGGCAGCCCGGCTCCAGAGAACTAGGGTGACTCTGGGGGAGTCAGAGGTTAATGTCCAGGCTGCAGTGCAGAGCATGGGGTGCGAAGCCTGGATGGTCACTGCCCTCTCTTTCCACTGGGCAATGCTGTGCTTCCTTTCCAGAGCTCATTAGAGACCCCCCTTGAAAGGCACCGAGCTGTTTCACGTGCCGTTCTCCATTTGTCTGCGATGCTGCTCCAAAGGGCCGTAACTAGGAGAGGGTGTGCTCACGCAGCTGGAGATGCCCCCACTGCAGCCCTGGGGATGCGTCACTGCGGCTGGGCTGCAGGAGCTGGGCATGAGCAGACACGGGCACTAGGTTCGGTTCTCAGCTCTGCTCTGCGCCTGAGTGCGGGTGGCCTGTGCCCTATTCCTGGAGGGGCAGGGAAGTCAGTCTCAGGACTTTGATGCTGCTTTAAAAACATGGAGGAAATCAGATACAGACACTTTGAAATATTAGCAACACTGGGGTTCGCCTTGCACAGTTTTTGCATTTTGGAAAAGACCCAGGACAGGACTGTCTTTCTTAAGCTGATGGACGTCTCCACTCTCCCTTCTTCCTGCTTCTCCCCTGGACACCCGGCCAGGCATCCCTGCTGCCCTGTGGCTGGGTGGTCCTGGTCAGGGGTTGCAGCTGTGGCTGCCAGTTGGCCTGACCCGTGTGAGTGATGGAGACCTGGCCAGGCCCCCACTCCTGTCCTGCTGTCCTTACCTGTCCCCCGGGTCTCTGATGAAGGGAGAGCCGGGTGCATGCGGGAGCCCTGAGCAGGCTGCCGGGGCGTCTGTTTACCTTGGCCTCCTCGCTCTCCAGCCAGCCCGTTTTCCTGGGTGGAAACGCTCAGGACAGGCTCTTGCCTGGTTTCACCCTGTGCTCCTGCCTGTTGGCCTCTTCCTGGGAAGTAAGGCCGGTGGCCGTATCGACCTTGTACAGAGAGTTTGTGCCGGCTGGGTATTGAGGGGGCCTTTGCATCGCTGTCAGGTGACTGGGTTTCCCACAGGTTGCACCATATTTTGGGGGCACAAGGTAAGCCTGGGACTGAAAGGGGTCAAGGCTCTGGGAACGGGTCATGCTGTGGCTTTTGCACCACTATTCTTTTAAGCAAGTTCCCAGTTTGCATCAGAAAAAGGGCTGTGACCTAAAGGGGTGGTCAGTGAACTTGCAGTGTTATGACCTGTCCACAGGGTCGTCACCTCCAGGGCGGTCACAAGGACTGCTGGGTCTCAGTGGACGGCAGCTAAGGAGGGTGGCCCCAGTGACTAGCCTCGTGTTGTCTGTAGGTAGCTGAGTGGACAAGGCGGTCGGGCGTCAGAACACAGGAGCCGGGCACAGGAAACGCCACGGAGCCGGCTATGCAGAAGCACGCGTCCTATACGGACGGACGGCTCTGCCGGAGCGGTGCTTACAGCTGAGCAATGCCCCCAGCTGTGCTCCGGGTGGGAAAGGGCTTTCTTAGAGTAAACACAGGTTTAACTAAGATCACTACATCTCTGTGTCAGAAGGGGTGACGTTTTTGCAGCCCCAGGCCCCATGTCTGGGCCCTCCCCGGAGACGCAGTGCCAACGGGAGAAGGCTCCAGAGGATCCCCTTGGCTGGAGGCCTGGCATCCTCCCCTCCCTCTACCTGCACTTTTGACTCTAGAGCCCATTTGTTTCATTGCTCTACTCCTTTTCACCTATTTCAAAGTCTGCATGGGTGAGTTTGGGGTGAGCAACCCAAATAATGTGAACAGGGGAAGCAGCCATTTTTATAGGAAGAGGAGTGTTCAAGAATAAATATTGTCTTTATCAATGGTTGCTTTTCTTTCTTTCTTTTTTTTTGTTGAGGAAGATTGGCTCTGAGCTAACATCTGTGCCAATCTTCTTTTATTTTGTGTGTGGGTCACTGCCACAGCATGGCTGATGAGTGGTGTAGGTCTGCGCCTGAGATCCGAACCCACGAACCCGGGCCACTGAAGCAGAGTGCACTGGACTTAACCATTATTCTGCCGGGCCTGCCCCTGCTGTTTCTTTATCTTTACTCCGAGTCATGCATTTCATATTTATCTCCCTTGATTGCACAACTGCCCCGTGCAGTGGGCATTCTTGTCAAGCCCATTTGATGGATAAGGACACCGAGGCACAGGAGTTAGGCCTCGTGTGAGGGCAGTCTCACTACTAATTCCTGGGAGAATCCAAATTCTAATCCAGTGCACGTTCCACATGTCACAGGCTGAGCGTCAGAAAGAGACGTAACTCTTAAATTCTGAATGTCCTTTCAAAAGTGTTCTGTAGCTGAAAACAAAGCTCAAACCTTCTCCCTACACATTTGGTATTTAAGTTAGAGAGTGATACCTCAAGGCACAGTGTGGATTCCTGAATCTACGGGAACACCGAGAGCATGCGAAGTCAACCCCCAAGAGTCCCAGGGAGCTGAGACAGCCTGTGCCATTGCCATTATTTCTGGAAGGACGCGAAGGGCACAGAGGGAAGGCGGTTCAGGGGATTTATTGAACACAAAGAGGAGAATTTCCAAGGCCGTCCGTCCTTGTCACCCCCCAGCCATCCTTTGGTTCTAAGATTACAAGATGGGGGTTTCTTATTTCAATGAAGACGTGGGGGCCCTGCAAGTTCTTTGATTGCCACAGGAAATGTGTTTAGGCTCAGGAGACTCCCTTCTGGCGTATTTTAGAGCTACTTTCAACAACCCGGGTTGAAACAGAGGTGTACTTTTCAGTTAAAAAGATAAGGCACTACCAGGGTCAGCGATGGTTTGCAATTATAATCAGATCGGTGTCAGTTCGCCGAGAACACATTTCTGGGGGAGTGAAGGAAGGAAGCACAGGTATTTACATGTCTTAGTGTCACCCTTTCCAGAGAGCGTCTTGGCTGCTGCGATCCTGTGCCATTCCCCATGGTGTGTGGCCTCCCGAGGCTGGCTCTGAATCTCTGATACCCGCTCACGCTGGGTGCCCTGGAAACAGAGCTGGCTGTGATGCAAAGATCTGCTGGAGAATTTATAAAGCAATCTCTCGTTTCTGGTTGATGGTGACAAACTTGAGATACTGGCACATCTTTTCTATTTCATGTCAAAGATTCACAGTATGAAATACATTAAAAAGATGTTTCTAGAGGACAAGTTAAGTATCAAAAAATAAAAGGAACTTAAACGTCTACCAAGAAGAGTATTGAGGGAACTCAGGCCTCCCCTTTACAGTGCCCGTCCTATGATCCCGGCCTGGGTAACAACGCTCGGGGGTCATGCACGGGTTGCCTAGTGCCGTTGGAAGAAAGTGCTGAGTGAGCTTACAATCCTATCTTCAGTTTTGTTCAGTCAGATCCTATGGTTGTTTCATCAACATTATGGAGTTCTGCTCCCTTGTCAGATGGAGAAGTTTAAGTATAACAAATGGCAGGACCACAAGCCAATAGAGAATAGATTAATCCATACCTCCACAAATGAAGACATACAACTCAAACCTTGTCTCAAATCTTAGAGGCAAAATCACGCTTTTATTTTATTTTTTGGGAGGAAACTATAAATTTGACTACTTTGCATTTACTTTTAGGTAGAAATATCGACAGAGTTCTGTCAGGGAGGAAGAAATTTTCCTCTGCCCTTCCAGAGGAACGGAGCCTGAGGACACAGGGACTTTCTGTCTGGGACCCTCCCAGACAGCCCTACCTGTCTCTTCCTTTGGCTGGTCCCGATGTGTATCCTTTAAAATAAAGCTGCAGGGGCCGGCCCGGTAGGGTAGCGGTCAAGTTCACTCACTCGGCAGCCCAGAATTCACCTGGTCAGATCCTGGGCACAGACCTACTCACGGCTCACCAAGCCATGCTGGGGCGCTGTCCCACATAGCGCAGCTAGAAGGATATGCAACTATGACATGTAACTATCTACTGGGGCTTTGGGGAGGAAAAAAAAGGAAAAAAAGAGGAAGATTGACAACAGATGTTAGCTCAGGGCCAATCTTCCTCAAAAAAAAAAAAGAACGATTTAAAGAAAAGAAAAGAAAGCTGTAATCCTAGGTATGCTGCTTTTCTGAATTCTGCCAGTTGTTCTAGCAAATTTCCAAACCCGTGGGTGTCGTGGGAACCCCAAATTTGTAGCCAGCTGATCAGAACTGCAGGGGATCTGGAGCCCTTGAGCTTGCGGCTGGAGTCTCAGCCTGTGCCGACTTCACCCTGGGGAACTGCTGCTTCCGGAGTGCACTGCAGACCCCTTGGCATCAACGTGGTGACATCTAAATCCTGACACGGGGCTCCCAGTCAAATGAGATCACAAGGGAAACCTGAGAGAGGGGATCTGCGCTTCTGCTGGGACCTCTTGGGGTCGAGCAGCGTGGTCAAAATACTGACTCTTAAAATGCCCTTTGGCAGGTTATTCCCAGTCTTTATGTTAAATCGCTCGAGACAAATATTTACATTAAGAGAAAACGCAGTGCTGCCGGGGATCTGTAAGACGTTGGTGAGCCATGCGTCCTAAGATCAGGGCCATGGGGCAGTGATTCAGCTGGACTTGACCACCCACTGGAATTGATCACCTTCTCTCCAGAGCTCCTTCCGCACCCCGTTTCTGCCTGTTAGAACACTTGTCACACCGCACACGCACACCTTTCTCCTCTCCGGGACCGTGCCTGAGGAGGGGGAGGGCAGGTCTCATTTACTTTTGCAACCCTTGGACACCTAGGGAATTGCATGCAGGAGGGTGTGGTCTGCAGACCCTGCCAACAATGCAGTTTCCCCAGAGAGAAGAAATAAATACCCCTGGTGTGGTGCCTAGACACGGCAACCCACAGTTCACCAACCATGAGTGTATGCTGCGGGACCCTACAAGGAAACCCGCACCCCACCTCTGGGGGCTCAGGGAACCCGGGCAGGTGGGGCCTGGGCGCTGACATCTCCTTGCTTGGTCTCTTGTCCCTGGACGACTTTTCTCTGCAGCCACGCAGTTCGGCCCGTTTCTGACAGAGAATCACAGGGAGTTCTCAGTCACTCTGGGTCGTGGTTTGAAGTCCTTTAAAGAGCGGAGCATTTCAGCCTCATCTTCGACTCCTGCATTCCTGTCGTCTTCATTTCTGTTCCAGTCAGCATCCTCAGCCGATGACCTCCCTTCTCTTGCTGTGACTGTTTTCACTATCAAATGTTCCCCCTGCTGTGGCAGCTGGAGTTCAAAGCTGCCCTCCTGCCGCAGAGTGTGTCCCTGGCAGATTTTCTCTGGAGCTGGTTAATGCCCCACGGCACATGGTTCCCGCAGGAGCAGCCCTGGGTTGAGCTCTTCAACGCAAATAAGAATCTGCCAGAAAGAGTGATGAATCCCCCCCTACCCCCGACTGCCCCACTGTGCCCTCAGCGTTGGTGTCACAGACTTTCTTCTGACGGGGAGAGTCAATAATTTGAGTGTTCCTGCCCCTGGGTCATGCCTCTGTGATGGACCCGCCGGTGCTGGGTGCAGCCAGCAGGGACAAGCCAGCAGGCGGGCAGCTCAGGCCTCCACCTCGGCAACTTCAGTAAAGACTGTACACAGTGTGAACTGTCCGTCTGTGCACCTGATCCTTAAAAGGACACGCAGTACAGAATGACCCTGTGTTGGAGCTGGGGACATGGTCTAGCGGCCAGAATAGAATTTTGGAATTGTGGCCAGACACTGCTCACCAAAAACTACAATTAGTGGGTGGACAGGAAACTCCCATCACCCAGAGCTGGGCTTTTCCAGGATCAGCTGGGCCATGGCAGCAGGCATGGAGCATCACAGGGGGCGGGCCTGGAGCCTCCATCACTCCAGCCTACCCACACAACCGGTGCCCAGCAGAGATGGCGGCAACCTTCCGAGAGTCTGGCTGGTGGGCGGGTGTCCGGACAGAACAGCTCAGCCCAGAGCCAGCTCCTGCCCTGCTGCAGAGGCAGCTGCCCCGGCGGGTCATCACTGGCCTCTCTCGGGGTGGGGACGAGCCCTTGCCGAGCCACCTCCCTTGAGCAGACCTGAGCGTCGTGGAGCCGTGTGCCAGCAATCACTTGTACTGGCTCCTGCCACACACTCGCAGGAATTCCCACTTACTGTCAGCTGCTGTCAGCCGAGAACCTGTCAGTAAGGATGAGAGAGGGCCACCTGGAAGGCCCAGTGTTTGCCTTTCTTTTTTAAATTCTGGATATGCATCTTAGAGAAAGCACAAAAGCAGTTCCAGGAGAGCCCCGGTGAACAGTCTTGATTGGGTAGAATCATAAAGAATGTTTTCTTTATACAGAAACGTATTCTTTGTACCCAGAGCTGGCTCCCTAACTGGACTTTGGAGAGAAATTAGGAAAGGTTGACAGGCACTGCGGCTGTGTCCTGTTGACCACAGAGGACGGAGTCCTCACCAGGCGCCTGCTTGTCCACCGTTGTGGTAGGTGGCGTTTTCCAAAGACGCTGTCACCTCTCTACCTCCCACACTCCATGGTCTTCTTACAACAGGACCCTGGGCTCCTCCACTCGAGGGGCTACTGTGTCCCCTCTCTTTGGACCTGGGCAGGCCTTGTAACCATCTCCACCAATAGAACATGGTGGAGGTGGTGCTGGTGCCTTTGGGGCCAGGTCATAAAGGTCAGGACAGTTTCCACCGTGGTCTCTTGGCTCTGTCACTATCGAGACACTTGCTCCAGAAGCCCAACCAGGATGTCGGGAGGAAGTGGGGGCACATGCAAAGGCCACGTGGTTCCCAGCCGGGCCCCCAGCTGACAGCCTGCACGGACCACCAGATCTTCGTGGAAACAGCCTTCAGGTGGTCCCTGATCCCACTGTGATTCCCCAGCGGAGGCCCCAGAGACTGTGGCGCAGAGACACCACACCTGCAGCACCTGGGCCAAATTCTGACCCACAGAAACCCGGAAAGGTAATAAAAGATTACCGTCATTTTCAGCCACCAAGCGTGGGGTAATTTGTGAGGCAGAATAGATGCTAATTCACCCGTCTTCTCTGAAGTGGTGGGTGCTGGCTGGCCACGGGACCCAGCCTGATCCGTCCTCATAGCTTTTAAAGGACGATGCATGAAAGCCTGGTGCATGACGGGGGAGCTCAGGGAGGGGAAGAGGGTGACCATGACCAAGGTCATCACAAGTTCAGCACAGCCTCCGTTCCTGGACACGTCTTCCCTCTGCTTGTTTTACCTCCATGGGAATTTGTCAAAACTGTTCACAGCAGCAGTCAGGCTCCCCTCTAGAAATAACAAAGAAAGAGCAAATGTCAGGAGTAGAAAATCTTTGGGGGAAAGACAGGTATACAAGTTCCATAGTAATTCAAGGAGATAAAGGGACCCACAAGACCCCCATCGCTCAAGCGGCTTTCCCAGGCCCTGACTACTCCTCAGCTTGTGGTGTCCATCCCCATGTTCCCAGCATTCCTTTTGTCCCCAGGATAACAATGGAAATGTTCCAGCTTCCAGGGCAGGGCTTGGCTGCCGTGTTCTCTGTGTGGCACGCGGCACCAGCACACCAGTGGTTTCCCTGGAGCGCGTCCTGGAAATGTGAGAAAGCGCGCAAGGCATCCGCACCCCACTACCTGGAATTGAACGTTTTCATGACGTTCTGCCCACTATTCCTTTACGTAGTCACTGGGCACAGATACTCTGCAGGTGCAAAGACATTAAGCTTTTGTCCCCATCCAGCTGCTGGGAAAGGATGCCGGGCATACAGACAATGGAGAGAGTTACCAACTCTGAATGTGCTGGAAACCGTCTGCATTTTAGTTTAGTTTTTAGTAAATAGCTCAGATCATCGGCCATGAATCAGGACAGGATAGCAGGCGTCTGGAAGCCAAATCTCCCGTGCAGTGCCGTCCAGGGGGATCTGGGAGAAGGGCGTCTGTCTGTGCAGCCATGTTTAGCATCTCCAGCCAAGTGAGGGGCCCTCTGCTTCCCGTATAGTAAACACGCATTTGAATCCCTATAGAGAACTTTGTTGCTTTGTTGGGTCATAGCAGAGAGCATGTGTGGGGAGCACACCACCCCTCACTTCCAGCTCTGGGTCTCCTCTGGGGTTGCTCAGTGAAGACTGGACCCAAGTGTGTTTTTCAGCTGGATGGACCGCCACTTGAAAAATCTCTAGCAGCCCCTGTCTTCCGGGATGGGCCTGGAATTTGCCCTGGAAGCCGACTGTCCTTTTCTTCCTGGAGGGGCCTCCCAGACCTGTAGGGTGACATGTGGGGGACAGCTTGTGGGCCCGGCCTTTAGGGAAAGAGGGTTCTTCTGGGACTTGGCCTTGCCCTGGGAAGGTGACCAGGAGCTGGGCAGGGGCTGGAAGGGAGGAGGAAGGGGATGTGGAGGAGGAGGTAGATGAAGGAGATGGATGGAAGAGGGTAAGTTAG
>JABWHU010001010.1:51625777-51790814 GCA_014189135.1 Dicerorhinus sumatrensis harrissoni | reverse complement strand
AGCGAGGAAGGATGGCAGTGGTGGAGGCATTTCCAGTCCCAGGCAGGCGAGCCCTGGGACAGGCCTGACAGCCTCCGTCTCCTTCACGCCCCGATTTTCTGTGACTTAAGCGCCAAATAGGACAGTAGAGGCAAACCCCTCAGGACAGCACAGAAGGAAGCAAAATCCACATTTGGTGATGGCTGAGGCGCCGGTAGGGACGGCGGCCCCCAGAGGCCGAGGCTCAGGGTGGGGCACCTTCGCTCCGGGAAGCCTGCCTGCCCTGCCCACGCTCCCCTGCGGCGCCCAGACTCAGCCAGGTCACAGGGTCCAGGGCAGGTGTGGGCGGTGCTCCCCACAATACAGATACCGCAGGCGCTGGGGCCCGGTGTGGTGTGGCGGCTCTGATGTCTGGCTCTGTGGAGTAGAGGCTGCCGCTGGTTCCTCTGCACTGAGGTCCTTAGGTAGCACGGCCTCCTCTGGGAAGCGGCCTTGGTGCCTCTCTCAAGAGTTCATCTCCGTTGGGATGGAGCTGCCCAGGTGGGGGGAAGCTATGGGCCTGTGGAGTGATGAAAGTCCCCTTTGCAGGGTAAATTCCACTCCTTAGCTGGATTGGGGGGAGGGGGCGGTGAAGCCTCAGAGCAACCTGAACCCTGACATCCTCATCTCTCTAGACAAAATGCGGGCGGGCCCTGAGGGGTCTGTGCCAGGAGAGGGCTGGGGAGGAAGCGTTGGGCCTGGAAATGTGAGAATGCTGTAAGACGCTCAACACTTTCATTCCGAGTGGCAGAGCGCCTCCCAAGTCCACGTGGGGCCACTATTGTTTCCAGATCCGGAAGGGCTGGCTCGGGGGAGCAGGCTGACGCCCCGTAAGGGGATGGACGTGGTTGGGGCTGACGGAGCTCCCCTCCCCCTCCAAGCTGGGCTGAGCCCCAGAGCCCCGTGCTGACCTGGCCGCAGTCGCATGGAGAGGAAGCAGGGCTTGGAGCAGCAGCCGACACACACGTGTCCCGGCCTGTCTCTGGTGAGGCCGCGGAAAATCTGTCCAAATGTAGCCAGACTGGAGTGAGGTGGCCACAGTAGTGTAATCGTGGCTCCATGGGCACACGGGAGCTGGGGGCCACATGCTTTTGGCCTTCTGCTCCCTGACCAGCGTTTGCAACCCTGAGTACCCACACAGCCCTCCCTGTGTTGCATCAGGGAGTCTCCTGTGAACTCTCATATGTAGTTAATTTTATGTGTCTATTTAGCTGGGCTGTGGGGTATCCAGATATTTGATCCAACATTATCCTGGTTGTGTCTATGAGGGTGTCTCTGGATGAGACTAGCATTTGAATCAGTACACTGAATAATGCAGATTGCCCTCCCCCAGGTGGGTGGGCCTCATCCGATCAGTTGAAGACATCAACAGAACAAAAGGCTGAGGAAGAGGGAACTTCCCTGGCCTGACTGCTGAGCTCAGACATGGGTCTTCTTCCGCCTTCAGGCTCTGACTCAAAGGCCGCCTCTTCTTGGGTCTCGAGTCTGTCAGCCTTCAGATTGGAACTACACTGTTGGCTCTCCTGGGCTGTAGCTTACTGACTGCAGCTCTTGGGACCTGTTGGCCTCCATGATTACATGACCCACTTCCTGATACTGTATCTCTTTCTGGATGTGTATCTACACCTTATTGGCTCCGTTTCTCTGGGGACCCTGGCTAATATTCTCGGTAATCTCCATCACTGAAATTCACGGCCCTCGGGCCTCCTCCCTGCTGGGACTTGGGACAAACATGCAAAGCTCCCCCCTATCCCCCATGCTTAGGCATTAGGATGGGACAGTGGACAGGCCTGGTCCTCATTGTCACCTTCCCTGTCACCTAATAACAAGGCACCAGTTCTAAGTAGGCAGCCCGTGCAGCCCCCGTCGTGGTGGGAGCAGCACTTGGAGGGAACCCTGTGTGTCTAAGGGCTTACAGTGGATTTTAAATCCCGGCCAGGACATTTGCACTCTCTGATGACACCTAAGATTAGTTCAGGTTTTGTGGGGAAAGCTCAAAATCCAGCAGCGTACTAGAGGAGTTGAGACGTATTTTGGATGGAGAGCCGAGAGTCCTTTTATTCCTGAACATTGGAGTCTCACATAATCTCAGCCACATATTCCCTGTGTGCTGGGGAAAGAAAGGAAAGATTGGCATCGACTAGAATTTTATTTTAAAGAGGTGCTAGTGCACCATGTGAGAGGGAGACAGCGAGATCTGTCTAAACCGGCAAATGGAACAATGTAAAAATTGCAAATCGTGTTTGCACCTGAAAGCTGGGATGTGGGCGGTGGGCACAGCAGCATTCACACTGGGGAAAAGTGCTTGGAAATCCTTTCAGGAGCTGTGTGAGAGGGTCTCACACACCCACACACCCACACACTCATACAGTGCCTCTATGCTATCTATGTTTGGTGACACTGCATTTCTGGAATCGTCTGAAATTTGCAGGCACGTGGTGCAGTGAGCACCAGAACGTGTGGTGATCCATGTAAAACCCGGCTTCGGGTGAGAGGTGCGGCCCCGAGACCGCTTTCCCAACACTGCAGACAACAGGAGCAGAGGTGGAAGGCTCCTGGGGCTCTGGGGACACCACGCCGTCAGGCCACAGTGAGCACCAGAGCCGCCTGCACATGACCCAGAAGTCGAAGGGAAGGCCGGGCCGGCTCCACCTCCAGTTGCATCTGGATGGAAAGCTCTGTGCATTTTCTGTGGCTTTGCTGCCAGCATCAGAGCTGAGGCCATCGCCGTCCTCAGAGCACCTCCCGTCCTCCAGCACGCTGAGTTCACTCTCACTGGCCGACCGCTCAAACACCTTCCTTCCAGGAAATACAACAGGGGGAAGCGTGGCTTCGGCCTTGGTTACGCCCTTCCGGCAGCTTCCTCTAACCACCAACAAAGCGCCCGTTTCATGGGGTTGACAGCTCCTGATGGGCCGAGTCCCACTAAACAGGTTATGAGACAGGGCTGCTTTCATGAGAGGAGAAAGGGCCGGGTCCTGGAGAGCTGGGGTGGCCCTTGATGTGCGGTGGATGACACAGTCCCTCCAGGAGGCTGCCGCTTTCGCAGGCCGGTCCCCACTGCGTGTCCTCCTGTCCTCTGCAGCCGCTGGTCCCACCACTGGGAGACACTGCCGGGGGGCTTCTGTCGGGAAAAGATGGACTTCCCTCCAGTCCACAGTCACTGCTTTCCACTTTCTGACATTTAAGAGGGAAATCCTGAGCTTGAGAGAATGGGGAGGGCACTGTGATGTGGCTTAAACTGGTTCTGAAAGGGGGGTCCCAGGGAACGGGTTAGAAACCCACGTTCTTGGGTCCACACCCCTGCTGAGCGGGAGCCTTCAGGGTGGGCCCTGGGAGTCTGTGTTTAACAGGCCCCCCGGGGAGTCTGCTGCAAACAGGGTGGAGGAGCACTGGTGTGGCTGATGGGACTTGAGGTGACACCTTGAGGGTCACCAGCTGTTCCTCGGCCCAGAACAGCCCTCCACACACCCCGCACACCCATCCCTTTTCCTGGGAGGCCCTGCAGGCTGCCCCTCTTGTTATCTCCTCCCTATTGTCCTCGTTCACTGCACTCCATTTCTTTGATAGGATGTATCACAATTTGTATTCACTTTATATGTTAACATCATTGATTCTCTCCAAGTTCATCAGCTTGAAGGGCGGCCGGGCCGTGTGCCTCAGTCACACCTCACACCGTGCCAGGCGCAGAATAGGAATGCATACATGAACTTTCTTAGTTCCTCATCACAATTTGGAGATAGACTCTGCTTCAGAGAGCCGTAGCCGGGAGACGGCAGGCAGAGCCTGGAACTCACCTAGCCAATGTCACTGTCTATCAGAGATCCCTGATAAGTGCTGGCGACCTTCCGTTTCGTCACACAAGGCAGGAAAATCTGCAGTGGGATAAAGGGCAGATGCACCCCTCAGGCCCCTTTGGGTCTCACTTGCCCCTAGGGAATTGCAGGTACAAACATCGGGTTACCGGAAAGCGCTGGGCTTGCAAGCTCGGAGACTGCATTTCAGATCCCTAACCTGATGCTTCTGAGGTTGCCCCTTGGGTGATGGACTGAATTACTCAGACCTTCAGTTTCCTTTTCTTTAAAACAAGGTAATGAAAACGTCTCCCTTCCTTGGCTGTTGTGAAACACAGGCAAAATCTATGTTGCAGGCACAGTGCACGTTGGCACAAAAGAGATGCTGGCTTCAAATCAGGCGCTGTGGATGAAGCTGCATCAGGATTCTAGAAACAGGAAGAACTATAGGCTGATGTCCCAGCCAGGCCTTGCAGGACGAGGAGGGATGGATAAGGGGACAGAGAAGAGGAAAAGGCACAAAACAGATGGGAGGAACAGCTTGTACAAAGCCAGATTTTGGGCGAAAGTGTGTTGAGGGCAGAGATGGGCACTAGGGGTGCCAGCCTGTCTGGAGGACGGGGTATGTGTTGGTGGAGTTGGGAAGACACAGTCTGGGAGGGACACTGGGGCCCCGCTTAGTGCTCTACTGAATGGAGACACACAGCAGAGGTCCCGGGAAGGTAGGCGAGGGGCTCTGATGGGATGTGGGCCCCCCGCAGATGGGGAGGCGGGCCAGGGTGAGCTTGGGGGGATGCAGTGGCAGACGTGGTCCTGGTGAAGAAGTGGGTATACTGAGGAGGGTCATTGGAGAGGAGTTCCGGAGAAGTAAGGGAGACGCCTCAGCGAGTGTGGAGGCAGGAGGTTGAGGGACGGCCTCAGAGATGCTGGCGGCTTCCCACACGGAGGACCCCAGAGGATGACCTCAGGTCCGCAGGGCGACAGTGGACGCAGAGCCGCCAGCGAGAGCAGTGTAGAATTTGTGCTGAGATCAGGGTGGGCCGTGTCAGCGTCAGCTGCCTGCAGACAATTGGAAATTTGGGTTGGAATTACAAGAAGAAATCAAGGCTAATGATGGAAAATTCTGGAATCTCTTGCATTGAATCCACACTTCAGTTTGGAGAGAATTGTCATAGTAACAACATTGAGTCTTCTGTCCCAAGCATCGGGTGTATCTCTCCATTTATTTAGGTTTTCCTTAATTTCTCTCAGTAATATTTTGCAGCTTTCAGTGTTAATTTTTAAATACTATGTACGTGTATTAATTTGATAAAGTAAAAATTTTAAAAAGTGTTTGGATGAAATTACTTGACTGGAAAAACTTAGCAGACTCTGTAGGAGAAGCTACCCAGAATGCTTAGCTCTGACCAGAAGAAACGCGTCCTCCTCGTGGGACTGTCCACTCCGTGTCCCCTGTGCTTCCAGCACGCTGGGCCCCTCGTTGGAGCGTCTGCCCCCTTCGAGCACACTGACTGCCCGTGACCAGGCCCAGGTGTGGACGAAGCTAAATGGACGGTCTCATGACGCAGCTCTTTCTGTGTTTGGTGACTGCGGACTCTCAGCGCTGCTTTGAAGTGCAGGATGTTATGAGTCCCTCCTTCTAGAAGTGTCTGTGGAGCCTGGCATTGCCCTGGGCTTCAGGGATAGATCACGGTGAGAGACAAGTGAGTAAGTAAACACCTGGGGGTTCAGTCTGTGACGAGCAGTCTGGAGAAGATCTCAGAGAGTGGTGATGGAGGGTGGTGGGAGGTCACGACAGGCCCCCAGGGTTGACCTCTGACCTGGGCCAGGGGCACTCCCTCCCTGCGAGGGTGCCTTTGGGGCATGAAGTAGCCCGGGCCCTGCCCGACCTCAGCTACACCACAGGGCGAGTGGGGCTGGGTTAGGGTAGGGAGGAGGGTGGAGTGAGAGGTGGAGAGGTGGGCAGGGCCCCTGGGAATGACCGCCAAGCAGGAGCAGGTGGGTGACAATGACGCCAGGTGCTTCCTAAGGCAACCTCCCCCTCGTCCTTGGAAAAGCGGGTGTGAATAGATTAAGGGCGGAGGACCCCCAGGCTCCCGCAGCGCGTGGATGGCGCCCCAGGCCCACCTAGGCAGGCCAGCACCTGAGTCTTGCTCTGGATGGATTTTAACAGGAGAGTGGCCCTCTCTGACAGACGTTCATGATCTCTCCCGTTGAGGATGGAGGGCCGGAGTTGAAGCAGGGGTGCCAGGGAGGGGCTCGGGGGCCACGGAGACCCCGGCGTTGGGCTTGCTCCTCTTGCAGAGGAGCAGAGACCATCGAGGATGTGATGAGGTTCGGGAGAGGAACGGAGTGTCTGATTCTCAAACATTTTGGGCTCACTCTTAAAAATCACGGAGACTCCTTCACGACTTTGCTCGTGTGGGTGTATCTACCAATATTTACTGCATTAGCCACCCACACTGGAGAAGTCAAGACACAAGCGAACATGTGCACACACTCCACTCTCTGCCGGAGTGATGGGCGTTGTCGGCACCATGTGACCTCTGGGAATCTCCACCTATGCACACTCGTGTGAGGTGAGAGCTAAATGGGCAAATCATGGAATGTCATTATTATATGCTGCCCCGAAAGGGTCTCGGAGCCCCAGGGCCTCCCACCCAGGCCACACGTCGGGAACTGCAGCCGTAGGCCAGAGCTTCCTGCCCGGCAAGAGGTGCCTCTGGGGAGTTAGAGTGAGGGCATCTTCCTCTGTGGCCAGGGCATTTGGGCACAGGAGGGCTGGGTGGACCTGCCTGTCTTGGGAGGTGGTGCAGGTGAAGTGTCAGGGTCCTGAGGGGCCCACCCTATGCTCTGTCTAGGTTCTGAACAAACTGAGAAATCAACAAAGATGCAGCCGAAGGGAACTTCAGCGCGGTCTTCCTGACAGAGGCTCTTGCGGGACATGGCCTGGAGTAACAGCCAGGGAGCCTTCTAATGGAATCCCAGACTTAGGCAGGCTTGCAACAGGATTGCAGGCAGGGCCCGGCCTCCCCATGCAGCTGGCGAGCTCCTCCTGGAAGCCTGGGAGATGCCGAGGGCCTGGTCTGCGCGGCCTGGAATTCTCCCCTCATACCAGCTCTGCAGGCCTTCCCCTCGGAGCCTCCCCAGAGGACCAGGAGTGTGAGCAGGTAGTGTGCCCCTCCCTGACACAGGAGTGGGGACAGTGGCCCCCGACATGGAGTTGTTCATAACAGGCATTCACGGTCCCTTGTGGGTGGCACAACGTTTCTTCAGGGAGTGCAGGGACCCCTGAAGTTGTTTGCAAGCCTGTGTGCCCGTGTGAGTTCCCACTGAGGCTAGGACCCCAGCTGCCAGCAGACACCCCGGGCTCTGCTAGGAGAGGAGGCCTGTCCCATGCCCTCCTCGGGGAAGCAGGAGGGGGCTGTGGGCTCGGCACCGGGTGTTCAGGACCACGAGGGGCGTCCATTCTTGCCCACTGTGTCCCCCGGGGAGACTGACAGCTACCTGAAGTGTGGCGGCTCTCTCAGGGGCCGGGCTCGTTTTCTTCCTGGTGAAGGTCTGGGTTAGCCTGGCTGAATGCCCATGCCCCCTGTAACTCAGGGGAAATGCCTTGTTGTTGTTGAGGTCGGGGTGGCCAGTGCGGTTTTGGAATCAGTGACCCTGGTGGGAAGCCCGTGGCCTGGGGCGACCGTGGTGCCCCCTGTCCCAGCAGTGGCTGCGTGGTGCCTGTTCCGTGTGGGACTTCCTCTGCTCCTCACAGTCGGACCTTGTCTGCTTCCACCTCCTGGGAATTCTCACAGTTCTAGTCTACCTAGAGGACCACCGTTTGTTTTCCAAGGAGGTGTGCGCACCTGTGTGTTTGTGTGTGTGTGTGCGCGCACGCATGCAAAAACACTCATTTTACCATCTTGCTGTAGTTTCCGAGTTGAGTTCTTAAAGTAAAAGATATTTCCTGGAGGTGTTCACGCTCATTTTCACAAGGCTGTAAATGGCTCTGATGAGTGGACTGGTCATTTCTCCCGAGAGTATCTTCACAAAGAGCACGCAGTTGGAGAGGAGGAGAGCGGGTTTGGAAGCCTGGGTTGTGGGGACCCCGAATAGATGGGGTGCAGCGTCCTTTAAGGGGCAAAGGCTCTCCCCTTGGCGAGGACCTGGGTGGGCTGCTCCAAGCTGTCCCCTGTCCTGAGCATTTTCCCTGTGAGTGAACGACGCTCGGTTCCTTTTCTTATTGGTTCACTGTTCAATCTTTCTTACTGAAAATGCTGTCCTGGGATGAGAAGCCCAAATGTTTCCAAGAAACAGGTCCTTTTTCCTCCGGACCATAAACCTGAGGAACTTTCCTCCTGCTGTGAACAGCCCCTCATGTGCTCAGCGCTTCTGTGGCAGCGTGGTCTCCCTCTCACACCGAGAACGCCTGATGGCTGCTGGCGCATCTGTCTACTACACTTAAAAAGATATGTAAAGAAATTTCACACTCCTTATAAACCCAGAAACAGCAGTGATTTCCATGAAGGATACAGAAGCATCCTTGTCACTCCTTAATGGGTGGGATGGAAGCAATGGGTGCATACAGTTTTACACTCTGCATGTTTTTACATCACGATATATCCTGGACACGATTCCCCATCAGCCCGTGTAGATTTGCCTGGTTTGTTAAGTGACCCAGCGTATGGCGCAGCATGGATCATGGTTTATTCATCCAGTCTTCTGTGGACAGACAACTACTTCTCTCCAGCAGAAATGTAATATATTTGCCAATAAGAGCACAAAACTGTATTGAAGTAAGGAAATTTCCCCAGATGGTAAGTCAAATCCACAGAACAAATGAAGAAACCAGAAACGGGAAACAGGAGGTTAATAGAACAAATCCTGAGTATATTTGCTTTCCGTCCTTCTCAGAGTTTCTTTAAAAGACATTAAACAACCCAATTAAAAATAAGCAAAGAGTCTGGCTGAATATTTCTCTAGTGAAGATATAAAAATGGTCAATAAACACTTGAAAAGATGCTCAACTTCATTATCCAACAGGGAAATGCAAATCAAAGCCACAATGAGATACCACCTTACACCCACTAGGATGGCTGGAACCAAAAGGCAGATAAGAACAAGTGTTAGTGAGGATGTCGGGGGAACTGGAGCCCTCATACACTGCTGGTGGGAATGGAAAGTGGTGCAGCTGCTTTGAAAACAGTCTGGTGGTTCCCCAGAAGGTCAAACACAGAGTTATCATGTGACCAGTCAATTTCACTTCTAGGTTATACCCAAAAGAAATGAAAACATACCTCTACACAAAAACGTGTACAACGTGTTCATAGCAGCATTATCCAGAATAGCCCCAGAGGGGAAAAGATCCAAGTGTCCATCAACTGTTGAAAGGATAAGTAAACTATGGGATACCCATATGATGGAATATTATTCAGCAATAAAAATGAATGAAGCACTGATACATGGGACAACATGGGTGGACCTTGAAAATATTAAGCTAAGTGAAAGAAGTTAGTCCAGAAAGGCCACATAATGAATTATTCAATATTTATGAAATATCCAGGATTGACGAATCTAAAGAGACAGAGAATAGAGAAATGGTGTCTAGGGCTGGGATGGGAGAGTTTGGAGGCAAAATGGGGAACAGTGGCTACTGATGGATATGGGGTTTCTTTTGGGGTGATGAAAATGCTCTGAAAGTGATTGTGGTTATGTTTGCACAAGTCTGAATATACAAGAAACCATTGAATTGTTCAGTTAAAATGTGTGAATTTTATGATATGTGAATTATATCTCAACAAACTATTTTGCATATATGAATAATTAATAATAATAACCTGACCTATCTATCTATCCTCCATCTGTCTGTCTATCTCATGTCAACACTGGCCGCAAGACCAATAGCTGAAATTAGGTCTGTTTCCCATACAGATTATCTCATTGTTGGTTTATATTTATGAATGTTAACCAATTTTCCTGCACTTTTCCCCCTATTGTTTCATTTAGGGTGTGCTATTGGTGGTTAACACTATAATTTAGCCCTTAGATTATTATAGGATACCACGCTTGCATTTTGTTGGAGCTGGATGAGGAGTGAACATCACTCAGCGACAGATGCGGTGACAGACGGGACCTGGGTCTTCACTCCTGGGGAGAGGGTGGTGTATTCCTTTGATACGGGGACAGTTGCATTCAGTGGGAAGAGCAGGTCTTTGCTGTTGTTCGGAGCGTGACTGCTGTGGGAATGGCACATAAGGATGTTGAGAAGCCAGAAGGTGGCTGGGGTGGAGATGATGACTTGGTGCTCCACATCCACTCTCCCCTCCTTCTCGACCACCTTCCTGCACAGCAGAGACGGGGAAGCTCCAGTACACGCCTCTGAGACTCCTTTCCCATCAGGCTGCGGCATTCCACTTAGATCTAAAAGGCAGATGCTTTGGCCTGAGATTTGCAAGGCTTCTGCTCTGCCTGCTGTTTCTGCCGACAAGGCGGTGGAGACACTGACTTGCTGGCAAAGGGATGAGCAGAGCAGGGTCCAGGCTCTGGGATGGTGAAGACTGACAGGCAGGTCACAGGGCACCCGTTCGACAGGTCACAGCGGGGCAATGTGACCCTGGAGCTGGCAGCAGAGTGCCTTTCCAGTCAGACCACTTCCTGACCATAGCGGCTTTCCGAGGGAGGCCGCTTGCTGGTCGTGGTCTTCTCCAGCTTGGCGGTGGCGGGGTGGTGCTGAAGCCAGCGGCTCTCTGATTGTAGTGGGGGCAGAGAGGATTCTGGCTTTTGTAACTGAACCCTGACCCATGCAGTGAATTACATAAGCCGATTTCATAAGACTGAACCACTTTTGCATTTCTGGAAGGAACTCAACTTGGTTAGAATGTATTCTCCTAAAATACTATTGAATTACATTTGCTAATACTTTACTAAGCTTTTGACATACTTTCTTATGCAAGGCTAGTCTATGTCTGTTTCATACTAAAATTTAGTATCAGTGTTTTGCCAGCCTTGAAAAAAAGAGTCTGAAGCTTTCTTTCTTTGTTGTAGTCTAGGAAACTTTATATGTTAGTGGAATTATTTATTCCTTGAAAATTTTTCACGTAAAATTATCTGAATAACGCATTTTTTGGGTCAGGGTAGCCTCTAGATAAGTTCTTCTATTTCTTCCATGGTTATTGATTTATTACTTTCCTATTTCTTTTGAGGTCAGTTTTGCAAATGTGTGTTTACCTAAGTAGTATTCTATTCTAGAGTAGAATGATTGATCCATCTCATAAAAATTATTTCTTGTTTAGTAACATAAATATGAATCACTAATGAATTTTTCTCTGAATGTTGTTTTGCATGTTTCTTTTTTGTAAAATGTAGTCTAGTTTTGTTTATTAATCTATTGAGTTTATTTTAAGCAAATGAGTTTATCTCACATTTATTGACATAGATAAATTCAGCCTTAATTTTATCTCATATTCATTGTTTATTTAAAAATGTTTCTTCGTAACTTCCTTTGCTTTCTGTCTTTTATTACATAGTCATTTTTTTGGTTCAATTTGGTAATTTAGAGTGCTTTTTTCTTATTTTGGTTGTGTTTATGTATTTAAACAATGTGGAAGCATCTAAATTTTGAATTAGCATTGTTAGCAGGCACAAAAAGAACAAGAGTATTTATTGATCCTCACTAAAAACAACGAGCAAATCAGTCCCCTCTTCCTCCTCTCGTCTTTCATTCCTTTGTCTTCGTGTGTTGACTTCTGTCCCCTCCAGGATGGAAGTGTGTAATGTAGATAAATTCTGAAAACATGAGTGATATTTTTTATTCCTAGTAATTAATAATTTAGTAAACTAATGATTCCTTTTACCCGTGCTCTCTTGCAGCCCTTACATGTTAAGATCAGGCTACACGTCATATTCACTCGGGCAGGAGACAATGCTTTCAAGGGAGGGTGGGAGAGGAGTTGCCAGCTGACAGAAAGGAGAATCATGTAAACCTGATTCCAGAAGAATGGCCCCAGGAAGAAAGAAGGAGAGCAGGTGATCAGGTGTGTTGTTTCTGGTTCTGTTCTCTCTGGCGGGGGGCTCCCAGAAGAGTGGACTCCAATTCCTTTTGGGCATCTGGGAGGATACCCTCCAAGGAGGACCTTGCATAGAGCTGGGAACGCTTCTGTGGAGGGGGAATGTCCGTGCTGCATGTTTGTGCCTCAAGAGACGGCGTGGGCTGTGCCACGTCCCCCACACTCCTGCCCCATCCATGGTGCCCTTGCTCCCAGCGTCCTGGGTGAGCTGCAGAGGTTTTCCCAGCATTTCGCTGGGAACAGAGAGGGGAGCTTAGAGTTGAAAGTTAGTAGGCTTGTGGTGGGTGGCCATGGCAAAGGGCAAGGTGACCTGGTGATACACATATTTTTTTGAAATATGTTTTTAAATTTCCAAATACAGGACATAGTTTGGGTTATTTTATTGTTATTGATTTCTAATTTCATTGTCTTATAGGCAGAGCATATGGTCTACATGATATTGATCATGGCGTTTGGGTTGAGACTTGTTTTGTGGCCCACTGGGTGGTCTCTTTCAGAAGACATTTCATGCACACTGGAAATGCACCTGTATTTTCCATTCGTTAGATGCTGGGTTTCATGTAGCTCTGCTAGATCAATATGTGCAATGGTATTCAAAACAGAATGCTCATCATTTTTTTTGCCTGCTTCATTTTGTATTTTCTGAGAGAAGTAATATAATCTCTTAATATGATGGTGCAATTTTCACTTTCTCCTTGAAATTATGCTAATTTTTGTTTCATTTCTTTTGAGGGTATGCTGCTAGCTACTCACAAGATGGGAGTATTATAAATTCCTGGGAAATTTTTCTTTCTTTCTTTTTTTTTTGTGAGGAAGATCGGCCCTGAGCTAACATCTGCCAATCCTCCTCTTTTTGCTGAGGAATACTGGCCATGGGCTAACATCCATGCCCATCTTCCTCCACTTTATATGGGACGCCGCCACAGCACGGCTTGACAAGCAGTATGTTGGTGCGCACCCGGGATCTGAACCGGCGAACCCAGGGCCACTGCAGCAGAGTGTGCGCACTTAACCGCTTGAGCCACTGGGCCGGCCCAGGGAAATTTTTCTTTTTATCATTAAGTTGTGACTTTTTATCAGTCTGTTGCCTTGATGTCTATTGTGTCTGATGGTGAAATTACTCTACCAGCTTTGGTTTGGAGAGTGTTGGCTAGTGAGGTGGACATTAGTAGGTTTTCGGCTATCCAGCATCTTTCTCCCTTTTGTCTGTCTGAGGCATTTCCCACCCTATGAATCTTAGTGGGAGGCAGATCCTTCCTCCCCATGTGGACACTGACAAGTGCCATCAGTCCCCACCTCCTCTTGCTGTGGTCACGACATCTAGTTTTGGCCAAAGGGAGGCTGTCGCCTGGACATCGAATCGGGAGCTGGTGATGTTAAGAGGCAGGGAGAGTGGAGGACCTTTTCTGACTGTCATGGGGGCAGTGTCCCATGTCCAGAGGCAGGAGTGGCCCCTCTGACAGAGGCTGGAGGCCCAGAACAGCGTCTGAGTTTGGTGGCGGCAACAGCCCTGTTCTCAGCAGAGCAGATCTCAGGAGTGACTTTTGGCCGTGACGCCCTTCGTTTCTGTAAATTTAGTTGATCCAAGTTCTCCAGATTTCCCAGAGATTCTATGTGCTACTCAATGTCTATAATAAGTTACTGGGTTTGGGGGGAGGAAAGAGAGGGGGCATTTTGGGTTTAAATCAGCCATAATTGGTTTTTGGCATTTGCGACTAGGACCCTGCCTATTACTGAAATTATCAAACTGATGCCTCCACCTCTGATACATTACCACATGGACATTCTAGCTTTGCTATCCACCCTCACGTGTACGTAAATGCTCACCCGAATACTGAGACACCTGGCTCCCACCACCTTCATCCGTTCACTTAATTGTTCAATTCCAGGATAAATGTATAGCAGTATCAGAATTATTAAGCCGTATCGCCATGGTAAAAAACTCTATCAACTGGAGGACAGTGCTTACAGTTTCTTTTGCCTTTAGTTTTACAGACTCTGCTTATTTCCAGAGTTACTCAGGTGAGCATCTCTCCCTCTCCCACTGCACTGAGGTTACGTTATACATTTGTGATACAGTTAGTCCGTTTTGTCACATTCCCTATTCCATCTGGTATCCCTAACTTTCTGAATTATTTTTTTTAAATTTGCATGCATTAATGTTCACTCTTTGTGCCATAAAGTTTATGGGTTTTCACAAATTATGTAGTGTGATTTATCGGCAGTCATTACAGTATCACCCAGAACAGTTTCAGCACGCTAAAGGGTCTCCTGTGTGCACATGTCCAGCCCTCCTCCTGGACTCTGAAACCCCTGGTCTTTTAATTGCTGCTACAGTTTTGCCTTTTCAAGGATGTCATGCAATTGGAAGGATACAGTATGTAACTTTTTCAGAGTGCCTTCTTTCTTTTAGCTACATGCATTTAAGATTTATCCATGCCTTTTCGTGGCTTGATAGCTCATTTCTTTTTATCACTGAATAATATTCCTTTGTATGGGTATACCGAAATTTGTTTATCCACTCAGCTATTGAAGGACATCTTGGTGGCTTCCAGTTTTGATGATTATGAATAAAGCTCCTGTAAACATTGTGTGTGGGTTTTTGTGTGGATATAAGTACATACTTAGAAGCGTGATTACTGGATTATATCATAAGACTATTGTTATGCATCCCCCTCCTCAAATTTGTGTATTGAAGCCCTAACTCCTGATGTGACTGTATTTGGACATCGAGCCTTTAAAGAGGTAATTAAGGTTAAATGTGGTCATAGAGATGGAACTTTAATCCAATAGGACTGGTGTTCTTTGAAAAGGAAGAGACACCAGATCTCTCTCGTCTCTTCTCTCTCTGCACACATGGAGGAAAGACTGTGTGAGGGCCCAGCCGTCTACAAGCCAGGAGGAAAAGTGTCACCGGAAACCAACCCTGATGGCACCTTGGTCTTGGTCTTCCATGGTCCAGAACTATAAGAAAATAAATTTCTCTTGTTTCAGCCACCTAGTCAATGGAATTTTTCTCTGGCAACCTGAGCAGACTAACATAACTACAATTAGCTTCTTAAGAAATCGTCAAACTATCTTACAAAGTGGCTGCATCATTTTGCATTCCCACCAGCAGTGAATGAGAGCTCCTCTTACTCCACATCCTCACGAGCATGTGGTGTTGTCAGTTTTTTGGATTTTAGCTATTCTAATAAGTGTGTATGGTATTTTGCTGTTCTAATTTGCAACTCTCTAAAGACAAATTACACTGATCATCTTCTCATATGCTTATTTGCCATCTGCATATCTTCTTTGGCAAGATGTCTGTCCAGATTTTTCAATCATTTTTCGTTGAGTAATTTGTTTTATTACTGCTGAAACTTGAGGTTTTTTTTTAAATATATTTTTGATATGAGTCTTTACCAGATGTGTTTTGCAAATATTTTCTTCCAGTTGATGGTTTATCTGTTATTCTTTTCACAATGTCTTTTGCAGAGCAGAAGTTTTTAATTTTAATACAGTCTAATATATTAAGTTTTTCTTTCATAGATTATGCTTTTGGTATGTCTAAAAACTCATTGCTGAACCCAAAATCACCTTGAATTTCTCCTATCTTTTCTTCTAGAAGTTTTATAGTCTTATATTTTGGCCTTTGATCTGTTTTGAGTTAATTTTTATGAAAGGTGTGAGGTACCTGTTAGGTTCATCTTTTTTTTTTTTTGGTGAGGAAGATGGGCCCTGAGCTAACATCTGTTGCCAATCTTCCTCTTTTTGCTGAGGAAGATTGTTGCTGAGCTAATATCCATGCTCTTCTCCCTCTATTTTGTGTATGGGTCGCCGCCACAGCATGGCTTGATGAGTGGTGCATAGGTCCATACCGGGGATTCAAACCTGTGAACCCCAGGCTACTGAAGCAGAGAGCACGGACTTAACCCCTACGCCACCAGCCAGCCCTCAGGTTTATCTTTCTTGTGTTAGATTTCATTTATGAATGTCCATTTGTTCCAACATCATTTATTACATCTGTAATCCCTGGACATTTGCTAAAAAGACTGCCGTTTCTCCACTGACTTGCCTTTGCTAATTTACCAAAGATCAGTTGACTCTATTTGTGTCAGTCTATTTCTGGGCTCTCCAGTCTGTCCTACTGGTGTTGTGTCTATTCTTTTGTCAGTAACGTGCTGTCGTGATTGCTGTAGCTTTATAGTACGTCTTGGAACCGGACAGTGTCCAACTTTGTTGCCCTCCTCACTTCCTCCTCTGTCGTCTTCAATGTTAGGGTGACTATTCGAGGTCTTTTGCCATTCCATATAAACTTTAGAATCAGAAAATATAGTTTGCTGGGATTTTATTGAGATTGCATTGAATCTATAGATCATGTTGGGAGGAACTGACTTCTTAACAGTATTGTCTTCCAACCACAGTCTTTGATATCCTCCATGATAGTCTGCAGTTTTCTGCATCTAGATCCTGTACATGTTTTTGGTTAAATTTATACCTAAATTCATTTTTGGTGCTATTGTTCATGATATGATGTTTTTAATTTCAAATTCCATTTGTTCATTGCCGGTACATGGGAAACTGACTGGCTTTTGTCTATTAGCCTTGTATCCTGTAACTTTGCTATGCTCACTTATTCATTCTAAGCGCTTTTTTGTTGATTCTTTGGGATTTTCTACAGAGGCATCATGTTATCTGTGAACAAAGACAGTTTTATTTCTTTCCTCCCTATCTGAATACCTTTTATTTCCTTTTCTTGTCTATTGCACTAGCTAGGACTTCCAATGCAATATTGAATAGGAGTGGTGAGAGGGGACATATTTGCCTTCTCTCAGATCTTCGGGGAAAAGCATCCAGTTTCTCACCATGAAGTATGATGTTAGCTGTAGATTTTGTTTTTTGGTTATCTTTTTTTTTTGGTAGATGTTCTTTATCAAGTTGGGGAAGTTCCACTCTATCTCTACTTTCTAAGAGTTTTTATCATGGATGGATATTGTGTTTTTTGAAAAATACTTTTTCTGTATCTATTGATATGAGTATGTGATTTTTCTTTTTTAGCCCTTTGTGTGGTGGGTCACATTAATTGATTTTTGTATGTTGAACCAGTCTTGTATACCTTGCAATCACACTTGGTCAGTCTATAATTTTTTAATTGATTATTTGAACAACTATTCACATAAGATCCTTCTATTGGAAAAAGACTGCTATGTCTTATAAATCTCTTTTAATCTGTAGCTTCCTTCTCTGTCTTTCTCTCTTGTTCTCCCAAATCTAGTCATTTGACTTAAAGGATTCCCAACAGTTAGGATTTTGCTGATTTCCTCCCCCTATTTTTATTTAACTTGTTCCCCTGTTCTCTGTATTGGATTCAAGGCTTATTTTACATTTAGGTTTAATTAATTGATTGATCTGTTTGGGGGCAAGAGGACTTCATAGGTGGTGTGGACTTCCATCATGAAGTACACAGTGTCTGCCTGTCTCTTTGCGATGTCAGAAGCCATTGATGTTTGTTGCCCCAATACAATGGGGCGGCAAAATTGTGATGTTCTATTTCTAGCATTCTTTCGTCATTCACCAGCTGGGATATTTCCATAACGAGGAAACTTTCCCTCATTAGCTATTTGACACCCGGTGAAAGAGTCTCTATAGGAAATGTGGGATGAATGTTTGATTCTCTCCCTTTGTTTACCAGTTTTCAAAATAATGAGTTAACTCATGTAATGATGTTTTTCAAAGTACCATTATGCACTCTAGGATTTAAACTTCTTGTGTTCTAAGCCATTGCCTTATGATCTTCGCTGTTGCTCTCACTGTCCCTTCTCTGGCTAGAGAGTCCGTTCTAGGTGGCTCTTGAATCTTTTTGACATAGTTTTAGTGGTGTCCTTGCTTTCAGATATGAGCAAGTGTTCCCAATGCATCCATTACACTTGTGCCCCAGGCCTGGAGTCAGCCATCCCTCAGGGAGCCCTGGGCCCTTTGAGTGGGAAACGGAGAGACCACAGTCTGCATGCTTAGCAGAGTTTTAACAAGAAAATGGAAGTGGCATGTGGAGACCAAGCTTGAGCAGACTCAGGGGCCCGCGCCATGTGTGGGAGGCCCGAGCTGCGTGTGTCCTGGGTTGCAGAGATGTTCCCACAGAGTGGCTTTGTTTTCCTTCTGCTGGGGGTCCTGTTTCACCCATCCAGGACAAGTTTTTACATTCATTTCTTGGCTTGAGATTCCCTGAACCACATAAACAGTGCAAATTTGGAATCCTTACATGCATGTGGTACAGCTTGAGGTTTTGATTTCTCATGGGAAATCTTTTTCTTCCCATTTGGAGCCCCAGGCAGATGACAGTCTTGCTGTCCACATCCCTGCACCGGCAGCTGGAATTCCTCTAACCTCCTTTTTCGCAGGGTGGGGTGGTCATCTGTGGGTAGTCCTCTCGTTCTCCCAGCTGGATGCTGAGGTCTTGGTTCTCGGTGCGTTCACATCCCATCCCAGGATGGCACAAACGCGGGGGCTGTCCCTGGGCCTGTGTCCAGGTGGTGGAGCATCGGAGAGCATGGTTTTGGCTCCCTTTTCAGTCTCTACTTCCTTTTTGGCACCTAAGAACCTTCTCTTCTCTCTTCTGAGCTTGGCTAGAGGTTTTTAAGATGTAGTCATATTTAGCATTTTTTAACCTGTCCCCCTTTCCACCTTTTTATCAACCAGGGAACCATAAAACCATATGTTCTGGGAGCTTTTTCCATCTCTGATGGGGTCACTGTTTGTCCATGAAAGTAGGGTCAGGGGGAGCATGTCTTACTCCTGGGCTGCTCCCCCTCGAACCTGATTCCCTCCAAACTGTGCAGGGAAGATGCCCACAGCTTGAGGTTTTGATTTCTGGAACATTTTAACACATTTGGTACATGGACCTTCTGCTCTGGTGACCTCATGGACCGTCTCCTGTCTCTGGAAGGTTGGGTGGGTGCCATATGTCCGCTCCCCAAGCGCCTGACTCTGAGAGTGATGAGGGCTCCTGTTCATGGAAGGAGAGCCGTATACCTCCCCCTCTCCCATCACTTGTCAAATGTCATGATTTGCGTTCTCCTCTGCCATCTTCTCATTCTTTACCAGCTCACTTTTTTTTTTCCCTTGGTGAGGAAGACTGGTCATGAGCTAGCATCTGTTGCCAATCCTCTTTTTTTTGTTTGAGGAAAATTGGCCCTGAGCTAACATCTGTGCCCATCTTCCTCCACTTGGCATATGGGACACCACAAGAGCATGGCTTGATGAGCAGTGCGTAGTTCTGCACCTGGGATCCAAATCTGCAAACCCTGGGCCTACGAAGTAGAGCACACGAACTCAACCATTACGCCGTTGGGCCGGCCCCCTGGTCACTTTTTTTAAAAGACTTTTTTAGGAACACTACTGCTAAATACCTCATGCTTCCTTATCAACAAACTATTTTCCTGTGAAGGAAGCACAGACACTGTCTTCAGAGATGCCCGTGCAGAGCGGCGCCAGGGGGCATTTAGGATAACACTTGACCCACTGGTGAGCCCGCTGGATGATGCAACCATACTCTCTGGATTCTTCCCAAGATGTGAACACAAAGGCCTGCCTTCTTTTCTTTCCAAGGTGTTGTTTCCTCTGACATGTCTCGTTACTGGCTGGGGACTGATGGGCCCCTTGTTCTTAATTCCAGCTGCTGTGTATACACATCCCACCCCTCTATTATGCTTCTCCCAAACCTAACAAGGGCAGAGTCCATACGGGACTGGCTCCAAATCTCGTCCCAGGGTCCCTTCCCCTCCTGGGAGAAGGCTTGCTGGATCAGGACTGTGGTGGGTCACACTTCCCTCTACTTTCGAGAGTGTGGAGGATTTCTCACAGGTAGGATAACGTAGCAGTGGATTGCGCGCACCCGTGGAGATGCTGATGCTTCCTGCTGCCTCGCGCGGTATCTGGTTTCCAAGGAACCAGCTGGTGATGTGCTGTCACAGGTTTGTGTAAATGGTGCATTTACAGGAAAAAATGCGCAATTTTCTGACCTACTAACTGTTGCTTAGAGACTGTTCACAAAACCTAGAATTCAGGAGAGGGCTACCGCAAAATGGAACAAACACTAGACCTGGGTACAAGAGATGTGGGTGACAGTCCCAATCCCACTATGGGGTGTGATCTGGTAAATCTGCTTTAATTTTCCATAACCTTACCTGCTCAGCAGGTTGGATCAGGACACAGTGATGCCGACTCATGGCAACGTGCTGAGGACCAAATGACAGTGCCAGGAGGAGAGACGGGAACGTGCTCAGCCTACAGCACTTGAGGCCGTCAAGGAATGTGACAGCAGGCCGGACTTCCCAGAATGGCCACCCAGAATCACCTCCCTGAATGACCTCCAGGAATGACCTCCTGGAATGGGCTCCTGGAATGACCTCCCTGAATGACCTCCAGGAATGACCTCCTGGAATGGGCTCCTGGAATGACCTCCCTGAATGACCTCCAGGAATGGCCTCCCGGAGTGGCCTCCTGGAACAGCCGAGGAGAAGGCACGCTCAGTGGTGCTGGGCAGCGAGGTCCTTGGGCCACCAGCCCCTTGATGCTGAGCTCTTTCTGACTCACCTCCGCTCCCCTGCTGCCCGGCATCCTATGCAGACCTGCTAGATCCTCAATAAAAGCTTATCCATGGGCAAGCAGAGGGTCTGAGGCAAAATAAGACCGTGACCAGCCTGACTTGTTCACTTTCTGTTCAATACAAGAATCATGCTGCGTTGAAGCTGATGGGACATTGATAAGTGAGGGCACGCAAAGCAGACAGCTCTGTGGATTAAGTTTCTCCTGTTTCTTCCTCAGCGTCCACCCTTGTGCCTTTCGTTCAGTACAGACAGACGTGTCCCCCAGGGGCCAGTGGCAGACGTTTGGTTCCTGCCTTGATGCTGGAGCTTGGATGGTGAGGGACGTCCTGTATTGACCACTAACTACTTGCTGGTCACTTCCTGGTGCTGGAGAAGGAGAGGTGAACACAGGCGAGGGGTCCCACCTCTCCAGACGCTGGAGCCAATCTTCCCAACGCTACTGCAGGTGTCCTACGGGGATACGGGCAGCAGTCCCCTTTAGGCAGGGACGGGCACAGATGAATTTATTTTGCGGCAAGCTGGTTTTTAGACCACAGAGGAAGATGTGTTAGATCTGGACTCAAAGTGACCAAATGGTAAATTTGTATCCACTGCATGGCCTAGACAAGCCCTTTGAGTTCTCTGAGCCTTGGTTTCCCCATGTGTAAACTGGGAATGAGACTCTTCCCCTGACAGGGTTGCTTGCTGGGTTTACTGAAATGATGGACTTGAGGAGCGTTGCTCGTCCCTTCCTCCCCTCCCTGCCCCTCGACGGGTTGGCACCAGATGGCTTCATCTCACCACAGCTGTCCGACTCCACTGAAACGCCGTTTCCTACAGAACAGAAAGCTGGGCCCTCTTGCTTACTTTCATCTGCAGTTTTGGTCCTCGGACACTTAAAGTAATTTTATTCAGTTCCTGTTTCATGGGCTCCAAGTTTTACATTAATAGAGACTTCACGTATTTATTATATTTGACTGGAAAACTTCCAATCCCCAAATCAAGGACTTGGAGTGAAAACTGTCAAGAGACTTTAGCTTCAAACCCAGAAACGGTTAAATCCACAAATACAAGACCAGAGTGCTTATCCAGAAGGTCAGTGTCACAGGCTTCAGAGTTTGCATGAAAATTGTGTGTAATTAAGTCAGTGGAGAAGGACTGAAAATGCCAGTTAATTGCTTGAATCTCTCTCTCTTTCCTCATCTAAATGCATGTCAATTGGCTTTTACCAGGAATTCTCTTCTCCCCAGCAGGAGCACTCTGTCTCAGAGGTTCCTGGCAGGCCCTCAGCGTGTGTGGGGTGTGCAGACTGCGATGCTGGCACTGCGCTGCCCTCCCTCCTCGCACCAGGCGCCGCCACCTCTCCACAGAGGAGACGGATTTTAGTGTGAGTTTAACCACCTGCAACTACAAGGAATTAAGTGCTTCTTGCCTTCCTTGGAAGCGTGTCATTCCTGGTAAGGGTGTGGAGCTGCCGTAACTGTTTACATCTCCCTCTTCATTGCCGGTTCCTTGGAAATGGCCGGGCCACTCTGGAGTCCACTGGGCAGGGCTGGGGATTGGTTGAGCACAGCTTCACGAGGAAGGTCTGAATTTAGAGCCAGGTTACGTGCCCCTGGGCGTGAGCTCACAGTCCTGTGTGTCAGTGCATGTCACAAACCCCCTGTAGTTTCTGAAATGTCCAGACAAGGCCTTCCCCTCACTGAACATGTGCCTTGCCCACTGTAGGCACCTGAGGCCAAGCCTGCAGGTCACCCACCCGGCCGACACCCATTCTCTCCTCCTCCTTAGTAACAGGGGCCAGAGTTTCAGCTGGGCTCATTAGAGCAAGCGGGGGCAGGCCCCACTTCCCAGCTTCTTTGCAGCCAGCCATGGGCGTGAGCCTGCGCCCCCTCCAAGAGTCGTAGCCCAGAGCATTGTGTGGCCTCTGGGGGAGCCCCCGGCTCTGCCCAGCTTCCCCAGGAAAGCGCCTGCACAGCGTGAGCACTGAGTGTATTGGGAAGTGTCATCCCAGGGCAGCGAGGGAGGGAAAGCGACCCTGTGGGGCAGGAGGGACAGAATGCGAGCCCAGGAGATGCGTCGCTGAGCCGTCCACAGCCTCCCGGGGAAACACAGGGGGTTGCTTGTTTGTACGGACTCCTCTCCAACAGAACAGTCCATCTGGGGAGGAGGGAGAGCAGGATGTCTGCCAGTGTCCTGTCTCGAACTTCTTCTTGGTCAGATTTTGATCTGTGGGGTACTACCCTCCCTTCTCCTGGTTTATCTCTCAACCCTCTGGGGTAGCCTTGGGCCGGGCCAGGCCAGGTCCACTCCCTACGGTGCAGGGCTTCATCTGGGCCCAGGAGTGGGGAGAAGCGTCAGAGCCTGCACGGGTACCAGAGTTGCCACTATCCTCTGTGTTGGGAGCAACAGAGGCTGTGATGCAGCCTGCCCTCACCCCAGAGACAGCTGAGACAGCCAGTCTGTGAGGAGAGGTGGTGATAGCATAACCACCAAGCTCTAGCAAATCTAGGGAAGGGCAATAGCTGGTTTAGTACATCTCCTTAAAAGGAGATGGTACGCCCTGGAATGCAGATGTGATGGCTGGAGCTCTGATAGCCATTTTGAAGCCCAAAGAAGAGGGCAAAATGCTAACAATGGTGCAGCGGAACTAGAACAAAGTGTGTGTCCCTGATGGCATTTTGAAGTAGCCATGATAGTTAACTAAACTGCTAACCTTCACACTTCTTTTACTAGTGCTGTTGTCTTTTACGTGAAAGAGAAACTTCTATTTTATTTACGCTAATGTTATATTTCTTTGTACATAAAGCCAAAACTAATTTTAACTACTACAGCACATTATAATTATTTGTTGGATAAATGAATAAATATCCTGGTTCACTAAAACTTGTGTATTCAAGACAGTAGGTTTCAAGCATTATATTTGACACCAGTGTTTGTCCTCTGCACCTATGTGAGTCCTACCTGTCCCCAAGACCAGGGAGGTTCCCGCCTCTGTGTTCTCCTGACCCAGCCCACACCAACCCCTCCAGGCCCTGCATTGTAGCACTTTTGTTTCTTCCTGCTTCCACTTTTTCCTGCATCCTCTTCCCTCAAATCTGACCCCCCACCTGCATCCATTCAGCAGGTTCCTCTTTTTCGTTAAGATTCCCCATAAATATCACCTCCTCATGAAGCCCTCCTGCACCCTTGTGGGCAGGGAGTCCTCGCCTCACCTGTGTTGCGACAGCTCTCTGGTCACCACTCTGCAGTGTAACTAAAGTCTGTTTCTGGGATTGTCTCTGCTCCGTGCTGCCGTCCTCCCCCACGGGTCCCCAGCGCACAAGAACACGGTCCCCGCGGACACACGAGGCTGCCTGCGGTCCCTGCCTCCCTCTCTGAAGTTTCTAAATCATCCCTCTTCTCTCCTCACACCTTCCACCCTTCCCTCCCTCCTCACTCTCTGCTGAGGACACGACTTATCTTCCGCGGAGAGCAGACCAGCCTCCAGGCGAGAGCCCTCGCCAGCTTTCCCGCCACGTCAGTCAGCCTCCGTCTGTCGCTGTGGGTGCCGCCTCCCCTGGGTGAGGGCTCAGGATCCTGTTGGTGAGGGCGGCCTTCGTCACTGGGGTGAGCCATTAAGGCTCTCTCAGAAGGCCAGAGTCTTCAGCATCTTCCACATTCGTCAGCTCGCCTTAATTTTGCTGGAGCAATTCCTTCTGTTCTCCCACAGCACCAGCTTTCCCATCTCTACGGAATCATTCCCGTCAGCGTATGAACCTGCCATAATAAATCTCCTGTCTGAGAGGAAGACCCTCCTCTGCACCTCTTCAGCTGCCGCCTCATTTCTCTGCTCCCCTTACAAAAACTCCTTAAATGATTCTATGTGTTTACGTGCCTTCCCATTCTTCCTTGAACCCATTCCAGTCAGGTTGATCTCTCCCCCTCCAAGGTCGTCGTTGACCTTGACTTAGCTAAATCCAGTGGTCACCTTTGATCCTGGCTCCAGCCATCTATTGCTGCTTGACAAGGTGCCCCCAGATTTAAACAACAATACATTGCTACCTATCATGATTTTGTTGGTTGACTGGGCCCAGCTAGGTGGCTCTCGATGGGCTCCTGACGGGGCCGCAGTCAGATGGCAGCGGGGGCTGGAGTCATCCGAAGTTGGGACTGGGCTGCACATCCAAGATGGCCAGCAGTCAGGGCTGCCCGTGGGCTGGGAGCTCAACGTCGGCCCTTGACCACAGAACCTGCATGTGGCCTCTCCACGTGGCTTGGGCTTCTCATTGTGCGGCGTTGGGTTCCACGAGAGAGTATTCCAAGGGTGAGCGTTCCAGGAGTCAGGCAGCAGAAGCCTCCAGGCCACTCGGGCTCCACCTAGAGCAGGCGTGGGCTGCTTCTGCTGCATTCTAGTGCTCAGAGCAGTCACAGGATCCATCGGGACTCAAGAGGGAGGGTGAGACGTGAACTCTGCCTCTCGATAAGGGAGTGACAAGTCACACTGCAGAAGAGCATTTGGCGTGGTAGGTCCCTCCCTCCCGTTTGAAGCACGTTCTTCATGCCTTCCTGGATGGCACCCTCTGTGTCTCCCGCCTTGTCAGCTGCTTGCTCTCGCTGCTTTCCTGGATCCTTCCCCCTGCCCGGTCTCTACACATTGGCATTCTCTTAGTCTTTTCTTCTCTGTCTCCAGCTTCTGCTGGATCAGATGATCCAGGACCATGGTTCAGAGTGGTGCCTGGCGTCCAGGCCTGGGGCATGTCGGATGGCGGTCAGAGCTGCCGCGGGGCACTGTTATGGTGGATGCACTTCTAGGGAACTGTTCTGAGGCTCAGAAGAATGAGGGTCCTTCCCCAAAGGAGTCCAGCGGGGGCTGCACCTAAGAACCACAGAATGGTCTCTCTAAAGTTAGAGTGATGGAATGGCCCTGTGGCAGGTATTCACTGTTCACCAGCACGGAGCTCCAGGTGGTATTTGCCAGAGAGGATGGTACCTCCCGGCCCCTTGATTTTACTGTGGCCAGAGAGATGTGAGTGGACGCGATGAGTCCCTTCCAGGCTGGAATATTTATTTACGGACGCATGCCGCTCTCTTCCTTCTCCTGCTTCCCTGACGGAGGAAGCGTGAATTGAGAGGGAGACACTGTGGGTGGCTCAGAATGCCAATCCCACATGCGGGGAAATGCCCGGGCCCTGGCAGGCTGAGATAACTGGGGAACAAACGCTGGCTGGGCTAAGCTGCTGAGATTCGAGCTGGATGTTACCACATCACAATCAGTCCGTCGTGCCTGAGATAAAACTTAACAGGGCTTTTACGAAAGATAAGGCAAATTTATTTTTTTCCACCAATCTAAGCAGATAGGAACCTTCCTATGCTCCCACTCACCAGCTCCCCAAGTTGGAACAATAGAAAATGAAGATTCTGAGCTCCTGAATGTTCTGGAGGTGCCTTCTAAAGCACTGAAGATTCACTAACAGTTGATATCTGTCTGCAAGTGTCCATCACGCGTCCAACACATCCCTCACCAGGAGGCCGATTGTGGAGGTCCACGTAGAGGCCAGCCCCGTCTCCAGCTGAGATAAGATGAAGGCACCCAGAGCCGTCACATATGCAGTTACGTAAGAGCTGCACCCATCAAATCCCGGCACCTGTTGAACGCTGACCCACAGCTTGAGCGCATGAATGTAAATGAGACAGTGCCTGTTTTCTGGGAGTTCCTGATATGGTTGGGGGTGAGAGGTGGTCATTCATTCATTCAGCTAGTGTTTATTGAGTGTCTGCTATGCACAGGCTCCATCTGGGCACCTGGAATACAGCGGGCTACGTATGGGACCTATTGGATGAAGTCCCTGTCGGGAAGCTCTTACGTCCTGGGGGGCGTAGTGGGTGGTGCACGGTGATCAGAGCCGTGAGGAAGAGTGGCGAGGGGAGGAGAAGGGCAGGGAGGAGGGGAGCGTGGTCAGAGATGCCTCATGTCAGGAGACACTGGAGCAGAGACCAGAAGGACAGTGAGCGAGGCAGCCACGCCGGTATCTGGGGAGAGGTTTCCGGATGAGGATGGGGACTCACTCGGAACACTGGAGAAACAGCAGGGCTTCTCGCAGCCTCTAGTGCGGTCAGTGGAGTGGAAGGAGGCAGGAAGAGTGTGGGGGCCCCTGTGGGGACTTAGGGTGAGAGCCAGCCTGTCACTGTTGCACTATGGATGCCCTGTCAGGGCTGACCAGCCCCCGGCGATGAGCATCATAACACACCGCCTGATTCTCTGAGCTCAGGGACTGACCTCAGTGTGTGCTCTGATGGGAAAAGCATCTGGCAGTTCTGTGAAAATGTTTGTGGTGCAAACATCAGAAGAACACTGGGTGAAAATGGCGGAAAAGCCTTGTCTCTTTGTAAGCGTCTCTAAAGTCACAAAGCTTTGTTTCACATCCTCAAATATTTAAACAGAGTTTAGAGACTTAATGCGCCTTCTCTTCTCAGAGCATCCAGGATTTGCCAGTTCCTGCTCCACACAGGTGGGGCTGTTCTGTTGAGATGTTTTTTCTTCTCTGACTTCCTGGAATGGGTTTGCTTAAGGAAATTGGTTTGGAAAGCTCGACATGTTGCCCTGGCACTCATGTGGGAACCTTATTACGAAGGGGCGTGTCCTATAAGCACTGTACTCAGGGCTGTTCTCCCGACCCCAGGTCTTCTGGCCCATCTGTCTGCGTGACTCCAGCCTCGGGGAATGTCCCCCTGTCGGGAGAGGCATCGTAGCTGCAGTGTGGTCCAGAGGGAGGATCGGGGCGGGTATCTAAGGCTTCAGAGCAAAATAATAATTTGAAAAGCCTATGTTCACCAGAGGTCAGTTCCCGATCCCCGAGGCCGTGGCTGCTGGCTGCCCTCCATTTCAAATTGGATTTGCCTGTGAGGGCGTGGTGTTCAAGAACAAGTCCTCGTCCATGTGGTTCTCTGGAAGCTCCCCGGATCCTCACGGTGACATTAGAAATGAAGGGACGAGCAGATGGGCGCATTTTCTAATTTGAGCTCAAGTGGGTCTCAAGGGACAGCACAAGGACAATTTAACAAGTCTAAAACGTCACCTGAAGACGGCGGGATGCCCTGATTGGTTTCGTGGAAAGTGCTCTCTTGCCTTGTCATGGTGTTCCTGGGGTGAAATGGAGCTGCCGATGGGCTGCACGTCACTTGATCTGGAATGAGGAAAGGCAGCAAGGGTGTCTCAGCGGGTGTCACTGGCTGAATCGTGTCGCCCCAAAGGCATATGTTGAAGCCCTAACCCTCAATGTGGCTGTACTTGGAGATGGGCCTTGAAGGAGGTGATGGGGGTTAAATGAGGTCACAAGGGTGGGCCCTGATCCCGTAGGACTGCGGGCCTTAGAAGAAGAGACACGAGAAAGCTCGCTGTCTCTCCGTGCCCGTGCACCGAGGACAGGTGCGTGAGGACAGCGGGAAGGCAGCCGTCTGTGGGCAGGAAGAGAGGAATCCGCTCCGTTGGCACCTTGATCTCGGACTTCCAGCCTCCTGACTGAGAAATCAAGTCTGTTGTTGAAGCCTCCCAATCTGTAGTATTTTGTCAGGGCAGCCTGAGCTGACGAAGACGAGTGGAATTAAACTTCGTCCCAGCACCACGTCAGTGAAGAGGTGAGCGCGATGGCGATGGGGGGATTCATCAGCCCTCACCGACGGCCAGCGCCAGGCTGATGTCCACAGGACGCCGGCCCACAGCCAGGCACTCCTGTTCTGGCTGAGTTGGCTGGGATGCCGTGGAGCTGCCACCCGCTTGAGCTGGTGCAGGACCCCAACCTGGGAGCACAATCAATGAAGCACTGATGCAACCTGTGCCTGAGCGTGGCATGGGACCTCCAGCCCCAGCATGGGCCTCTGTTCTCCCAAATGTTCTCTCTGCCTTCGGGGCTCCCGTCCTGCACAAGGAGCATTTCTACCCATGCCCTTCCCATCCGTTCACTCCATTCGTTCCACGCCGACGTGTTGATTGCCCCGAGGAGCCAGGACTGCAGTGGCAGGTGCTGGGCTTTCGGGAAGCTCATAGTCGGTTGTTCTTTTGGTGTGAGGGTTGGGCAGCAAAAAACACTTCAGGGGATCAAATTCCCAACTATTTGGGAAATAAGACAAAAGGGTAAAGCAGTCAAGATATTGAAAACATAAGTGACAAGTCTCGGTAATGTCTGGGGCCAGGGATGCTTGTTCTGGACGCCCCGGAGATGGACTCGCCCACCTGTGACCAGGCCTCAGCGAGCATGTGAAGCGTTCCTGGCTCCTCTCCCAGTAAAAGTCCCTGGCGCCCCCAGAAGGAGTGGCTTAAGAGAGACTTGGAGGGGCCAAGACTGTCACCCTGTGCAGCCCCCTGTGCGTGGAAGGAAACTTCAGGAGGGGACAGTGCCCGCCCCCTACAGTCTAATCTGGGCAACGAGTGCACCCAGGTAAAGAGGACGGCTACAGATGAAGATAAACAGCCTGAGGGAAACCACCATGCACAGGGTGGGAGGCTGTTGTGGGAGACACATGCTCCACCCAGGGGAGTTTAGGTGACTTTAGGGTGATGTACTGGGAAGCGTCATTGCTCAGAGCACAGGGAAACGTGTTCATGTTCAGGGAACAGCATGTGCAAGGCCTGGAGCTGTGAAAGATGGCAGCATGTTCTGGGAAACAGAAAGAAGGCTGAAGATGACAGTACGGAGAGCAAGAGGACTGTGGGAGGAGAAGAGGGGGCAAGGTGGGGCTGGGACCCCGGATGGAGTTGGTGGAGGAGAGGCCAAGGGGGAGCCAGTCAGGTGGCCCTCACAAGGTGCAGCTTTCCCTGGAGTGTGGGTGATGGGGATGGGAGCCGGGAGCAGGTCTGAAATGTGGTTTCGAGGTGGAGTTGGCAGGTTTGCTGATTGACTCTGCTTGTGGGAAAGGACAAGGCGAGAGCCAGGGAAGACGCCAGCATCAGACTTGCGCACATTTGATTCCGGGCGGCCATTCTTGTGAACGAAGGCTGCTGCATCTCCAAGGTGGTAACCGGTGCTCAGAAAAGTCATCGACATAGTGAAGGCAGGAGCTTCCCTTGAGGTTCAGAGAGACTGAAACCCATGAATTTTAAGTTTGCTGGAATGGGGGTGGGACGGTCAAACGGATGGGACCCTCGTGGTATCTCAGCATCGATCTTATCTTTCTAGTGTCTCCGCCTACTGCTCTGCATGGACTTTTAGACAATGATTCACGTCTTAGTGCCATTATAAAATATTAATAGACACACACTTTATTTTCCATTTTACTTTTCTGGAAATATCTATTTTAAGGAAGGCTTGAGAGGCTTCCAAGTCCAAGGAAATCTAGTCGTTCCTTAATCCACCAAGCAAGTGCCTTCCGAGCAGCTGTGGAGCACGAGTGTTTCCGCGGAGGCTGCCAGCACCCAGCTGCCGTCCAGGAGACAAGTGTGGGGCCCGCCCAGCCTTTTCCAGCGCCTTTGCTCCTGACTCCCAAAGTGGAACATCAGCTCGCCAGGAGATAAGTGCTCACTTCTACTTCCAGCAGCAGCCCCTGAGGGGTTTTAAGGAAAATAGCGATTCCTCAATAAATGTGCAGATTGGGCCAAACCACCATAGTATTGGGTATTTATCTAGTACATTCAGCTGAATGATGGCTCCTCAAAGGTGAGCACATCCTGGTACCTGGAGCCTGCAGACGTGTTATGTTACCAAGCAAAGTTCTTTTGAAGATGGAATTAGTGTAAGGATCCTGAGATGGAGAGATTACCCTGGATTATGGAGTGGGAGCAGTGTGATCACCAGGGTCCTTATCAGAGAGGGCAGTAGAGTCCGAGTCGGAGAGAAAAGATGGAAGGGCTGAAGCAGAGGTGGGAGCGATGTGCCTTGAAGATGGAGGAAGGGGCTACGAGCGGAGGAATGCAGGAGCTTCTAGAAGGTGGGCAAGGCAGGAAACAGGTCTTCCCCTGGAGCCTCCAGAAGGAAGGCAGGCCTGCTGGCGCCTTGATTTCAGCGCAGTGAGGCGGATTTGGGGCTTCTGACCTCCAGAATTACAAGACAATGAATTCATTCTCTTTTAAGACACTTGGTTTGTGGTGATTTGTTACAGCAGCCGTGGGAAAATAAGACGCCCAGCACACCAGCTCTGCAATGATCTAACCGCACGGGATGAAGAGCATTTAGCCTGTGTTTGCATAGAATTCATTGCTCTGCGTCCTCCCATATCCCTGTCTCAGTTCATCCGGGCCGGCGTTGATACTTGGTCAGATTGTTACATGTTGACATCCTTTTCCCCAACAGCATGAGATAATCTTAGCTGATTTCTGTCCTTTGGAGTGGGCATGAAATTAGCATCTAATGTTACTGTGTTCCTATGTATCTACGGGATGGTCATAGAGCCTGGAAATCATGATAATATGATTTTATCTTGAATGTAACATGGATAAACCACTGAATGTACATTCACCTACGTTCCCAGAGATGGTGACCACCTGGTGGTCCTGTGGTCCCTGGGATGCTCCACTGGAGGATGTGCACAGAGCTGATGGCTTCTATCACTCTGCTGAGTTGGTAAGTTCTATTTATTAGTCATGAGGCATTGATGGACTTCTATTGCTTTTGTTAACTGATTTGATAGCTGTACGTGAAATTCATTCATTCCCTCCACACATATTGGCCAAATGCATTCCTCCTAGTATGTGCCAAGCACGGTATTTAGACCCTGGGGAAGTGAGAACGAGCAAAGTAGACACAGCTCCCTATCTCATGGGGCTTCCAGTCTCATGGAGAGTCACGCACGGAGCATGGGGAGCTGGGGCAGCAGGGGCAGGAGGGAGGGGCCTGGGATAGGGGCTCACAGCTTCCTTGCAGAGGTGGGAGTTGAGCTGGGGCCTGGCACAGGGACATTAGCCAGAGGAGGCATTAACCAGGCTGTGGGCACCTGTCCTGGGCCCCCTGCCGGCTTGGACGGGGCGAGCCCGGCAGTTAGCAAGGCCAAAGTGGTGGGAGCAGAGGGAGTGATGAGCCTGCTGTGCCGCTTTGGCAGGTTCCCTGCTCGTCTCCAGGGCAAGGGGAGAGTTGAGCTGCAGACCCCAGAAGCAGAGCCCTAGGTGGGGATCCCTGTGAGGCGCGTTTCTGAGGGAAGCAGGAGTGGGCGGGGAGGAGGGAGTGAGACACGGCCTCAGCCTGATCGCATGGAGGCGGGATGTGAGTATGAATGGCACCGGAGTTGCCCACCTTGAAGAAGGAGGGTGACCTCTCTCCCCCTCATCAGTCAGTCATCGTGTGGGGAGCCCCTGGGGAGGGCACGTAGCCTCCTGGGCCTTCCAAGGACAGGCGACGCTCTTGGCTGAGGACACCTCTTCAGGGGAGGCTGCAGATGCGGCCCCTGGCGGCGGGGTGATAAGGGGATCCAATGGGCCCCAGCAACGTGTGCTGTGGGAAGAGTTTGGGGCGGGTGCTGGGTGGCGGACTGTCTGTAATTTGAAAGGATCCCTCTGGCTGGAGTAGAAGTGGCCAGAGTAGCCAGGTGTGACGGCAGATGTCAAAGAAAGCCTGGCAGGAGCTTGCTCTGCCTGAGGGAGGTCCAGGTGGGAGGCGAGCAGGTGTAAGAGGCTTCAAGGAGGTCGCATCTCCACAGCCTGGTGGTGGATTGGCTACGCTGGGTGAGGGCGGCCGGCGTCAGGGCGACTCGTAATGTCCAGACACACTGAGAGTAAACAGACCATGAGTGGACCGGGGCCAAGTTTGGCGGACACTGCATGCGCGTGGTGGACAGCTTGGAGTTTTAGGTGACACTCTGTTGAGTTGGGAGTGTGGCTCTGTTCTAGGGAGTTGTCAGCTGTACCTTCAGAAGATATCGAGGCCCCGGTCCCTCTCCCGCCTGCACGGCTGTCATCCTGGGCCCAGCCACCGCCGTGACCTGCGTGGATCAGTGCAGTGGCCTCCTAACGGGTCCCGCCTTCCAGCCTCTCTTGGCCACCGTCAGTTCTTCACGCAGCACTCGGAGTGAGCCTTTGGAAACCTAAGACAGGCCAGGTCACCCCTCATCTCCAACCCTCCAAGGGTCCCCATTTCCCTCTGAGTGAAGCCATGTGCTTACAATTGTTCACAAGACCTGACAGGCTTTCCCACCCTGCCCGTTATCTTCCTGACCTCACCTGCTGCCACTTCCCCATGGTCACCCTGCTCCAGCCACTCTGACCTCCAGGATCTTCCTCCAGTATGTCAAGTGGAGCCTGCAGCCCTTTGCACTTGCTGTTCCCTCTGTCGGGGGCATGTGTCCCACATCACAGCTCGTGCCCTCCTCTTTGGGTGATGCGTCAGGTCTCATCTTCTCAGAGACGCCTCCCTAATCATATGACGGAACACTGTGACCCACCCGGCCCTGGTTCCCTGTCCTCTCCCTGTTGTACTCTTCTCCACAGAGGTTGTCCTGTCTGCAACGATGTGTGTGTGTGTGTGAGAGTGTGTGAGCGGAGTTAGGGCATGTGATTGTGAGTGTGTATTTTCAATGCGCTGCCTGCCCGCTTCAGCCCAGCAGTGCATTCCTTCCCTGACGGCTGAGATTTTTGTCTGCTGTCCACGGCTGGTCCTCAGCCCCAGGACCCTGGCTCAGGGCGTTGACATCAGGTCTCAGCACTGTGGACGGCTGACCCGGTGGGCAGGAGGGCCGCCTCTGCCCAGGTGTCAGTGTGACCGGTCTGCTCTCCCTGTTGTCAGGTTTGTTTTGACACCTTGTCATTGGAGGGCTCCCCTCCACGCATCTGGCCCTCTTGAGGCCCCCCGGTGGCCCTGGGCGGTCACTTCCAGGCTCCTCACACGGTGACTGCCTCCGCCTCTGACTCTGACTGCATCTTCAGGTCGCACTTCCAGAGGTCACCTGAGACCCGGCCTGGTTCCTCAGCCCTGGGAACCTCCAGAGCAGACGGCTCTTGCCCTCCGGGAGGATGGGCGGCCGCACTGTGACGTCACAAGCCATCAGAATCTAAGCAACTAGGCTTTTCCACATGCTTCTTGAGGTCGGAGACAATGTGCGTCTCCTTTGCTGCCTGCTCCCCAGACCGCAGCCCAGTTCCTGGCCGTCCTCCTTATAGCCTTGATCATCAGTAAATCATTGTTGAAGGAAAAGAGTGCTGTAGGTGCTGAGAAACATGACATTTTTCTCTCCAAAGTTTTTCAAACAGAGAGTCCCTCAGTGGAGGATCAGGCTGTGTATACGTAGGCAAAGGTACAAAATAGAGATAGAGATGTGCTAAATACGAGAACAGACAACGGCCAGACCACGTGTGGCAATAGCGCTCTGACCCGCCACCTGTGCAGCAACCAGCCCAGAACCGTCACGATCTGGTCAGTGACCGCCAGCTTCTCATTTGCTTGTCCTGTTTCCAACTCAGGAGCAACCAGAGAAAGTCAAATGTGCTCCCCGCCCGTCCCACGGGCGCCCCTTCTGCTGGCCCCCCAGCCTCCCCAGGCCACGGCCTCCACTCAGCGCGCTGATGCCCCCCTCTCGTTCTCCATCAGGCTCTCCCCACCGCCCGCCTCTGCGTCTGTCAGGCCAGTGGTGGGGGCTGACCGCCCTGCACAGCCAGCTCCAGATAAGTGGCCTTTGGTTCTCATTCAGGGGGACTTCATTTACTTTACACACACACACACACACACACACACACACACACACACACACACACAATCATTTTGGACTTTGGTTTGGATAATGACCTCCAGAGATTAACATAAGCATATGGGGAACGATCTGATGTCCACCATACAGACGCGCTGTGACTGCTGTGCTTCCGTTCACCTGTTGACTGATGGCGTTGTCCCATGGAATGAAGGCTAACAGGCCAGAGGAACCAAAGGTTGGCAGAAATTTAGTAGAGAGAGTGATATGGTGATGGCCTCCCCATGGGCACAGCTGACACGGGCTTCCATCAGGGGCCCATTGCCCCACTCCCCCCTCTCTGGCTGGTGGTGAAGGTGGAGGAACCTCAGGATGGGAGGGGGCTGTGTCCCTGAACCCTGCCTGGAGGAGGCCTACCTGCCCATCAGAACCATCGTTTTTGATTTTACGTGAGTGCAAAGTAAACTTTAATTACAGCTTGCTAAGCCCCGAAATTTGGCGGTTCATCTGTTTTGGCAGGTTGCGTTACCTAAACTAATACTTCAAGCAAACAAAGAAATGAAGATGACAAATAGCAGAGAGTGTCAAGTGCTGGGGACGGGGCAGAGTGACTGGAAGGCTGGGCAGGTGTGGCCGGGCAGTCTTTCCCAGGAGGTGGCCTGAAGCTGACACAGGGGAGCTTTCGAGCAGTCGTGGTGGGGACATGAGCTTGCACCAGGCAGGTGCGAGGAGCCTGGAGTTTTGAGAAGCAGAAAGGAGACCAGGGCTGTGCGGGTGTTGGCCCAGGGGGTCAGAGCCCACTCGGAGATGATGGAGGTGTGGGCTGTAGTCAGAGCAGAGGGGTTGGGTCGGACAAAGAGGAAAGTGGACTTTATTCGAAATTCAGTGGTGACGGGGCTGCGGTCCAGCCAGGGGCCGGCGGAGGAGAGAGGCGGAGAGGTTTGGGCATGTTTTGGAAAATGAGCTGACGGGACTTGCTGAGGATTAAATGAAGGCGGAGAAGAATCAAAGATGCAGCCTGGATTGCTGACTGAAGACCTAAAAGAGAAGTGTCTCCAGAGAGGGCTAAGCCCTGGGGTGGAGGGGTGGGCCATCCCGAGCCGGGACACAGAGCCTCAGAGTTATTAATATCCTTGGAACAGCATTGTTGTGGGACAGACATTCCCTGTATTTGTTTTATTGAAATTAAAATCCAGAAACATCGTCTATAAGACGAGCCCTGAGGCGGGAGCTTCTCGCTTTAAACCCAATATTGGCAAATTAGTTTCTGCAAAACCGTCTCACCTGCCACGTTAAATTAATACAGCCTATTTGTATTTTATTGGGTATGCAGTTTTATTGTACTGGATTTGACAATTATTTTGGTTTGTAGTTATATAAAAGCTGTAAAGTGCACAAAATTTATACCTAATTTTATGTTGTCACATATTTAAGTCACATCACAACGAGAATAATTAAGTGAAGACAGGCAATCCATAATGAATATTTTTTCTTTTAAAGGAAATGTGTATTTTGCTCAGGTTTTGACAAATGCTGCTTTGGCGCCCTGCTGAAAAATGCTGTGGGGGTCAGCTGTGGGTCACAAGGCCAGCCCCGTTGGTCTTGTGTGCGTGGAGGGGACGAGATTCTGCCCCCGTCCTCTCCCCTTGGGGACCACTGCACACATTTGTAGGATGGTGGCCATCGCTGGGGAAGAGCTATGTTTCCCGCCTGGCTACACACCATGGTCACCTGCCGGACTTGCAGAATGGGTGCTAAACCCACAGATTTGGGTTCCATTGATTTAGGGTGAGGCCTGGCATCGGAGGTTTGAAAACCTGTCCAGGTAGGGACATAAGCGAGCAGAGAAACCCCCAGGGACCGTGATCTGGCTGATGGTCACATCTCACTAGTGCCAGTTGGTTGCTTTGGGGAGACAGATGGACGACGTGAAAGTCAGCGGAGGCCGCCTCCTTGGAGGGAAGCTGGACCCCTCCTTGGTAATAACCATGTAAGACAGAGACCTCTGTCTCTCCATGGCGTGTGTGTTGACTGAGGAAAAAGCATGAGAAAATGCAATATAAAGAATGTTAAAACAGACAGGAAATAGGAAATTCCCCTTCTTGGCTTAAAAAATATATTTTCATTAAACCCCCAGGTCAAGCATGCACCTTGGAAAGAAGTGTATTTCTGAGAAGACAGTAAAGTGAACGGGCAGACACCTCCGTCCACAGTGGTGTGGCACCTCCCCCAGTGGCAGGAGTGGTGGGGTGGGGCCTGAGCTGGGGCTGGGGCTGATCCAGGCGTCCCTGTGACCAGCGTTACCGGTCCAGCTGGAAGCCGAGCTACCCAAAGCATCCTTTTTGTTTCACCCCTCGTGGATCGGTGGTGATTTCCTCCTCTTCGTGCCCTGCATGCACCGTCCCCCGTGCTTCTCGTGCTCTCCTGAGCACGCCTTCTATGTCCTCCCTCCCTCCAGACTGGGGTCCTCAGAACAGCAGACCCTCCCTGGACCCTCAGTCCTTGGTCCAGTGCCTGTATACAGTCAGCAGGCAGCAAAGGGCAGTGAGTCACACCAGACCCATCCAGGCTCTCATTCCTATCCCGGGCAATGGAAAGCTTCTGCTTTTGTGTCCCTCCTTCCAAGTTAGAGTCGTTAGTGTGGGTGGTGCTCGACCCTCCTGCGGGAGAGTAATGAGCACTGGCCGGTGCTGGAGGCCATCCGGAAGCTGGAAGGGAAGCAGAGCTTGGGCGGGGCCTGTCCTGCACAAGGAGACTGAGCTTTCTGGAACCGGGCACGGCAACTGCAGCTGAAATTGGAGGTGGGTGGACAGAGAGTGACTCAGGGATAATGTCTAGTACCCTCCTATTCAGCATCTATCACACGGGTGGCTTGGAACAGACCATCCTCAGAGTGGGGCTCTCAAAGTGAGGAGGTTAGGACCAGCAGCTGATGGCCCCATAGGACCTGCTGAATCAGAAATCTGCATTTAACAAGCTATCCAGGGGATTTTGACGCATGCTAAAGTTTGAGAACCGTTGACCTAGAATTTCTGCCATTTTGTCCTTCTGTTCTCTGCATTTAACCCTTCTGTGCATGTTTATTGACCATCCGTGGTGAGAGCAGCCTTGTGCTGGGCTCCAGACAGACAGAGATGAGAGACAAAATCCCTGGTTTCCAAGACTCCCCAGCCTTCAGGAGGGCGGGCCAACATGCAAAACCTTGTCATGTGGGGTCAGGGTGGGGACTGGGGAACGCTGGCAGTGGTGGCACAGAGGGAAAGGAGCATCATGGGACATCAGGCATCATTATGGGGACGTACATTTCCTCATTAAATCCCAAGAGCTGTGCAGCGTGGCCCCTATTATCTCCTTCTCACAATTCCCCAGTCTGATGCAGGGGCCCCGCAGCGTCTCTGGAGGAGGGGGGCGCCTGAGCAGAGCTTTGGAGGATGAAGAGAAGTTATCCTGGCGATCCGGGGCAGGGCCAGGGGTGAGGGGCATGGAGTGGAGGTGGGACCACTGGTACTTTGTTGAGTCGCCACCGCACGGTGAGGAACGTCCACAGGAGACCTCGTGTGAATGTGAAATGAACTTCCATTGTGTCCGGCTGTGGTGAGTTGGGCATTGTTTGGTAGAAACTTTAGCTTATCCTGATTGATTACAGGCACGTATGGGACACCTATTAGTATCAACGTGTCCAAGACCGGCTATCGGAGCTGTAAGAGCCCAAACAGGTCTGGTTGTGCACCTAGGTGGATAACAGGGCAGGGAGCTGAGAAGAGAGCAGCTCTGGGAGGTGGACAGTTAGTGCAGTTTTCCTTAAGCTGAGTTGGGTGAGCCGGAGTGCTGTCCAAAGAGAAACAGCAGGTAGATACGTGGCTCAGGACTTCGGAAGAGAGGTCTGGAGTGAAGACCTAGGACTGGGAGTTGCGAGCACATAGGTAGTGGGGCTGCCCAGGAGAAGAGGGTTTGGAAACAAGCCCAAGGCACTCCAGTATTTAACAGATGGATGGAGAGCATCCACAAAAACAGATAAGAGAGACCGGAGAACATGCACAGTCAGAAAACAAGCGAGAGCTCTCTGGAGGAGCCTGTGGTCAATGGTGCCAAATGCTGCACGAGAAGAACAGGGGAGGACTCGAAACTGGCCCTGGGCTTCCGTGCAGGAATATCCTGTGGGAGCATTTCAGGGAACAGTCAAAGGTAAAGCTAGAAGATGGAGCTGAAACGTGTCTGAAGTGCAGGTGGCTGATGCCAGTTTGCATGTCCTGATGTCCCAGAGGAGACAGCCTCAAGTCATAAGACATGGAGAGCATAGATATTCTCAAGAGTGACAGCTCCTTGGGCACCCAGACAGAGAGTGAAGAGCCACATGACTTGGGCTCAAATTGGGCTCCACAACTCTCCAGATGTGTGATCTTGGGAAATTGCTTAAGCTTTCCATGCCTCAGGTTCCTCACCTGTAAAATGGGTTGATAACAATAAGACCAATGTCACAGGTCATTGAAGGATTAAATGTGTTAATATATGTCTGGTGCACACAGCAGTGTCTGACGTGCAGCAAGCGGGAAAAGATGTTAGACATTACTCGTTTATCTGGTAGAATTTCATTAAGTGTGGGAGACATTAATGCCATTCAGTGAGGCTCCATTTCTTGAAAACCCCAGTGGTAGCTCACGTATCAATGGCAGCCTGTGCCTCATTATTTTCCAAAGTTACCTGGTTAAGAATCACCCGGGGCGCTTGTTAAGGATAGAGATTCCTGGCCTCCACTTGAGATGTCATGACCCAGATTCACAAGGAGCTGATCTTGGGAATCTGTTTGCAACAAGTCCCCAGGGGTTCTCATGCTCAGATGAGGTAGAGAAATTCTTCTGAAACAAAACAGAGCATGTATTATGAAAAAGACGTGAGCACAGGGCTTTAGGGGCCAGGCGGAGCAGATGAAATCTCAGGGGGAGAAATAGGGCAACATTTGATGTAGTAAAAGTGGAGGCCATGTGGGAGTGATGTCAGTAAGATGGCAGACTGGGAAGCTCCAGATCCTCACTCCCCTACACAAACACCAAACAACTAACAACATACAGACCAAAGCAACTTTGTGGGAACTCTAGAAACCAGTTAAGGATCTGCAGTAACCAAGCGAACTCCCAACCAAGAAAAAGCCACACTCAAAACAGCAGGAAATTTTGCGGTTTTTTGCTCACCTTTGCACCGCCCCCTCTGCAGCACAGCACAGCACAGTCAGGAAGAAACTGCCCAATTCCTGGCTCCTCCCCTGGGAAGAGAGGGAAAGACTGGAGCTTATGTACAAGAGTCTGGCTTGTCTGGGGGCTGGACTGGCTTTGTGTCATCTGACTTGGGGCATTGATGGAAACGGTGGCGTAGTCCGGACATCGAGTTGGAGACCTCTGAAAGCAGTGCCAAGTGCCACAGTGCGTTAGAGCAGCAGGGGGTCAGCAGGCCCATGAGCACCTGGGACAGGAGATTATGGGCAAAGAAATACTAGACACCAATGCAGCTGGATGTCTAAGAACGTCTAAGGCACTGAGAAGCAGTAAAAATGAGGGAGAAATCAAGACATTCCTAGATAAACAAAAGTGCAGAGAGTTCATTACCAGTAGTCCTACCCTACGAGAAATGTTAAAAGGACTCAGGAAACTCACTTTAGATTTAAGGACATGTACAGGTTGGAAGTTAAAGGATGGAAAAATATATTCCATGTAAATAGTATCCAAATGAGAGCTGGGGTGTCTCTACTAATACCAGACAAAATAGTCCTTAAGTCAAAAACAGTTACAAGAGACAAAGAAGGACATTATATAATGATAAAAGGGTCAATTCACCACGAAGATATAGCAATTATAAACATATATGCAACACACATCAGAACTCCTGGATATATGAAGCAACCACTGACAGAATTGAAGGGAGAAATAGAGAGCTCCCCAATAATAGTAGGAAACTTCAATACCCCACTTTCAATGATGGATAGAAGAAACAGACAGAAGATCAACAAGGAAACAGAGGACTTGACAACACTATAAAACAATTGGACCTCACAGACACATACAAAACACTTCACCAAAAATGGCAGACTTTACATATTTATCTCAAGTGCATATGGAACATTCTTTAGGATACACCATATGCTAGACCACAAAATAAGTCTTAATATATTTAAAAAGATTGAAATCTTACAAAGTATCTTTTCCAACCACAATGGAATGAAACTAGACATCAATAACAGAAGGAAAACTGGAAAATCATAAATATATGGAAATTAAACAACACATTCTGAAACAACCAAAGGATCAAAGAAGAAATCACAGGGGAAATTAGAAAATATCATGAGACAAATAAAAATGAAATCACAGCATACCCAAACTATGAGATGTAGTGAAAATGGTGCTGAGGGAAATTTATAACTGTAATAGCTTATATTTTAAAAGAAAGATCTCAGATCAGAAACCTAACTTTACATCCAAGGAACTAGAAAAAGAAGGACAAACTAAACCCAGAGGTAGCAGAAGGGAGGAAATAATAGAGATTAAAGCAGAGACAAAATAGAAAAACAATGGAGAAAGAGCAACTAAACCAAGGTTCAGTTCTTCAGAAAGATCAACAAAGTTGACAAACCTTTAGCTAGACTGACTAAAGAAGAAAAGAGAGAAGATTCAAATAACTAACAATGGAAATAAAAGTAGGAACATTACAAATAATTTTGGAGAAATGAAAAGAATTATAAGAGAAAATTGTAAACCACTGTATGCCAACAAACTGGACGACCTAGATGAAATGGACAAATTCTTAGAAACAACTTACCGAGATTGAATCATAAAGAAATAGAAAATCTGAACAGACCTATGGCTAGTAAGAAGATTGAATCAGTAATAACAAACCCTCCAACAAAGAAAAGCCCTGGACCAGATAGTCTCACTGGAGAATTCTACCAAACATTTAAGGAAGAGTTAACACCAATCCTCCTCAAACTCGTACAAAAAATTCAAGAAGAAGGAACATTTCCAAACTCATTCTATGAGGCCAGAATCACCCTGATATCAAAGCCAGACAAAGACACTATGAGAAAAGAAAACTCCAGACCGATATCTCTTATGGATGCTATGTAAAAATCCTTGACAAAACACTAGCATTACAAAGCACGTTAAAAGGATTATATACCACGGCCATGTGGGATTTATTCCTGGAATGTAAGGATGATTTAACATATGAAAATCAATATAATGCACTGCATTAAAAAGGAATGAGAAAAAAACATACAATCATCTCAATTGATGCAGAAAAAGTATTTGACAAAATTCAACACCCTTTCATGATAAAAAAAAAAAATCACCCAACAAACTAGGAATGAAAGGAAACTACCTCAAAATAATAAAGGCCATATATGAAAAGCCCACAGCTAACATGATACTCAATGGTGAAAGACTGAAAGCTTTTTGTCTAAGCTCAGGAACGAGACAAGGATGTCTGCTTTCACCACTTCTATTCAACATAGTACCAAAAGTCCTAGCCAGAGCAATTAGGCAAGAAAAAGAAATAAAAGGCATCAAAATTGAAAAGGAAGAAGTAAAACTATCTGTTCTCAGACAACTTACATGTAGAAAACCTTGCACCTATATATAGAAAATCTTTAAAATTCTACAAAAAAACTGTTAGAACTAATAAATAAATTAAACAAAGTTTCTGGAAGTAAAATCAACACAAAAAAATCAGTTGCTTTTCCATATACTAACAACAAACAATCCAAAAAGGAAATTAAGAAAACAATCTCATTTACAATACCATTAAAAAATAAACTACTTAGGAATAAACTTAACCAAAGAAGCAAAAGATTTGCACATTAAACCCCACAAAATATTGCTGAATGAAATTAAAGAAGACATGAATAAATGGAAAGACGTCAGGTATTCATGGAGTGAAAGATGTAATATTGTTAAGGTGTCAATACTACCCAAAGCTATCTACAGTTTCAATGCAATCCCTATCAAAACCACAATGGTATTTTTTGCATAAATAGAAAAATCCATCCTAAAATTCATGTGGAATCAATCTCAAGGGATCTAGTTAGCCAAAACAATCTTGAAAAAGGAGAACAACGTTGGAGGTCTCATAGTTCCCGATTTCAAAACTTATTACAGAATCACAGTAATCAAAACAGTGTGGTGTTGGCATAAAGGCAGACATATAGACCGATGGAATTGAATAGATACCCCAGAAATAAACCCTCCCATTTGTGGTCAAATGATTTTTGACTGAGGGTACCAAGACCACTCAATGATGAAAGGACAGTCTTTGGAACAAATGGTGTTGGGAAAATTGGATATCCACATGCAAAAGAAAGAAGTCGACCATTCCCTAACACCATATAAAAAATGAACTCAATATGCATCAAAGACCTGTTTTCTCAAGTGTGAGACTTAAAACTATAGAAGTCTTAGAAGAAAACATAGGGGAAAAGTTTATGACACTGGATTTGGCAATGGTTTCTCAAATATGACACCAAAAGTACAGGCAGCAAAAGACAAACATAGATAAATTGGACTACGTCAAGATGAAAACTTCTGTGCACCAAAGGATACAATCAACAAAGTGAAAAGGCAACCCACAGAACACGAGAACATATTTACAAACCATATATCTGATAAGGGGTTAATATATAGAATATATAAAGAACGCCTACAACTCAATAACAACAAAAAACCATGATTTAAAAAATGGTCGAAGAACTTGAATAGACATTTCTCCAAGGAAGATGTATAAATGGCAAAATGATGCTCAATGTCTCTTATCATTAAGGACATGCAAATCTAAACTACAATGAGATTCCACTTCACACCAATTAGGATGGCTACTATAAGAAAAAAGAAAATAAGTGTTGATGAGGATGTGGCAAAACTGGAACCCTTGTGCATTGCTGGTAGGAATGTAAAGTGGTGCAACTCTTATGGAAAACAGTATGGCAGTTCCTCAAAAATGGAAATAGAATGACCACGTGATCCAGCAATTTTGCCTCCGGGTATATAACAAAAAGAATTGAAAGGAGAGTCTTGACGGATATTTGTATGTCCATATTCGTAACAGCACTATTCACAATAGCCAAAATGTGGAAGTAACTCAAGTGTCCATCATTGGACGAATGGATAAAGAAAATGTGGTATACACACACAATGGAATATTATGCAGCCTTAGAAAGGAAGCAAATCTGACACATGCTACAATATAGATGAACCTTGAGGACATTATGCCAAGCGAGAAAAACCAGACACAAAAAAGATGCATACTGTATGATTCCTCTTGTATGAGGTCCCTAGAGTTGTCAAATTCATAGAGACAGAAAGTAGAATGGAGGGTGCCAGGGGCTGGGGAAGGGGCATGGGGAGTCAGTGTGTAATGGGGACAGAGTTTCAGTTTTACAAGATGACATTGGATTTGGCAATGGTTTCTCAAATATGACACCAAAAGCACAGGAAGCAAAAGACAAACATAGATAAAAGTTCTGCAGATGGATAGTGTCTACGGCTGCACAACAATGTGAATGTACTTAGTACTACTGAACCATACGCTTAAAAATGGTGAGGATGGCAAACTTTGTTATATGTATTTTACTACAATCAAAGAAAAAGTGAACAGCTATGAAAACCACACAGATGAAGGAATTTACTATGGAGGCAGTGGAGGCACCTTTAGACCCCCAGGGAGAGGGTGACTTGGCCATGGGAGTGGTAATCCTTCATGTGTAGAAAGCATGGCTGGAAGAAGAAGTCTCTGGGATCACGGAACCCATTCGGAGCTGGCCTAGAGGTCTATGGTTCTCAAACATTCAGGGGTGCCCGAATGGCTGGAGAGCTTATGAGGGGCAGGTGTAGGCTCTCCCCAGAGACTCGCATCCAGCGGATCTAGGGAAGACTGAGAGTGTGCAGTTCTAACAAGCTCACAGGTGATGCCAATGCTCCCAGATCCCACTTTGAGCACCGCTGTTCCAGGGAAAAGGCAGGGGGTTATCAAGAGCAAAGCGGGTGGCCAGTCTATGGCCCACAGGGTGATGTCTGTGTCCTTTCCTGAGGTCTGGACACCTCGTCCAGTCTGTTTACGCTTATGCAGCAGGGTTTACAGGAAGCCACCTGAGGGGGTTTACTACCCACTCACAAGAACAGCATCACAGCATAAACAACCCCAAACGATCCATTTCCTGGACGTCCCCTCCCCGCCTGCCCCAGCTTCAGCAAAACTGAGACCACCTGCCTCTAAGGGCAAGGCTTCCTTATACTTTATTACCCGCTTTTATGGGCCCGGTGATACGGGTTCTGACCTCGCCGACTGCGTTCTCGTCTGTCACGTGACCTGGTAAGATAGTGGTCTGCACACCGTGGGCTCCACGCTTTGATGCTTTTAGGGCTGAATGCAGGCGGCTGCTCTTAAAAACACAGAGTTAATAATTCTCCAAGCCGGAAGCCAGGATTTGCACCCGGGGAGGGTTGACTTTGTGCTGGGAACTCAGCTGTGACATCTGGCCCTTGGCAGGGTTTCCGGAAGATGCAGGCAGCTGCCGCTTCCTTCTTTTCCAACCTGGAAAAATGCTGTAATTTCGACGACCTCCACGGCTGCCGGGAAGACAGCAGACTGAGTCTGGGGTCTTCTGCCCTCAGAGCATGCTCTAGATGAGGTAAAGGGACTGGGGTTCTAGGGCCAGTCCCTCCCCGCCTCAGATCTGGTACCCTGGATACATCAGTCGCCTTCTCTGGGCATCCATCGAGTGGGGCCTCTGGCTCAGGGGTGTGTGTAGCAGTTCCCTTCCGCCTTCGGCATTGGGGAGCTTGCAGGTACAACTCATCTCCCCAAACAAGGCTGTCTTGTCAGCAGCTGATCATGGACCCATGGGCATCCAGAGAGCAGTGCAACGTACCCCTCGACTCTGGCCAGCAGGTGCGTCCTATTCCCCATGGAGTTGACCTTGAACTTCTGGGTGCCTGAGATCCCCTCCTCCCTGGTTTTCTTCTGGTCCTGCTCTGTCCCAGCTTCCCATGGCCACTGCCTCTTGTGCCATGGCTGGGGGAACGTCTTCCTATTCCTGATGGTATGTTATTGGCCTGGTGGATGTGTCTCTCTGGGGTCCTCTGCTGGGTGTAGCCTCCAGCAAGGCAGAAGAGTGGACACTGAGCACCTGAGCTCTGGGTGAGGCGGTGTGTGAGTGGACCCGTGCTCAGGGAAGCATCTTGGACACATGACCCTCCTCCTCTGAACAGCATCTCCCCTCTAGGGAGTGATGTGGTGCCACAAGGAGAGTGCCCCGTGCCTGCTATGCTGTAGAGGCTCCAGAAATCTTTATTATAGCCATCATGACACTTTGGCCTCAGAAGCACGCCAATTCCTCCCCATGCCCTTCCGAGCTCTTTGAGGGGCTGAGAGATGCCTCTGTGCCTATGGGGAGATCAGCGGGAGAAACAATCCACCCATTTTCTCTTAGGAGAACCCGGGACGCTCCTCATGCTGGATGATTACGGGAGTGGAGTTCAGGGTCAGGAGGAGAGGAGGGTGCCTTTGCCTCCCCAGGCAGAGTTTTCCACTCTCTGACAGTTCCAGAGAAACAGTATTAATACTTTCTGGCAAGAAACAAGTAACTCCGAGCCTTGGGAAAGTTGGCTCGGAGAGAGGGTGCCTGGTCCAGCGATTGCTCTTTGAAAAGAACAGGCTTTCTCGGCCAGCACGGAACCAAACCCGATGAAATGCAACCCTTCTGGCACTCTCCCCCGCGGAAACTGTGCTGCTTCTCGGGAGATGGAAAATGGATGACAAAGACGTGGAAAGAGCTCTAGGGTGTCCTCAATTCTGGATTCTGTCTCCAAGCACATCCGCCTCCACGTGGAAAAGGAGGTGCCCAGTGGTGCACGGCCTCGGGCACTGTGACAGAGGTGCATGGCTGCCAGGTGCCTCCCTGTGGGTGTCCATGCACGGGCCCCACCTCTGGATGGACCTGCCTGGGTGGGGTGCTAAGGGCAAGGCCAGCTCCAGTGGGGTGAGGGTGGGTCCCAGGGCCCAGAAAAAGTTGCCACTGAGGGTGGCGTTTGGCTTGGGCAGTGTGCCCTGTGCCCCGTCTCTTCCCATTGCCCAGTGGACTGGGTGTGGGAGGGCGGAGTAGGGCACAGAGTGAGGGGGAGTCGCCGAATGTCGATCATGGCAAACGCAGTCTCCTCTCTTCATTAGTTGGAAGCTGCTCAAATGTATACTTGGAATACAAAAAGTACACATTTGCATCTCAGTTTTGTATTTATGGAAAGCAAAGAAAATGAATAACTGAGGATGATGTTTCAACGCACATGTGTGTAAATATTCAAATACGTGTAGAAAGATATTCTCAATAAACGTGTAGCTTGCAATTGCTCTATATCTAAATCTTGATTGCTTGAAATATACTTTCATTTCAGGAGAGTGTAGTCAATGTTGTAAACAAAGCTGTGAAAAAGTCTTTGATGGTTTTAGGTTTTTGAGCAAGACTGTTATCTTTCGAAATTTCACAGTTTATCTTGGGTCATGTGAAGGACCACTTTATAAGTAAATTCTGTTATTTATTTATTTATTTATTTTTTGTGAGGAAGATCAGCCCTGAGCTAACAACCATGCTAATCCTCCTCTTTTTGCTGAGGAAGATTGGCTCTGAACTAACATCTATTACCAATCCTCCTGCTTTTTTTTTTCCCCCAAAGCCCCAGTAGATAGTTGTATGTCATAGCTGCACATCCTGCTGGTTGCTGTATGTGGGACGCCACCTCAGTGTGGCTGGAGAAGTGGTGCGTCGGTGTGCGCCCGGGATCTGAACCCGGGCTGCCAGTAGCAGAGCGCACACACTTAACCGCTAAGCCATAGGGCCAGCCCCTATAAGTAAATTTTGGATTTTGGAACCAGCTATGTATTTATTTCTGAAGGAGTAGGAACTGATCTGTGAACGAAAGCAGAAGGCACGGCCTCATGGGTTTAAACACCTCTGGCTAGACAACCTGCTATTTAGAGAAGCGTGGAATCCTATCACGTTGTGATACAACAGTAAACAAGATTCCTCTTTAAATAACATCTCCGAGTCAGGGATCAAGTCCTGTGCAGTGAATGGCAGATAAGAGAAATCAAGATAAACAGACAGACGGAGAAGAAATAGCCCTGGAGTTCCACAGGAAGAATCCAGTGTGGCTGCTGAGAGCTTTGTGACAACGGTGTGCGGAGGTGGCTGGAGAGGAACCAGTGACAAAGTTTGGGTGACTTTCCTTCTTTGGAACACAGGCAAGGACACAGCTCGAATGGACCGGCCTTTGTGCCATCGTTTAGGAATGTGGCTTTGGTGTCATTTCTCCTGTCTCCTCTGAACCCCTGGATGAGGGTTGGGGGCTCAGTTCATGCTCTCTTAGTCTCCACCACGTAACCCCACAGTTACACTTAGCAAACGGCACCGTAACTTCTTATTGCTGCCCCTGCATGCACGAGCCCGTCCCGTGTGTGTCCATGTGACACCGACAATTACCGTTCATTTCTTTGGGCTCATGGAGCAGAGCTGGACACCTCCTGCAGCTCCTCCCGGTCAGCGCATCTTACCAACAATAAGGGTGGGAGTGTTCCTTCCTCCAGCTGGAGTTGGCAAGGCACTCTGCTTGGGGGGCTGAGTTTCAGATGAAGGCGAAACACTGGATGCCAAGAGATGCTCCTAAGTTTTCATTGTCACCATCGAGAGGCAAGTAGAGCACATCACGACGGTAGGGTGGGGAGACATCCTGGGCTCCGTGCCCACGGCTGCAGGGCCCACTGGCCGTCATGCAACGGAGGGAGATGTTGCCTTGAGCTGAGACCTGAGGTCGGTTCTGGGAGGGGTGGTGTGCCCTGCAGGGTGGCTCCACACCTAGGCTCTCCCTCCATCCATTTGGGTCTGCTGGGCCCTTTCACATCCGGCGTCCCTCCTCTTGCCAGGTATCCCCCTCCCCACTGCCGGGTCTTTCCCATCCGTCAATTTTAGATGTGATCAGCGTCGTCTTTTGAAACAAAACACGAGGCCTGCACCACGTCTGCTCCCCACGTCTTCTCTCTCGTTCTCATTGACTCCTGGGAGAGTGGACATGCTCGGGGCCCCCTCTCCAGCCCCTCTCATCTGACCCCCACGCCCCCACGAGAGACACACTCAGCTCTCACTCAGGCCTCCTAGGTCTTCACATGTCTACATCCAGACGGCATCTTCAGGGCTGTCCCCACGGCCCCCATGTCTTCAGAGCACACTTTCTTTTAGGGGCTTTCAGGCCGCCACAGGGTGTGGAGGACCGGGGGGTGGGGGCGGGGATACTAGTGGTTAACTACTTGATGAACAATCAGATCATTCTTAGTGCCAACAGGTTTTTCTTGTCTTTCGTGGCAGGGAGCATGCATTTTTTCACACATTTTGTCTGCCCAGGGTGGGCTGGGGGATGCGCGTTGCTGCTACAAATTAGAACGGCATGAGCTGGGCCTAGTCTGCTTCCTTTTGCTCGGTTTCCCTTCTGAGGAAGGTTGGTCCCAGGCAGGGGACTTGCTGGGAGAGAAGACCCTGGCTCTGCCCCACCTGAGCTGGGGACCTCACTGGAGCGCCAGATTGCAGAATCGCCTGGGGGCTGGCAGCCTGGCTTGGAAAGTGGCAGGTGCATGGAGGCCTGGACACGCCGGCCGGGGCGGGGAGCTCCTGAGCTGGGGTCCTGGTTTCCAGTCGCTTCCTCCCCCTGTGTCTGCGTCCTCGCTCACAGCAAGGGTGCAGGCTGAAAGAGAGAGGCCTGCACGTCACCCGCCTGGCTGTACCCCAGGGGTGGAAGGAGATCACCGGGAGTTCCTCTCCCTCCAGGACCACACACGAAGGGGAAATCTGTATCCATTAGGCAATCCAAAACACAACCGTTTCCCAGGGCTGCATCTGAAGGACAAACTGTGCAAAGTGTGTCCCAAGTGCCAGTGGAGTCAGGGGTTGCTTCTTTCTGGCAAAGTTGAAACCCTCAAGGGCGAAAGTTCTCCACCAGGGGCATTTTTGCCCCCAGGGGACATTTGGCGATGTCTGGAGACACGTTTGGTTGTCACAAGTGGTAGGAGTACAGGAATGATGCTAAATGTCTTACAGTGCACAGGGCGGCCCCACAGCAGTCACCCGGCCCCAAATGTCCTCTGTGCTGCTGTTGAGAAACTCTGTCCTCAGCAGCTGCTGGGGCTGATTCTACTTAAAGCCTGGGCCGCATTCCACATGGCCGGGCCTCAGGGAGGAGGAGAGTGCTCGGGGTCCCACCAGGGTCCTGACTATTGGCTGGACAACATAACCTCAGAACTCAGTGACGCAAGACAGTTTGTTGGATCTCATGGTTGTTGTGGGTCAGGGGTCTGGGCAGTTGACAGGACGACTCTTCAGGTACAGGCTGAGCTAACTTGGTAACAAGCTGGAGAATGAGTGTCTGGGGTCCAAGACTTTGTTCCAATATCTGACACGTTAGTGGGCTGGCTGCAGGCTGGACTCACCTAGGACTATGGCTCAAAGGCTTCAGCACAGCGCCTGAGGGCTTCAGTGTCCCCGAGAGGGTCCCATGGGATGGGAAGAGCATGCAGCCATTTCATAATGCCTGGGGCCAGAACCTGGCATCACGTCCTGTTACGTCTGCTATACTTTATTGGTTGAAGTAGACCCAGAGCCACCCAGGTTCGGGGTGGGGGAATGTAGACCCCAGCTCCTCATTGGAGGGTGTTCAAAGAATTGGCAGCCATCTTTAATCTCCCAGTGGTGCCCCTTCGAGGAGCCTGTGGCTCTCCTCCTCCCATGCCCGAGGCGTCCTCAGGACTCTGCTGGTGACCTCAGCCTCTGCCCCTGGGCTCCTCTCCCTTCTCTCCTCCTCCCCTCACCAGACTTGCTCGGGCTGCTTGGTGAACTGCACTCCCCACATAGACCCATCTCGGGTATAAACATATTTCTGGTCATTTAATTCACTTCCAATTGTGGCCGATGGATACCTGCTGTCATGGAGATTAAGCCAAACGAAGTAGCACGAGAACGAAGGACCCTACACACAGAGCTGGTGGTAGCTTCCAGAGCTGCTCACATACATCTGGGTGGTGCCAGAATGTGTGGGCATGGCTGGAAGGAAGGCGTCATTTTAGAAGTTATTTCAAATGTGATGATGCTAAAGTGCTTAAGTGCCGAGCACATAGAAAATCTTCCATGAATTTAGCTATTTTTTAAAGTACTTCACGTTTCCTTTGATAATTGCATTTTAGAATAACTTCCTCTATCATTAGATTAACTTTTGGTCTTCTCTGTGACATTTGGGTCAGACTTCCGCAGGGCACATGAAACCTATTAAGAACTGTGGTTCCCTGGTAAGTTGCTGACCCATCGCGAGACCATCTGTGGCTGAAGGGACTGTATAAATGTGAGATGGGGCTGAGGGGGCATATTTCTAGTTTGGAAACAAACCTAATATGATCCTTTAGATGATTGAAATTAATAAATAAATAAAGTAGTTCTTCTGTTGGCTTTGATTAATTCTGGAGGAGCGGGAGCAGGGGACATGGACCCTGACCTCCATAGTCCCGCTGTGTGTTGCTCGGAAGGTCGGGAAACGCAGGTTGAGTGCTTGTCCCCACACAGACCCAGCTGCTTCCCATGAAGGGCAGCCTGGTGGCGTCAGCCTGGGATCATCCACCCCCATGCAACCCTTTGCCCTTCTGTAGGTGACGAGTTAGCCCCCAGACCCCTGTGGCCTGCTGCTGTTTGCTGGGTGTGTGGGCATGGTCAACGTGATGAGCATGGGGAACGAGGGGGAAGCAGCTCTCCAGGGCCTCAAAGCCCAACCCGTCCTGTTGACTTTACATGTGGGCCACAGCCCCCTGGGTTTTCAGAACTGGAGCCCTCTTGGGTGTCAGTGATAAATGACCATGGCTTGGCACAAAACTGTGCGGCACACTCCTGCCTCACTCCTATGCTCGAGTCCGGGGCCAGGTCCTGTCCCCATGGAAAGGACACCAGAGGCTGCTGATTTATTTACCCAAAGGCTCCCAAAGAAATCAGGCAGCAAGCACCTCGCATTGCACACAACCTTGTGTGTGTCTGCTTCCTTGGAATATGCGTCCTACTGAAAAGGATCCGGGAACAGGAACCCCAGGGAATATGGGGAAATGGAAACAACATGTGCATTCCCAGACCTGCCCAGAGTGGGGGCGCTCTTGTTACTGCCGGACTCCTCGCCAGGGATCTCGGTGCCCGCTACCCGAGCCCTTCACCTCCCCAGGTCTGTGTTACTGGGCCCCAGAACATCCTGCTCTAAGTTCTGTCTGGAAAAGTCTGAACTGACTGTGGGGTCCTGTTAACTCATCCTGAGGGAGTGGGGGGCACAGAGTGGTGGCCTCTGCTTGGGGGCAGATGATGGATGGCAGAGGGAACAGGGAGAGAGTCCAGGGCTGGGGGTAGGGTTACTTTAGGGTTTTCATGGGTTCTGGGGACTGATACCCCAAGGCCCCCAAGGGGTCCTGGAAGGCCCAGGGCTTCAGAGAGTAACGGTTTCAGGGGGTTCGGGAGCTTGGACCCTAGGCTTCCAGGCTGGGTCCGTGGCTGTCTCCACGCAGGGTTGCACAATGGAGCAGGATGTTCACACTGACCACAGGGCTGACCCGCGACCACAGGACATGGCCCTAATGTTCACAGTTGCTTAGGATCCCAGGAACCGTGCACTCCCTGGGGCAAAGCTGTTTGGTAGCGTCTAGTAAGGCTAACCTAACACCCGCCACACATGTTCCACGACCCAGCCATCCTGCTCCTTGACACATAGTCCAGAGAAAAGAGCACGTATATCTGAAATCCCAAACATGTGCAGTGAATGAAAGCGCTCACAGCACAAATTGTGGTCCATCCACACAATGGAATCATATTAACCCCTGAAAAGGAGTGAAGCACTGACGGATGCTACGACGTGGATGAACCTTGAAACATTATGCTGAGTGAAAGGAGCCGGACACAAAGGTCGCGCATTCTGTGATTTCACTTAGGTGAACTCTCTAGACCAGGTAAATTCATAGAGACAGACTGTAGATTGGTGGCGCTGGGGGCTGCATGTGGAGGCGGCGGGGAATGGGGAATGGGGAGAGATGGCTGGATGGGTAGGGGGTCTTCTTTTGGAGGGATGGAAAAGTTTACCAACTAGACCGAGGTAGCGATTGCAGAACGTTGTGAATGCACTAAAGGCCACTGAACTGTTCACTGAAAATGGTTGGTTTCTTGTTATATAAATTTCACCTTAATAAATTAAAAAAATTTTTTTTAAACAAAGAACTGCCCATAGCATCTTTATTCGTAGTGGTCAAAGCCTGGAAATGACCCCCATGTGCACCAGTCTCAGAGTGAAGCGTGCTTTATCCACATGCTAGCGTTCTACACAGCAAGGACCACGGATGTATACACAGTCAAGGGTGGCTCTCACAGACCTTGTGCCAGGACAAGGAGTGACAACACTGTGTAAGTCCGTTCATATGAAGGTGAAGAACAGGTGAGACCGGCCTGTGGCGGGGAGGTCAGAATGGTGGCCGTCTTGGGAGCAATTTCTGGGGTGGTGAAGTGTTCTGTATATTGATGTGGGGGCAGTGACGTGGGTGGACACAGTTGTCAAACTAATCAGACTACATCCTTAAGATTAGTGCTCTGGGCCATATGTAAATCATATTTCCATAAAACTTATATTTCCAAGAAAGAGGAAAGACAGATTTAGAGGAAGAGAAACTAACCATTGTAGAAGTACTCGCCACTTCCAGGCTGACCAGGTGCCCACACGGGCTGGTCACCTGGCTGGTCCTTTTCTGTGGGCTGGCGACACCTGTGTCCAGCTCGACCCCTCTGCTTCCACACGGCTTTCTCATTTCCTGCCCTGTGCCTCTGCCCCCAGCGCGTCCAGGAGCCCTGGAGGGCAGGATCGGGTCTCACTCCCTGTGGGCTCCCTGACCTGGGACATAGTAGGAGCTTTATGAAGTGTACGGAGGGAGCCATGGAGCTGGGGCTGTCCCCAAGGGTGCAGGGGCAGGAGTGCAGGAGTGGCCCTTGTGGTCAGCGTGGCCTCAGGTGTCCCAGGCAGTGGCAGGCCTCCACAGCACTGCTTGGCACCTGCCCACATGCTGACAGGAGCCCCGAGGAGGTGTCTGGGGCAGACTCTCAGATCCTCTGTCCAGGGGTGCCAGCTTCCGGGCCGCACTCAGCCAACAGCCACCACTCTCAGTCCCTCGTGGCCACAGGAAGCCCCCTCACCTACAGTAGCTCTGTGAGCTGAGACCTCAGCTGCAGGAGGACTCCCACAGGAACCCCAGCCCTGCCCAGGGCTTGGGGGCAGAGCTCTAGAAACCCACAGCAGAGATTCTCACACTTTCCTGGACATCGAGTCACCCAGGGCCCTGGGAACTGTGGATTCTGACTCAGAGGATCTAAGGCTGCGGCAATGCCCTGGGGGGCAGGGAAGGAGTGGAGAGGGTGACACTCTGGAGGGTCAGGGCGAGCAATGCCCTGGAGGGGTTGGTGGGGGCAATGCTCTGGTTCGTGGTCTGCACTCTGGGTAGGAGATTCTGGACCGTCTGGCAGGAAATAAATAACACACCTGATAAAAAATGATGAACCTGTCTGTTTACATATGCAGTCAGTCAGCTCATGCCTATAGGCACGTCTCTAAAGCCCAAACACAGAATTTAAAGGACCATCAAACAGTGAACCCCGAGTGATATAAATGAGGGGCCTCACAGCCGCAAAGCCCCAAGCACTCTCCTCACCACAAGTCTGCACCCTCTACCTGGAGCTTTTGCATCTCTCTCTGTGTCTGGAGGCTGCTGGGGGTCAGCCTTCCCCTCTGGCGTGGAGGCTGCACCAGAACCGTCCTGCCCAGCCGGGCCTGGAACCTTCCCAGCGCACCTCCCCATGGTTTCCACGGGGCTATTTTTAGATTCCTATTTTTGTCCTGTTTGAAGTTCACGCTGACTTCACCGCCTGATTGTAAAGGGCACCTCCCTGCAATTGTCTGCCCTGCACTCCACCCTGTGGACTGTACGGAGCAGAGGCGATCAGATGTCCCCTGCTGGGGCCGCAGGCTGGCCTCCGTCCCCTCCAGGGCTCAGACGGGGGGTCAGTGGAGCCGGCCGGGGACAGGTCTGAGGCAGGCTGGTTCTCAGTGCTCAGATTCACCTGTGCTGACGTGTCTGGGCAGGTGGGCCCTGTGGTGGGACACGGCCCCCGGGGTTCTCTCCTCAGCCCAGGGCGGGGCTGAGGAAGGAGTTTGTAGGGGACTGGTTCTGGCCGTGCCTTTCCGTGTCAGGAATGCTCTGCACCAGCCTGGGGGTTGAGGGTCCCTCCAGAGCCCCTGCCCTCCTCACTTGGAGGGGCTGGAAGCCCCTGGAGGGCTGTGGCCACACACATCATCTCAGATTCAGCAGGTCTGGGGTCGAGCCCAGGATTTACAAGTCTCTTCTGATGCTGCAGCTCTGGGGGCCACACTTGGAGAAACACTGGTCTGTGCCAAAGGGCTTCAGAGTCCACTGGGGACATGCCAGGTCTCCCGGCAGCCACAGGCCCAGTCTGTGTCCTCTGGGGGGGGCAGAGTGTGGACTGTGGTCCCAGAGACATTGGGGCTCCAGCCTTCCATCCATCCTTTTCTAGGTGGTGACAGTAGGTCACCTGATTCCACTAACCCTCCATTTTCCAATCTGTTAAATGGGTTAACATCTCCCATCTCATAGGAGTGTGGCCGTGTGGGGACCCGAGGGCCTCCCAGTGTGTTCTCTGGACTCCGTCCTGACCCAGGGTTGGGCCAAGAGTGGCTCCTCAGGGCAGAGCTGTCTCGGGCACCGGCTGTGGGCCCTTTGAGCACGTGCCCCTGAGCTTTGCCTGGACCCCCCTCAGCCTCCGCTTCCATCTGTGAAATGGGAGGAAACTCTGCCTCAGGGCTGACCGTGTTGCTCAGAGGCCCCTGAAGGTGGTAAACTGAGAGAGTGCAGGGAGGGAGGGGTTGCTCTCTGGGACCCCGTGACTCCACCCTGGGAAAGCTCACGAGGTCCAGTGCCCCCTCCCGAGGCATTGCACGGCTCTGCCCAAACAGGGTGAGCTCAGGGCACCCCGGTCCTGCCTGAGAGCTCGCCAGGCCTCTGGGAATGAATTCTGCAGGTTGGCCCGAACGCTGCCCTGGAGGTGCCCAGTTCGGGGGAACCGCCTGCGTTTGCCTTGGCCCGGGGAGAGCGTGGGTTTGCTCTGCCTGCTCTGGACTCCCCATGGCCGGCACACACCCCCATTTCTCAGGAACGTGGCATTTCCTGCCTGGCACTGCGCTGCTCTCTTCCCCCTCACCGGCTGTCGACAGCAGGAGAGCAGGGGACTGTCACCCACGGGGCATCCCCTGCACCGTCCTTCGCTCGATAAACAGCCGTAATTAACCAAGTGCAGGAGGGACAGATGCTGTGCACAAGCAAGGTCCACGCCGCTCACCAGCCTGCCTCCTGCTCTGGGGGTTCCCGGAACACCCCCCCTCCCCTCCGGGAAGCCACTGGCAGAGGGATCCCGGCAGCAGGGCCGGGCCGGGGAAGCCGTACTCAGTCATCCAACTCTGGCTGACCCGGTGAGAGCAGAGGGCAGAGTACGTGGAGGCCGGCTGCCCACAGCCTCAGTGGTGGGCAGAACATGAACCCAGGAAGGGGACAGAGTCTCCTCCTGAGGGTGAGCCGGCCCAGGGCGGTGGGGGTGGGGGGTGGGGCCTCCTGGGCTGAGGCCTGACTCTACAGTTGGGAAAGTTGATGCCAGGACACCAGGCAGCCAGGTTCGGGCACGTCCCGTCTGTGGTGTAAGTCCCGCGTCCGGGTTCCCACTCTCACCGCCAAGTTTCTGCTAGGACTTGGACGTGACCTCCCCCAACCCCAGGCATGACTGGGTTTACATTGCGGTTGGAGCCCAAGGAACTTCACAGTCAGGGCCTCCTGGGGCGCCCGGGTCCAGAGGGACGTGGGCGTCCAGGCGGCTGCCCCTCACCACTGCCCGCACCTGCACCCAGCTGAGTGCCTGCGCCCCTGGCGACCAAGAGGTCCTTCCCTGTGGCTCCAAATCCTGCTTCTCGTAGCAGCTCTTTCCTCTTCTACATTCTGTAGACGGAGAAACTGCCCGCGGCTCTGCGCAGCTCTCTTTCTGCGCCCCGCACTGCTTATTTCCTTCATCTTTTTCTCTTCTGCTCTTTTCTGGTAGGAAGCAGTCAGCTGCCTGAGAGTGACGCTGCCTGCAGAGCTCTCCTACCTCCAGAGACGTGAAGATTTCCTTTAGGAGCCTCCGCCGGCCGCACTTCCCACCTGCCGTGTCCACGCTCCCGACAGACAAGCAAGCTCAGCCCAGCGTCCCCCAAAGGAGAGTTGGCAACTGCTGCTTCCATGGAGGAAGGCCAACGTCCCTCCACGTTTATAGGGTGTGGGCTCTGTTCACAGGGGGCTCGCCCAGCTTCACGGCAGCAAACACCCCAGGGGGGACGCCTCCCTCTGGCTTGATGGAGGACAGTGGGCGTGTTAGGGGGAGAGGCATGCCCTTGGACCTTCAGGCCCAGGCTGCCGGGCCCCACACTGCCACGACGGCTTTGGTGGGACAGCAGAGCCACAGGCGAGGTGACAGCCAAGCAGCCCTGGCTGGGGCCAGAGGGGCAAAGGACGCTCGGACCAATGGACCAGGGAGCTGGCAGGGCCCCTAAGTACTAATACTACAATAGCAGGAGGTAAGAGCAATGCAACAGGAGATAAAAATAAAATAATAACAAACATGAGTTTAAAAAAAAAACGCAAAAGACTGTGATTCCCTCCAACTGAAGGTCAAGCCCCTTGGAGCCAGTTCTCTTTCCCTGTTGTGTCTGGCGTTCTGGGCCCGGCCCTCTGGAGGAGCACACGTGTCCGGGTTGGGGCTGCTGTCTGCATCGGGAGGGCCTCTTCTTGCCTGGCTGCGGTTGCTCCCCACGGGTTCAGCCCAGCTCCTCTCTCCGGCCACCTCGCTCTTTTCTGCCTCAGTTTCCCCCACCTTTAAAATGGAGATAAGCATAGTACCCCAGAGAGCACTGGATGACTTGGTCCCGACAGTGTCCAGCCAAGCCTGGTGCCCAGCGACCCTTGGCTCTGCTCGTGGTTGTTGGCAGCTGTGCCCTATGGGAGGAGATGCTCGCTCCTGGCTCCTAGCGGAGGGCTCACAGCGCCATGGGCCACCATCTTCTCCCTCCTTTGATCGCCAAGGGGTTATGCTGCCCTGTGGGATTGCCCTCCCATGTGCGTCTCTTCATACGAGAGAGCAACCTTCACAACTAAAGGACCTTTTCGGTGAAAATTGGGTCTCCAGCTCCATGTAGACTCATCAGACCAGGCTCAAGTTGGGAGAAAGTGGAGGACACGCAGTGCGGTGTTTGTCACCACAGAAGCTGTCCTCAGCCTGGGCTGGATGTTTTGCGCCTGCTGTCTGGGCTCCGAGTGATGGGTCCATGTGGGTAGCGCGTCTGCGCCGGGTATCAGTGGCCACAGCCTTTTGCAGCACTGAGGCCAGCTGGTGGGCGCCATCCACTCGAGTTTCAGACAGCCTTCCTTACGGTCCTTGTTCCTCTAGCAAGTAACAGAGAGGAGAAAACGGGAGTCATGATGACATACCAGTTAGGACAGAGCAGAGGGCTAACTGGATGGGAGGGGCTGGAAGTAGTTTTGAATACAGAATGGTTTATAAAGCTGGGTGTTTGCTCTGGGGAAGGGATAAGGAGGAAATACATTGGAGGTGGGGCTTAAAAGCTGCCAGCGGTCAGACATCAAAAATAGTCGAGTCTCCATCATGACCCTGCACAGCCACGTCCACAGCAGCATTGTTCACTGTAGCCCAGAAGTGGAAACTGCCTAACTGTCAGCCTCAGGTGAATGGATAAACAGGATGCGGCATGTGCATACAATGGGACATGCAGGAATATTCAGCAATGAAGCCCTGACACATGCTCCAACATGGAAGCACCTTGAAGACACTACGCCAAGTGAAAAAAGCCAGACACAAAAGGACAAATATGATATGACTCTATTTATAGGGAATGTCCAGGGTATGCAAATCCATAGAGCTAGAAAGCAGATTAGTGGTTGCCTGGGGCTGGAGGGAGCAGGTATTAAGGGTGATGGCTAAGAGGTATGGGGTTTCTTTTCGGGGTGATGAATGTTCTAAAATTAGATAGTGGTGAGGGTTTCACACCGCTGTGAATATACTGAAAACCACAGCATTGTACACTTTAAAAAGGTGAATTGTATGATGTGTGAATTCTCTCTCGATAAAGCTATTACTTTGTGAAGGAAAGGAGAGGTGAGATGAGATCAGCATGTGTCCGAGTGTCTGGGGACGCTAACCCACAGAGGCTCCCTACAAGGAGTGCATCTGCTCCAACTGCCCGGGCAGCCGAGCCTGGGCCATGCTTTGTTGCATCAGAGAACAAACGTGCTGAGAATTCTGCATGGAAGAAACAGTTTGCTCTTGCGTGACTTCATGTTCCCAAACTTCAGAGACGTTTATCGGGGCTACACCTGGAAACACCTCACTGAAGTCTGCATTTCCGGGACAATTCGACCCCTACCCTGACCCTGAACAACCCACACGCCCAAGGCCAGGGCTGGGCTCTGCGGCGGGTGTCTGAGGGCAGCGCGCAGGGAGGGAATCCGCGAGACAGTCCGAGATCCGGGGCTCCTTCCTGGCTCCATCCCTGTGACTGTCCCCCTGGGACACAGCCCTCCACTGTGTCCTCTGTGTTTTGTTACAGGTGTGGCAGTAATGGCATGTGGGTGGCCATGCTCCCAGCAGGGAAGCAGATGGCCAGGCGGAATGTCCCTGGGAGGCCTGTGAAGTCCGCCCGGGTCCAAGTGGGCCCCTCACTCAGTGGGACAGGCACCTGCTTTTGGACTGGACCTGGGCAGGTGCGCAGACCCCCTTGCCTGCCCCTGACCTGTGATCTGATCTGGTCCAGGGTAGGGAGGAGAGGCAGGATTCTCTGAGTCGTGCAGACTCTCAAGTCACCCTGGGAAACAGCTCAGTTTCCCTTCCTATGTAGGGAAAACCCAGCTCTCCCTACGGTGTTTCTCCTTGTGTGTCTCCCGTACTCTCACAAAGAACACTCACTCCTGACACTTCTGTCACCAGATGTGTGGCGTTTTCCCCACACCAGCGTTCTCGGACATGAGCTGGGTGTCCAAGAATTCAGCTCAGTTCTGACACTATCTCCCTAGAGATAACGTCAGATCCCACAGGTTGAGGGCTCAGTCCTACAAGACTGTGCCCCCTACTTCAGACTCCAGTTGAAAGCTCAGGTTGTCACCTGTGCTTCTGACCAACTGGCTACAGAATGGGGGTTCTCATGACTCCCTTCCTTGGGTTCAATTAATTTGCTACAGCAGCTCACAGAACTCAGAGAAAGATTTTGCTTGCTAGATTACCTGTTTATTACAAAGGATATAACTCAGGAACAGCCAGATGAATAGAAGCATAGGGCGAGGGTTGGGGAAGGGGTATGGGGCTTCCACACCCTTGCTGGGCACAGCACTCTCCCCGAATCCCATGTGTTCACCAACCCGGAAGCTCTCTGAACCCTGTCCTTTTGAGGATTTTGTGGAGGCGTCATCACGTAGGCATGATTGATCATTAACTCCACTCTTAGCCCTTCTCCCTTCGCAAAAGAAGAGGGGCGGGGCTGAAACTTCCAAGCGTCTAATCATGGCTTGGTCTTTCTGGTGACCAAAGAGCCCAGCAGGGGTCACCTCATTAGAACAAAAGACACTGCTATCACCCAAAAATTCCAAAGGACTTAAGAGCCCTGGGTCAGGAACTGGGATCAAAGACCAAACATTAGAACAGGAGCTTCTCCTAGTACTCTTATCACTTAGGAAACTACAGGGGTTTCAGGAGCTCTGTGCTGGGAACCGGGGGCAGAGACCAATATCTATATTTTCTATTATCTCACAAAAGTGCAAAGGAGGAACCCCTTGGGCAGAGTCATTTTGGGGGTCCTTCTGCTTAGGACCTGCTCTGGAGCTCAGGAGTCCCCTTGGCCCTTCTTAGCTTCTTGTGGCCGAATCAGGATTGGATGCTGTTGAGAAACATGGTCCCCAGTTGTCAGCACCTCACTCCAGCCCCTGGGGCAGGGATCCTAGGTGGCTGCATCTCAAGGCTCGGCCGTGGTGGTTGCACCATTGTCCTATTCAAGAGTGAGATTCCTCCAGCAGGGCTGGACCCACGGTGTGCCAACCTGCACTGGGCCAGGGGTCTTGAACGGCAGTCACAGGAGGAAATATGGCCTTCTTGTTATGGATTGGAAGTTTAATGTGTGTGGTCCCTGAGGGCCCTGTCCCATGCCAGAGGAATCAGAAAGGCAGGATAGTGCCACTGGACATCATCAAAAGCCTTCCTATGTCCCCTCACTCCTGTGGAAGTGTCCCTGCCCCTCCTCAGCTGCGCCCTGTCCCTTGACACGTGAGCTTTCACCTCGAGGGCCTCCCTCTCCATTTTGGGGGGAGCCTCACCCCTCCACTGAGCCATCCTGCTTCTACCACCCCCACACACCTCCCCACATTGTTCTTTTCCGCCGCCCAGCCCGTGGCGCTTCGTGATGGCAGCCCAAGCATACTCAGCTGGAATGGTTCCCTCCTGTGGTGAAAATGCCTCCTCTTGGCCCTTCCCACATGCTGGGAGGGGAAAGAATGAACAGGAAGTTCCCTCCCCAGGCCTGAGCCCCCTGTGCAGAGGCTGCCTGACCCGGGAGCTGGGCCTCCCGCATGAGCTCCCTGTGACTTGAGGGGGCCTTGTTAGGTTTGCTGTCGGGATTCCTCAGGGAGAATGCCCCTCCGTGGTCCAGGCCCCCGACCTCAGGGCCCACCTCAGCGTTTGGCTTGGATTGTTGATCTATGTATTCCTTCCTTAAACTATTTTGGAAGGAGCAGAGAAAGTTTCAAATTCACGGGCATTGAAAGGTGCTGGAGCAAAGCCGCCCCGTCCCCAGGCCAGTTCCTGCCCCATACCCCCGTGGGTGAGGCAGCAGGGTCCTCGGCTTCTCTGCACCCTGACGTCATTAGAAACATGCATGTAGTCCCACGGAGGCCAGTGTGTGTCACGGCCCAGGGAACCGAGGGAAGACAAAGACGCTAAGTGTGGTTACAACAAAAACTTAACAGAGGAGAATGTTGTCTCCGCAGGGTTGTGTCTCTACAGCAGACAAGGAGGTGGGGTCGAGGAGCCGGTTGGAGATTTTTAGCACTAGAGATAGGCAAGCACAGAGTTCCAGAAGCAAGCATCAATTTCCGTTTTTGCTGTGTGTGTATACCGAGTTCTCCTGAAACCAGCGATTCCACAGTCTGTGGAGCAGAAGCTGTGATTTGGGAGGGATGGGCTCTAGGGAGAACAGACTGGGGGGGGGAGGATCAGAGCTGGGAAGGGGGTCCACGTGTCAATGGTCGATTAAGAGCCACATGCTAGAGATTGTCACAGATCGTGGAGCCAAAGCAGTGAGTGTAGAGAGTACGGAGAGCACGAGAGGAGGTGACGTGGGAGCATGGTTTTACAGGATGAGTCAGTGCAGACAGAACAGTCCAGAGGATGGGGACAGTGTGTGCAGAAGCACAAAGCCATGTGGGGTTGGCACAGCCTAGGAGCCAGCTGGGGCAATGCCTGCCCTGGTGTGTCATCCGAGCTGTGGGAACTTTGGGGATTGACCCTGTGGGGTCCATCTGGGAAGGATATGGACAGTCCTTGGCGGGATGGCACTTCCCCTTCCCCGCAAGGCGGTCGTGGGCTGCGGTATACTCTAAGGCCCACAACGCAGAGCACAGGAGTTCTGCAGAACGGAGCCTGGGGCCACACAGAGGTGTGGCTGTGCAATCTTGGTCCTCCAGCTTTCTGGTCCCAGAGACACATCATGGGCCACACAAATGTGGGGGCATGCACACACCCCCTTGAGCTCCACCACCATGCATTTGCCAATGGTCCCACCACAGCTGTCCAGGGACGCGGGCTGTGAGGAGCAGGTGTGCCGCTTCAGGCCCATCCTCTAGCCCTCTGTCGTCCTGCCTTCTCGATGTTCTTCCTCCTCCAGGGCTGTCCCAACGGCAGCACGTGTCAGAATCCCCTGCAGGGCTTGTTAGAAGTCAGATCACTGGCCCATCCCCCAAATTCCTGATTTAATAAGTTGAGGGGGTGCTAGGTTTTGTTTTGTCAACAGAGTCCCAGGGGATGCTGATGGTGCTTGTCTGGGGACCACGCTTCTGGAACTACTGCTGTGGAGCGGACCAATCACATGAAAGTGCAGAATGGTGGCGGGGGAGGGCGGGTGCCTTGTGACACAGCACCACAAACTGGGTGGCCGAGAGCAACAGAAGCCTATGCTCTCCTGGCTTCACAGGCGGATATCTGAAATTAAGGAGTCAGCAGGGCCACGCTCCCTCTGACAGTTCTACAGGAAAATCCTTGCTTGCCTCTTCTGGCTTCTGGTGCTGCCAGCCATCCTTGGTGTTCCTTGGCTTGTAGATGTACCACTCATCATGTGGCTGTCTCCTTGCTATGTCTTCACATTGTCTTCCCTCTGTGCATGTCTGCCTCTGGGTCCAAATCTCCACTTTTTATAAAGTCATCAGTCATATTGGATTAGAGCCCACTGTAATGACCTCATTTTTCCTTAACTACTTATGTAAAGACCACATTCTGAGGCACTGGGGGTTAGGACTTCAACATATCTTTTTTGAGGGGACACAACTCAACCTGTAACAGTCCCCTTGGGAGCAGTGGTGGGGCATGCCCACATCCACAGCTGCATTGGATGCAGGACTGGGCCTGCAAGTAACCCAGGCCAGTCCTCCCTGTACTCAACACCTTAGCCGGGCCCTGCAGCCGCTCATCCTTGGAAGATGAAGAAAATGCAGTTTTCCCAAAGCCTGTGCAGACTCAGCAGCCGCCACACCTCCCTGAGCTGAGGCCTGGCTCCAAAACCCACTGAAGGCCATTCATTGTCTGTGAACACACACGTGAGGGATGCTGCCCAGCTGCTCTACTGCCAAGGAAGCCACTGTGGAAACATTTCAGGATTCAAGACATTGGTAGGCTGGGAAGACGAGGCAAGAGAAGACGCTGCTGAAAGCATAGGGCAGCATGTCTTAAGAAGTCCAAGCAGTGAGGAAGGCCAACAGGCTGTCTGCCATTCACGGGGCCTGGGAAAGAGCCCAAACAGGGCCCAGCTGCCATAGAGCCAGTGCCCGGAAGTGGCCCACTGATCTAATAACCTGAGAATCAAGATGAGCTCTGTCTTCCCACCTTGATTACTGTCTCCATCAGCTCAGGCTGCTGTAACAAAACCCCACAGACTGGGCAGGTTAAACCACAGACATTTATTTCTCACAGTTCTGGAGGCTGGAATTCCAAGATCAAGCTGCCAGCAGCTTCTGTTCCTGTTGGGAGCTCTCTTCCTAACCTGAAGACAGTCGCTTTCTCCCTGTGTCCTCACATGGCAGAAACAGAGCTCTGTTCTCTTCCTTTTCTCGTAAGGGCACTAATCCCATCTCAGGGGCCCCACCCTCACCTCCCAAAGTCCTCACCTCCAAACACCATCACATTGGGGGTTAGGGATTCAGCACGTGGATTTGGGGGGACACAGACATTCTGCCCATAACAACAACATACCTTCATAACAGCCTGCAGGTCATGTTGCATTTGGAGTCCTCAGACCCCTTGGTGGTCCTGCTGGAACACGGTAGTATGGGGATTCCCAGTGTCCAGATCATGGCCTTGGGTCTGACCTCTGCCCTTTCACCTCAGCTCCATCTGTCACTGTGGGGGACCTTGTGGGCACATCCAAGTTCTGTCAATACCCCAGGAAACAGCCAATGGACCTACAACTGTGCATGCCCAACGTACATCTGAACAGGCCAGGAAGCAGCCAGAGACCGTTTATGCAGAGACTGTGAAGTCCTTCTGGAAGGATGGGGTGTGGGCTCCAGGTGGTGCAGGAGCCTGAATGGGGCCCTCTCAATCACAGGGCCCAGGCGGAGGCCACTCTCTCTCAGGTTTAAGGACAGTGAGAAACGGCCCTCTCCCCATCTCTGCCGTTGACTAAGCTTCCCGGGGGCTGACTCTGACATGTGCCTCTGGCTGTGATGGAGGACCCCATGCTTGAGCATTCTGTTCTGGAGGGTGTGGCCTGGGGCTGAGCAGCATCACTCAGACCAGCAGCCCTGGTGGTGCAGCTGCCTGTGGTCAGAGGGTTGCCGTGGGGGAGTGGGGTGCTGGGGCTGCCCCTGAAAGTCCCAATGGGGAGATGCACCCTGCAAGTTTGACGCCACTACATTACATGGGGAATCAGAGGTGTGTCGAGAAACAAAAGTTTTTCTGGGAAGGTTCTGAGCCTCTCAGTCATTCCATGTTGGAGGCACAGTGAGTCCCTCTGAGATGGGCTTGCATGTGTGTGTGTGTGTGTGTGTGTGTGTGTTTACATGTACACGTGCATACGTATATATATTTATTTAAACAGTGTGCCATTATTGTGGTTGGAGTAGGAGAGGGGGTTTAAAGTATGAGCCCAAGGTACCATCTTGAACAGACATCATGTGGTTTATAATAGAACATTCTTTCGAAGTTATGCTCAATATCGCACATTCTTGACCACAGGGACATAAAGCCGAGGGTTTGCAGGGCATGACTGCAGAAGTCTGTGAAGGCAGCTGTGACAAGAGTGACAGTAACACAAGGCTGGGAGCTCGGCCCATGCCTGCCAGAAGAAGGAATGGTCTTGGAAGGATAATGGAGACTATTCTGAGGATGTGAAAGGAAGTGCTGGTCTACCTCTAGCCCTTGAATTTACTTTTTCTAACTCAAGGACGGTCTAGGTCATCCAATGTGTTTGTTCAGAAAAGAGGCCTAGTAATTAATTACCAGCATACACACACACATGCACACATACACACACCTGCCTCCCCACGGGCTCACAGGAAGTTTTCACTAGCATATGATGTGTGAGAGATGGAGAGTAACACACACACATTTCCTCCTGCCTTTCTGTGCACGTGCACATGTAGGCATTAAAAACGTACACTGAGTGACAGCATTGGCCCAGTAGGTATGCACACCCATATTTATAACACGTGCACGTATGGACCCTGGGGAATTCAGTTCACAGACCAGTGTTCCATGTACATTTTGGAATCTAGTCGAGAAACTCCTTGTGGCTCAGTGACTGCAATGAATCAACTTACTAAATACACAGGGAAAAAACTCCAAAATGCAGAAGGAGTTCTTAACAAAGAACCCGGCAGGCGCTGAAGAGCATCACCAACACAAAGCAGGAGCACAGCCCTGCAGGTGGAGGAAAGCCACCTCCCGGGGCTGCTCTGGGCCTGCTTTCTGGGCCAGGCGGCCCTCCCTGGGGCACCCCGCCTCCGCGCCTCCCTCCGCTGTACCAGGTGCCACAGGAGCTCGCGCTCCTGTACTTGGGTCTTGACTGGTGATGTTCTTCTGTATTTCATTGTCACCGTGTCCTTGCACATTGAGTTGATCAGAAAACTGCTGAGGGGCTGCAGGGGGACATGACGAAGTAGCCACAGCAGCCACGGTCACCCTGCTGACCAAATGGAACGACTCCACATTCCTCCAGGCAGACATTTGTGGCTGAGGGGCTTTGGGTGCTGGGTTCCCTCTAGGCCAGGTCACGCGTTCGGGGCCAACACACACAGGGGACATCGTGTTCCACGTGAGGTGCTAAGATCCAGACTCTCGGGTGACAGGCGGGCCCAGCTTAGAAGGATGGTGTGTCTTGGGTGCCGGCTGGCCAGGGAAGCAGGTCTAAGTCCACAGAGGGGTTAGGGGATGTGAACAAGACCAAGCTGTGAGCGTGCTGGGTCCTGATGGAAGTCGTGCCTGAAAGCACAGAGGTGGACGGCGCGTTCCGAGCCGCCGCTGAGCCCGGCCGGTGTCTCAGCCCGATGTAGTAATGGCTGAAGAATCTGGAGAAGAGACTGTCCTGCCAGCAGCCTGCTCTCTGGCTTTGCTAAGCGCTGGTCACCCCCAGGACAAGGGTGAGTGCTGGATGACAGCTTGAAACTGACACCCCAGGCCCCAGGCTGTGAGGGGGGCCTGTTGGAGGGGACCTGCAAGGTCGACACAGGCCTTTGGGCTGGAATCCGCAGGTCTTCTGGCCCTAAACCGAAGCCCTTCACACTGCCTATGAAGGGATTGAGGGCCACGTTGTTTTGGAAAGGGCATGGTGGTGGCTGATGACTGCTGGATTTTCAAAAGTAGGAATGGACTTAGAGGGCATGGCAGGACCAGCTTCCGCTTCTAGGAAAGATTTATGATTGGCTGGCGAGACACGGGACCAGTGGCTGCATGGGCGCTGTGTGATCCCGTCTGGAGACGTGTGTCTGTGTACGCCTGTTCTGGGGGATTTAGTCGTGATCCCACATGGCAGCACGGGGACCCTGGACGTGACTTCTCACGTTCTTTTAATACCCAGGAATTTTGTGATTAGAAGGCACAGACAGGAACGCCAACTGAGATAAGAGAGCTGCCACAGACCCAACCAGAATTGGAGATGTGGGACTCGGAGGAGCCTTGTTCCTGTAAGAGCATCTGTGAATCTAAATTCCTCGGCCCTGCTGCACCCTGCCTGTGCCAGCAAATACCCCACATTGCGAGTGGGGCGCTGACGCGAGAGCTGGACCCCGAGGCGGCTGCCTTCCAGGCACGGGGCTGGATGGATCCCACAGCTCATGGCTTCTCGGGGAGCCTGGCAGCCCTACATTGCTGTTCTTGGGCATTTTGCTCATTTTGGTTTAATAATTATAAGACTACACACATACAAGTTAAAACATGGAAGGGCTGTGATTTGAGTCCATTTACAAATCACTTTGCAGTTAATTCTTCTGACTGTGTAGATGGTACAGTGAAGCTTGCCGGATCTCTCTTTTTAATTGAGATGTAATTGACACATAACACTATATTAGTTTCAGGTGTACAACGTAATGATGCGATGTATGAGTATCGCCACAATAAGTCTAGTTAACATCCATCACTACAACTAGTTGCACGTTTTTTCCTCCCGTGATGATTGCTCCCTTTTTTAATGTCTATATTTTGATAAGGATAATTCAGAAGCAAGGGTTACCCACTGAAGTGTGGCTGTCCGACTGTACAGTTGTAACTGTATTAACAGGTCGTGAAATCAGTTTAATGGAGTGTGATTAGTATTTTTCAAAAAAGTGACATAGGATGGATAGAAACTACCAGAGTATGCCAAACCCTCCATTTGTTTCTCATCCAACCTAAAATCCACGCTGTTTGCATTCCCACCAGGTCCTGATGCTGAGGCTCTGACTGCCTCTCTGAGGTCAGCGTGGACCTCGCCTCTCACTCCCCGCCCTCCACCCCAGGGACCCCCTGCTCTGTTCTGCCACGCATGGAGCGCTTCTCTCCACGGCCGGACCGGCCGCCCCTCCCTTCACTCAGGCAGATGCCCAGATGTCACCTCCTCTTAGAAGTCACCCATGACCCTGCTCCCTTCATCTGGACCCTTAACCTCCCACATTTTCCTTTGAGACATTCTTTACTACCCAGTGTGATATTATAGCTTGACAATGTTCCTTGTGGCCTGTCTCCCTCGTTAGGTCATCAATTCCACCTGGGAAGGGACATTGTCTGGTTCACTGTCACCTGCCTAGCAGCTAGAACGATGCCTGGTATACAGTGGATGCTCAATAAATATTTGTTATTATTGAAGGAGTGAATGAAAAATGAAATTGGTAACCATCCTTATGTCATCGACTTGTGGTGAGATCAAATAAAATAATCCAAACCCAATGCCTGGAAGGTAGTTAGCACTCAATAAATACTGGGTATTATGTTGTTTTAATTTCTCTGAATTTTCAGGCCAGTCACAGCTTTTGAAAATTTTAAATATGTCTTCCTGGAAAAGAAATATATCCTGTGTTCCCCCATGAGCAAGAATTTCTGAGGTGGAATCGTGGTACTTTTAAAAGCTGAAACTGAAAGTGTGAGAGCCCAGGGGACACACGGAGTGACTGAAGGTGCTAATGTGGTTTCCCCCAGCACTAGCCTGGGAGCCCGAGAGGGACGTCAGTACCGCCACATTTCTGCGCTTTCTGTGGTCATGAGAGCGTCATATTTCAGAGTCCACAGTTCTTCCTGAATACCTAAGGCAAAAAGTATTTCAAGTATGCTTTGAACATTTTCAAATCCACGGATTCTTTGGGGTCCCCTTGGTCCAATTTTAGAGGGCTGCAAGTTCCCTATTTGGAAAGGATTTTGGGAAAGGAGTCCCTGGATGCCAGGAGCTGCTAGATGTCACCAGAGAAATATTTATCTCTCTTGTGTCAGCTTAATAATAGAAGCACTTTGCATTCACACGTTCTTGATAAACTTAACTATGTAGTCATGGCTTAGTCTTGGAAGATGAAATATTTTACCTGTGAAGGAACTGGGTAGAAACTGAATATCTGAGGAATGCATTTGAGGTGCCCCTGCACACTCCTGGTGCTCTTGGCGGGAACATTTGGTCCTACTTGTCACCGGGCCAATCCATGTCTTGACATAAGCTTACTGTGTGGCTCTTAGCCGAGGTGGAGCCAACCTGAGCAGTTGAGACAGAAAGTATTTCTCAGGTTGGTCTCTTGGATGAGTGTGACAGATAGACCTCGTGACAGAGACCAAGGGAGAAGGCATCCAACAGGAGCATTGTCGGCATCCTGTTGCCATGGGAACGAACGTCCGCCTTTGTAGGTCTATGCATATCTATGTGCCTGTGTGTTTAAGTGTCAGCCTGGGGGAAAAAACTCAGCTACTGGCTTCCACTTGGTCCTGCTAAAGCTTTTGAAAAACTATTCCTAGGACATTTAGAAGGTAGGCTTCCTCTTCCTTCCTTTCTCCTTTAGTGTTTTTCGTTTGTTGTCCTCTCCTCCTATTCCCCAGGTTCCACAGCTGCTCAGTGTTGGTTGATCTCCTCCCACTGCTGAGTACTGACTTTTGTTATTGCCACTAATTCTCTCAGAAGTTCTGTGAGGTCCATATTATTAAGCTCGTTTTACAAATGTGGATAGTGAGCTTTCCCGTGGTTCCACGCCCAGGCAGGATGAGAACCAGTGTTCCCGCTCAGGTCTCTGACACTGGAAGGCCTGCTCGCAGCCTGGCTTCTGCTGGACCTTGAAGGGAAGAGCATGGGAGGCCCTGCGAGGACCCAGGCCCCTCTGGGCCACACCCGCATCCCACTTCCAGGAGCCTGAACTGCTTCTTCCTCCCCTTCTGGCCTCTTCCTCTTGTCTTTCATGTTCAAGAGTGTGTCCAAAGGCTCCTGGAACCAGAATACATGGGAATTTATTTTGGAATTGCACCTTGGGGAATTATGGGATCCCTGAGGCTATTCCTGGGAATTGATTTGCATCTGAGCATCTGTGCCAGTGAGTGGACCTGAAGGGAGGACTTTGTTATTGCAGGAGGGTGTCCCAGGCTCCCTAGTCATGGATGGGGGCATCCTTGGGAGCTCTGAGGCCGCCTGGGGTTGGGGATCAGGACCACTCAAACCTAACAGTAGCCGTGGGTCAGGAGGGAGGAGCGGAGCGCGGTGTTTCCCAGGCCCTGGGTATCTGTGGGGTGGTGACAAGTCCTCAGGACACAGTGAGACTGGGATTTTGGGGAGAAAGAAAGGGGTCTTACTCCTAAGAGGGAGGAAGGTTGGTCAGGCCCCTCGTTGCAAGTGCTCAACCTGACCAATGCCTTGGCCAACACCTTTCACACTTTGATTGAGACTCTGAAGAGTGTCCCAGAACACATGGAGCAGAGTTGATGTCACTGTGTTTCAGAGGCCAGGAAGGTGGACAGCGGCTCACGACCGTGAGGTAGCGGGTCTCCTACACTTAGCGGGACAGGGAGTTTCAACAACAGATCCTGTGGGCAGAAGCCCCTGGGCACAGCAGGGAGAGCTGGGAGAAGGAAGGAAATGGCCAGGCTCTTCTTGACGGAAAGGGCAGCTCACGCTTGCTGTGGCCTCGCTGGGGACATAGCATCTGTGGGCCCGATGCACGTGGGTGCTGCCTCTAGGGTGCTTATTCAGGGGTTTCCTGCACTTAACCTCACCACAACTCCAGTTCCATGTGCACAGGTTCACCCGTTCATCTAACAAGCATTGCTCCAGCCCCTACCATGTGCCACACGAGAGTCGTTCTGGGGACACAGCTGTGAGCAGATGACAGATGTCCCTGCCACAGGGAGCTGACTCCTGGTGGGGGGTCAGCACATGTTTTCCATAAACATTTTAGGCTTTGGGGGCCGTTTGGTCTGTATTCCAACTCTGCTACTCAATTTTGCAAAAGCAGCCCTGGACATGACATGCTCCCCGGTACAGCTTCCTCTGCAAGACCAGGCGGCCAGCCCATCTGTGGGATTTGGCCTGGGCTGAAGTTGGTTGATCCCTGCTCTCGTGAACAAGAGGGGAAAAGACTTTCTACGTTCAGGTTCTGCCAAGTTTATTTTTCTAATGCCTTTGCAGAACGTCAACCCTCAAGGCTGACTCTGATTTTAGAGCATCCTGCCCCAGCCCTTGTCACTTTGTCACCTTGCAGGAGAGGTCAGGACAGCAGAGTGTGCTGCCAGAAGAAACCTTCTGTTATGGGCTGAGCGGTTGTGTCCCCACAGCTGTGTGCTGCAGTCCTAACCTCCAGGACCTCAGAATGGGACTGTATTTGAAAGGAGGGCCTTTAAAGAGGTGATTAAGGTTAAATGAGGTCATTAGGCTGGGCCCTAATCCAGTGTGACTGGTGTCCTCATGAGAAGAGGAGATCAGGACACAGACACACACAGAGGGACGACTATGTGAGCACTCAGGGAGAAGACAGCCACCTGCAAGCCAAGGAGAGGCCTCGGGAGAAACCAGCTCTGCTGATGCCCTGATCTTGGACTGCCAGCCGCCAGGACTGTGAGAAAATAGATTTGTGTTGTTTCAACTACCCGGTCTGTGGTATTTGCTACAGCAGCCCCAGATAAGCAAGGTAGACTCACCCTGCCCCAAGTGTAGGGGCCTCCAGAGGGTCAAGCAGAGTGAGGCATGGACCCTCCTCAACCAGCCTGCTCCTACAAGTGCTGGGAAAGCTCCAATTCTCCTTCCTCTTTTCCTTCCAGGCCCCCAGATGGGCAGCAGACCTACCACCATCACCTCCTTCTGGGAAGGTGACACGTGGGTGGTGAACTGAAACGATTTAGAGAAAGAGAGAGTTTGTAGAGATGAGGTCGAGAGGAAAATGTCCTCTCCCATCCTTCACAAAGTGGAAAATATGTATGAGCACCTCTGGGCGAAAGGCAATGCTGACTGTCTCCACTGGAGCCACTGTGTCGAGGACTGCCCTGGACCAGGCGCCCTGGACCGGGCGTCGGCTTGGGCAGCAGACATGCTGCAGGAGAAACACTCGAGCTGAGTCTTGGCATCAGAGAATCTGATCGCCCCAACTCTGGAGTCGTTAGAAAAGCAAACAGCCAGCTACCGAGTTGTCTGCTGTGCGGGCTTCCAGCCCAGGCATCCATGAGAGCAGAATAAATAATCCAACCAGTGCTTCCAGGGGTTATAAAGTTTGAGAATCAAACTCATGAGCTGTTCTTACAAGCTGAGAATCAAGGACCCCCCAAAGGCACCACTCCAATGCCTGGGAGCCCCTCAGGGGCATCTGCCTCTGAGGCAACTGGGCCCCAGCCGGAGGTGCCTGCCTTGCCCAGGGTGGGGACCCCTACCAGCTGCACATGGCCCTTCCTGATCCCCCTGCATAGACTGGGGCCAAGCTGTTGGCTGCATCCAGGCAGGACAGATCACATGTCCCTCCGAGCAGACTGTGGGATGTGGAAGGACAAGCTGGCTGTCCTTGATCACCCACAGACTTGTTCCACCTGGTGTTGTGACACAGCCCAGTGCCCCTGAGGCTGCATGGCTCCAGGTTCAATCACTCCACCCGGGCGTCTGGGCGTCTGTGGGTCCCACAGCTCCAGGAACCATGCGACAGTGAATGCATCACGTACCATGTGTTAGGGAGTGGTGTCCACAGCCACGTGGAAGCCCCGTTCGAGGCAGAACCTACACAATGGTGAGTGGCCTTGGTGATTCTAAGGGACGGGGCTGATGGCCGAACGCCATGGCTCTTTAGAAAATGCTATTAAACTATCTCATTACGATTTGAAAAGCAAACTTTCCTAATTTAAAATTTAGTGCCTTAAGTAGAAATGATTAGCAGGACTCAGTAATAGTTTCATTTATTTGGCTTCCATGATAGCAGGAGTGTTTCAGCACCAGAGTCCTCACACTGCTCTGCTCTGCTGGGCTAGGGGCCCGCAGGGACGGGGTGGAGGGTGGAGGGGTGCCCTGGGCCTCTACCCTGAGGCCAGGCTGGCCAGGAGGAGGCAGGCACGACCAACGGTGCTTGCTTTTGTCAGCATAGCCACACTGCTCCTTAGTGCGAGACAGGGAGCGACTTGGTGGAGGCCTGGACTGTCTGATCAGTTTGAGGGAGGGTTGCGGACAAGGGGCTGGGCGGGGATTCAAGGGCCATGGCAATCTTTGGAGACAGCCTGAGGTTTCAGAGGGCGTGCCCAGGACGTACTGGCCTGATGGTTTGCTTATGATCTTCTGGCTCTTGGGGAAAAGTAACCTCAGGAGACAGCAGGCTGCCAGGCTTTGGATGGGTTTGTAGCAAGGGGAGGCTTGAGAACCCGAGGACCAGGATTCAGAGGGCAGCCCACGCTGGCTGTCCCGCTGTCCCTCTGGGGCCCCTGAGCCTTGGTGCTAAGTGTGCCTTACTGCCCTTGGCTAAGTGCTGTGTGTGGGGAGACTGAGGCCAGAGCATATTGTTGCAGCCTTTTCCTTCACAGTTTTCTGCAGACTTGCTCAGCCACGGACAAAGAGGCGTGTTTTATGTAGAAACAATGGCTGCATTTTCCCCAGGAAACGACCTCGGGTTACCAGGCAGCTTTGCTTTGGCAGAGCCTCCCAGCCCCAGGCAGACGCCTGAATGGCCAGGCCTCCACCCCACGGCTGCCTCTCCAGTACCCTGTCGGTTAGGAAGAGCAAAATACCACCAACGTGAAGCGAGTCGCCGCTCTGGAAGGGTCTGCAGCCTGTCTGGGCCCCAGCCCCTGACCCTGGCTGCCTGGCTCCCTTCCCTGTGAGTGCGTCCTCTGAGCCCCGGAGGATGGAGGGTGGAGCCGCGTGAGGAGAGTGGCAGGGACGCAGGGTTAGAAACCACGTTAGGAGATCAGTGAGCCCGTGCTCTGCATCCTCGCCCTTCTCCACCTGCAGAAATCCTCGAGAGGAACCGGCCTTGGGGGACCAAACTGAAGCACCCAGTCTGGAGGAGCAGGCTGGGAAGGACGGAGTGCCGTCCTCACTGCTGCTGCACTGCTGCTCCGGGGGTGTTGGCTGTGCTCAAGAGCGGGCAACAGCAGGGCCTGAGGACAGAGGAGAAGTTGAAGCAGAGGCAGCCCTGAGGCTGTCACCGGCTTCACTTTGTTGGCTTTCTCTGGAGAAGTCTTTGTTCCTTCACTCTTTTTCTATTTTTACACATGCTCATGGTGAAAGGAAAAGAAAGGGAAGGGAAGGGAAGGGAAGGGGAGGGGAGGGGAAGGGGAGGGGAGGGGAGGGGAGGGCAGGGCACATCCTCAGAGCACCCACCACCTCTGCTCCTGGAATCCCAGCGTCACAGTGGGGGGGAAGGGCAGGAAAGGGGATTTAAGACGGAAGCGGTGTTTCTCTTGCCGGATCTCCCATCTCAGTGCCACCAGAGGTGACCTCTTGGAAAGTTTCCAGTTTTATTCCTCCCACCGCCCTAGCCTCGTAGAACGGTCTAATGCTATTTTCTCTTTATTTGTTGGTTAAGGAGCTATCATTCTTTGCATCAATCCACGCACAGGCTTTTCTGGTTTTATTTTTACTCCATTTATTTCTAACTCCCTACTCCTATTTCAATCCAACCTCCAAGAGACATGAGTTCTTATGCCATGCCTTGAAGACACACATGTCCTTGTAAAATGGTGTTTTGTGTCCCTGTTTGTTTTCAGTCCGCATAGAATGTGTGTGCTGGAGCCTTGTTCAGTCTCTACTCTGCAGGTGATCAGTGATCGTGTATGCTCTCTCCTGCAGGCTCTCCACACACTGGTTTGTTGCTTCTAACTGCTGCAGGTAATGTCCCGTCTGCACCCCCACGTTCCGTCAGTCACGGAAAGCCTACAAGATGGCCCCTCGTGGACTTGTGGGTGGAGTCTCTGGGTATATCCCCAGAATTGGAATTTCTGGCTCGTCAGTGGTAAACATGCTTGGCTTTACTAAGCGATGCAGTTGCTTTCAGCACGCTTGTGCGAGCTCACACATGGGCTTTGCACATGAGCGTGACAGTGCCTGTCTCCCCAGATCTTTCATTGGTGTCACTCAGTTTGCTAGTTTCTGCCCATCCCAGGTACAGATAGATCTAAAGTGGTATCTCACTGCTACTGCAGCTTGCTTTTCTCGGATTAATGAGGACTTGGAGCATCTCTTCATATCCTTGTCGGCCATTTATTCAGCACACTGGGTACCGGGTGGGTAAAGGGAACAAAGAAAAACGTCCCCTCGGTTGTTGTTGTTGGCATACATTTTATACATAACTACTAGTTTGAGCTTCTATTATTCAACACATAATCTTTGCTATTTTATGAATCCTATTCTGTCTGCTTTGAGAAATGTGTTATGTTAATTTAGCTATACAGCCATGTCTTTTCCAGGCTATATCATTAGATGCCTTTATACTCATTTCTTTAACATTTTATTTTGAGATAATTGTAGACTGACATGCCGTTGTGAAGACAGAGCCTGCATACCCCTCACTCTAATAACCGTAACCACAGTCAATATCACAACCAGGAAATTTATATCTAAACAATCCATTGACCTTATTCAGATTTCATCGGATTCACATGGACTTGTACATGTATATGTGTTAGTTCTATGTGGTTTTGTCATATGTGTAGACTCTGTGACTGCACCACAGTGAGATGCAGGAGAGATCCGTCCCCAAGCATCCTCCCGCTCCCTTTTATAGCACAGCCACCTCTGTCCCGTCCCTCCTCCTGCAGCCCCAGGCAACCACTTATCTGTTCTCATTTCCATCACTTTGTCAGTTCAAGATTCCTTACATAAATGGAATCATATAGCATGCGACCTTTTGAGATCTGCTTTTTCACTTGACGTAATTTCCTGAGATCCATCCACATTGTTTTGTGTTCACTCTCATTTACGGCTCGTTAGAATCCTATCTTGTGGATGGACCAACATTCACTCACTGAAGGACGTCTGGGCTGTTTCCAGTTTTTGGCTGATACAAATAAAGCTGCTGTGTCATTCATGCACAGGTTCTAGTGTGAACACAGCCTTTCATTAGTCTAGGATAAATGTCCACTGGTGCAATTGCAGGGCAGTAGGGTAAGTGTGTGGTTGGTCTGTAAGGAACTGCTGTGCTCTCTTCCAGAGTGGCCCTATCAATTTATATTCCCACCAGCCACGTATGAGTGATGCTATTTTCCACATCCCCACCAGCATTTGGTCTTATCACTATGTTTCAATTTTACCTCTTCTGATAGATGTGGAGCGCTATCTCCTTGCAGTCTTAATTAGCATTTCTCTATTGGCTAGTGCTAATATCAGTTTCTGCCTCATGTATTTCGAGGCTCTGCTCTTTAGTGACACATATTAAACTCGTTTACATCTTTATAGCAGATTGATCCTTTTATCGTTTTGTGATGCCCCCATTTGTCTCTAGGAATCTTATTTTCTTTGAAGTCTACTTTATCTGATATTAATATAGCCACTCTTGATTTTTTTAAAAAAATCGATGTAGTTGTATTTGAAGTGAGTTTCTTGTAGACAGTATTGTTTTTTTACTCCACTCTGTCAAGCTCTGTGTTTTGATTGTGGTATTTAGTCCATTTATATTTATGGAACTATTGATATGTTAGGGCTACCATTTTATTTATTTTATTATTTATTTTCTGTTTGTCGCCTCTGTTTCACCTTCATCTGTCTTTCCTTTGTTACTTTCCTTTGGGTTGCTTGAACCCATTTTAGAATTTAGTCTTGATTTATTTAGAGAGTTTTTGAGTCTATCTCTTTGGATGGTATTTTGGGGGTTGCTCAGGTGTTACAATATACGTACGTAACTTACCATAATCTGCAGCGGTTGATGTTGTACCAAGTACAGAAACCTTACTTCCTTTAGGTCCCCTTACCCTGCCCACTGCTTAGTATAATTGTCCTATATACAGTGTACATGGGACACCACATTAGATTGTGTGGTTTGCTTCCACTATCGAATATGATTTGAGAAACTTACAAGAAGTGTAGCCTATTCTATTTACCCATCCTTCTACTTCTACCCATTTGGATGTTCTTGTTTCTTTCTGAAGTTCCAAGCTTTCTTCTGTCATTATCTCCTTTCTGTTCAGAGAATTCCTTTGACCATTCCTCCGGGTAGGGTTGCTAGCAATAAATTCCTTTAGTTTTCTTACATCTGAGAATATTTTTCGTTAAAGTAAGATGTTTTCACCTGATATAAAACTTGGGGTTGATACTTCTTTTCTTTCAGTGCTTGAAAAATATGATGCCACTTCCTTCATGCTTCCATGGTTTCAAGTGAGAAATTCGCTGTCACGTAATTGAGGTTTTCCTAAAGGGAATGTGTTGTTTTTCTCTGGCTGCTTTAAAGATTTCTTCTTTGCCTTTAGTTTTCCCAAGTTTCATTATGGTGTGTATTAGTGTGGATTTCTTTGGGTTTATCCTATCTGAGATTTGTTCAACCTCTTGAATTTGTAGGCTTATATCATTCACTAAATTGGGAAATTTTTTTTTTGTGTGAGGAGATCAGCCCTGTGCTAACATCTGCCAATCCTCCTCTTTTTTTTCCTGATGAAGACTGGCCCTGGGCTAACATCCGTGCCCATCTTCCTCCACTTTATATGGGACGCCACCACAGCATGGCCTGGCAAGCGGTGCATCGGTGCACGCCCGGGATCTGAACTGGCGAACCCCGGGCCGCCGCAGCGGAGCGCGTGCACTTAACCGCTTGCGCCACCAGGGCGGCCCCTAAATTGGGAAATTTTTAACCACTATTTCTTCAAATATCCTCTCAGTCCCACTCTCTCTCTTCTCCTTCCAAGACTCTGATGATTGATGATTGACTCTGATATTATCATTAGTTCTTTTGGTGGTAATCTCCAGATCTATGAGACTCTCTTGTTGTTTTTTTTTTTTTCAGTCTATTTTCTTTCTATTGATCTGCCCTGAAGTTCTCTGATTCTATCTTCTGTCATCTCCCCTCTACTATGGAGCCCATCCAATAAGTGTTTTACTTTGGTGATTGCACTTTTCAGTTCCATAATTTCCATTTGGTTCTTTTTTATGCCATCTGTTGCTTTGTTGATAATTTTTTTTCATTTGTTTAAAGAGAATTCATAATTGCTCTTGGAGGTGTTTCTGATGGTTGCTTTAAAATCCTCGTCAGATAATTTCAACATCTGATTCATCTTAGTGTTGGTTTCTGTTTGTTTTTTCCCATCCAACTTATTACTTTTCTGCTTCTTGACATGATGAGTGGTTTTCAGTTGTATCCTGGACATTTTGGGTAGTGTATAATGAGACTCTGGGGCCTGTGCAATCTGGAGCTAGCCCCCTGGTGAGGTGTGCATGGGGGCTGGATGGACGTGCACGTCCAGCTTTTCTGAAAAAGTGGGGCTCTGGTTCACACCACCTGATTGCCTCCCAATGGGGGTGTGAGCTCAGCTCCCCTGGGACCCTGCTGAAACCAGCTAGGGAGTGCTTGGAGGGCTGATCCCCACCACTTTGCTGCTGTACAGTCGGGGCAGAAGCTTAGCTCCTTGCTGCAATCCATGGACCCAGGGGATGACAACTAGCCCCCCTCTCCCTACTTCACTTCACCTCAGTGATGCTGGATGAGGGCTGATGTGCTGTTCTCCACTTGGCCCCACTGATGCCAGGAGTGGGGGAAAATGGTGTTCTGGTTAGACCCCACTTGTGTGGCCTCACTTGGCCTGGTTGATGTTGGAAAGGGGTGGGGACTAAGCTTGCTCGACTCCCCCCTCTCTCCTTCCCCCACTACACTGGTGAGGGAATCAGAGCATCTTCTACTTCTGCCTGGTGGGCAATGAAAGATGAGCTTCCTGCTCAGTTCTGCTGATGCCACCCTGCTAGGGGAACCAAAGTCCCACCACCTACTCCTGCTGACGACGAGCCCCTCAGATGCTGCTGAGCAGGGGAGCCAGAGAGCTGCCTCGTGTTTCTGTGTGACGGAGGTGAAGTGAGGTGGAGCCACAGCTTGGCCCCATGAAACCACAGCTGTGGGGCTGTGGCTTTGTCTAGTGGCTGCCTAGAATCTATCAAGTATCTATCAATTTTAGTTCTGGAATATTAGAGGTAATCTTCTCTTGTGTGCCAAATTTATCAGAAAACAATAATTTCGTTTCTCTTTACTCAATGTTACTTTTCTTTATCACCTAGTGTCGTTCTAGGCCCATTCTTCTTGCTGTGGTATCTCCTTCAAGACTGTTTGCAAAAAGACCTTTGCAGTGTGACAAGTCTGAGGTCACATACTCCCAAGAGTACGTTTTTTGCCTTTTCATTGAAATGATAACATAGCTGAACATAAAATTCTAGTTTTAAAGTTATTTTCCTTCAGTTATTTGAGTATTACACTATTATCTTCTTATTCTCCATGCTATTGTGAGAAGATTGACGATATTCAGATTCTGATTTTTTTGGGAAATGATTAAGCCCCTATCACTGAACAATTTTGGAGCTATTCTTCATCTGTGATATTTTTAAATACCCCTATAATGTTTCTAGTATAGATTTTTTCTTGTCTATCTTTTTGATATATGGTTAGGACTTTCAACTTTAGGACTTTCATCTTTCTTTAATTTAGTAAAGTTTCATTTTTTTATTTCTTCCAATAGTTCTTCCTCTGTGTATATTTTTTCTCTCCCAATTGGACTCCTAGTATATGAATGTTGGTATTTCTAGCTATATCTGTCACATTTATTAACTTTTCACTCAGATTTTCCACCTTTTTGCTCCTCCTTGATACCTTCTAGGAGTTCTTCACTCAGTCTGTCAGCTTACACATTCCTTCTCTAGCCATATCCATTCAACAATGAATCCCATATATTGAGAATTTCTTATTCCTATTTTTCATGCCCAGTATTTCTACTTAGTTCTTGCTTAAAACTTCTTCTGTCTCTATTTCATGTCAGCAATACTCTCTCTTGTCTTTTCAAGAATGTTTATTACACTTAAGTTCTTTATTTATCTTACTCTATTAATTCTCCTTTATCTGATGTTCAATTTATTATTTTGTATTATTGGCTATTCTCTTCAGTTGTCATCTCTCCCCTGCCCTGTGAGCTTGAATTTCAAGGGCACAATCACCCTGACTAGTAACATATATCTAGGAGAACGGGCTGAGTCTCCAGTTCTGGATTTTACTCAACCCGGCGATTAAAAAAGGAGCTGGCTGATGTGGTCCTGGGTGGAAAGGCTCCAGTGTCCAAGTGTGGACTTGAGTGTTAGGTAACTCTGCCCATCTAGGAAACCAGCCTCTAGTCCTACCCCTAGATCTGCTTTTTCTAAGAGATTTTCTTTGTATTTTGATTGTGATCCTGTAACTCTCAGAGTATGCTAGGTGAACAGGGAAAAGGAGGTCCCTCTGGGCCTTCTGGTCTACCTCTGCTTGTAGTCATAAACGCTCACTCCACAGCACTCTGATGCTGCCGTAATGTTGGCTTCCACCTCGCAATGGTGTGCAACCAGAGCTATTACTTACATGATTCACAGCGCGAACAAGGCAAGATTCAATTTGCTGCGGACAGTGTGGCAAATCTGTCACCCAGATTGTTCCCTGACCCTAGTGCCTGGTTCTCTGCCGGGATGTTCTGTTCTCATACACCAGGCCACTGCCGCTCTCTGAATCTCCAGGCCTTTCACCAGTTTTCACCTTGGTATATCTCACTGTCTCTCCAAACACTGTGCACAGTGCCCTGAACACCTGGGGTTCAAAACTACACTTTAAGATATGTGAAGAAAACAATGATGAGAAAAAGGGCTTTGATCATCTGGGCTGTCTGAATCGTGCTGAGCCACACTGACTCAATCTGCTGTAGTTGGACAACAGTCATTGCTCTCAAGATTACCTCTCTAAGAGCTGCTCTCTGAGGATGGACAGGACATGGGAAGTCAGTGTCATGGAGTCCTGGTTACACACGGCTTATCCAATCTGGGTGTGGGAGCACCCAGAGCTGTCTGGTGGGTGTGCAACGCCAACATGAATACTGATACTTTGAAGATTGGAGTGTGAGGATGGCTCTAATAGAACAAGAAGCAATGTGGCTCTGTCCTGACTCCCATCTACCTCTCCTTTCCCCTCCTCTTCTGGAATTTTTCTTCTCTGAAGGACAGAGTCTTTCCCGGAACAGGACGGAAGCACACTGGCAGAAAGTGAAGCCTCTCTTCTGCTTCTGATCTATCACGTGGCAGCTGTTCACCTCTTCCAGCACATACCACAGATGCCAGCAAGTGACAAATGGTGTCCTTAGGCTGCTCGGAGCAATGGCCTCTCCAGTTCTGGCGCCCCCACAAAGCCTGAGCGTGCTTTCATGAACGGTGCATCATGCTTTAATGTCTTCCCCAACTCCCACGGCAGTTTGGTCTCTAGCAAACTTGGCAAGGTAGTCAGCTCATCTGTAGTTAATCTAAGTTTGATCTATGAAATCTCAGATTATGGCAGGGATTTAATCTCACAGAGACAGTAAGATATGCTAATGTAAAAACTGTGAGAAAGTCCTGGAGATTCATTCATTTACCTGTTCAACAAAAATTTAATAATCATAGGCATTTTGTTAGACCCTGGGAAACAGCAATGAAAAAAACATAGCAGGGTTTACTTTCCAGCTGGGGGAGACGGATGAGCAACATCAGAGGCCATTAATAACGGTGACGATTTCGGAGTGTGATAAACATGGAGGAGGAAATGAAAGTAGATTGTGTGATAGGGAGGGTGCCAAGCTGGGGTTGAGTTCTTGTCTACACGGATAATCAGGAAAGCCTCACTTAGACAGTTGAGCTTTGCAAGATGAGGAGGAACAGGCCATAAAAAGCCAGAGGGAGACATTCCTGGCAGCGGAAACAGCCCCAACTTCCTGGGCTGTGATCAGCCTTAGTCTCTTCCAGCCATAGCAAGGGTCAGTGTGTTTGGAACCTGGTAAGCAAAATGGAAAGTAAGAGATGAAATCTAAGAAGTGGGCAGTAAGTCGTGAAAGAGAGAGTCCATTTTTTCTTCATGTGCAATGCAAATCCACTGGCGGGGTTTAACCAGGTTCTTGTTCTGCTCTGATTTAAGATTTCTCTGGGTTATATGCAAAGAGTAGACCGTAGGGTGGAGAATGTAGGCAGGGAGACCAGTTAGGAGGTTGTTGCAGTTTTGTCTACAAGAGATGGTGTTGTCTGGGACTCTGGTAGTAGCAATGTAGGTGGAATGAAACGGAAGAATCCAAGATATATTTAGGAGCTGTGGTTGACGAGACGTTCCACTGATGAATGAACTGGATGCTTCCGGGGTTTGGAGATGAGCTAATTCAACGGTGTTACTATTTCCTGAGATGGTGAGGGCCAGGGAAGTGACAGATTTGGTGGGTGGAAATCCAGAGTTTCAATTCTATTATACTTCATGTGTCTATAGACCTGTAGCTGGAGGAGGATGCAGTGGAGAACTGCCATCAGGACTGGCATTGGTGTGGGATGTGGATGGCTTGGGGATGAAGTTGACCAGAGGAAAGTGGAGAAAGCATTTCTTAAGCTCCTGCAGTGGTCCAGGACATTGGAATGATATGGGGCTGGACTTGGGGCAGGTTGGGGGATGCAGTGGCTGGAGATGAGAAGAGAAGGGGATAGAGTTGAGAGATAGTTTAGGATGTCAACTTTCAGGATGGTGTTGGGTTGGGCAAGAGACAGTAGGGAGAAGGAGATTCTTGGCTTGTTTAACTCAGTAGGTGAAGAATAATCACTGAAAGGGAAAAGCATCGAGGAGGGCCCAGTTTGGGAGTTTGACTTTGGATACATTAAGTTGAAAACATGGCTTCTGGCACTTTCCGGAATTGTACATTATTGTGGTTCCAAGCCCAAACTTAGGGGTGAGGTCTTATTTCTACCAAATTAAACATCTCTCTTACAAAATAACAGTTATTATTTTTAAGTTATAGAAGCAATACATATTTATTGTAAAATGTTTGAAAAATGCAAAAAAGAAAAAATAATAACTCAAAATCTGACTACCTAGAAATAATTAGTAATATTTGATGTCTTATAAACATACACATTGTCCACTAGATTTATAATCTTTATAACACTTTTGCCATGATTTTTAAGCTTAACAGATGGTATATGTTTCCCCAAGTCATTAAACATTCCTCCATAATATACTATTTAATAGTGTCATAAACTTTCTTAAAGCTTAAGAAGCAGGAACTAAGAGTTGCTCCCCATCCCCACCACCCCGCCGCTCTGGGGCTGCTCCGTGCTCTTCCCGATCCCTTACATATTTTATGAGATGTGGTGACATTTCCTACTTGGGAAGGACACGGTCCTACTCAAGTATCAAGGTCGCATGACCAAAGATACAATTCAAGGAAACTGACAGCCTGAGAAAATTTTCTTGGAAACAGTCAAGGACTGTAGGAGAGCGGTGTATGATTAATGATCGTTGACCAGCAATGACCTCACTCTGATGTCAATCTCTCCCCACTCATCCTGACTTTTTTCACTTTTCTCACTAAATGTTTACAGCCTTACAAATAAATGGGAGAAAGAAAAGTGAGCACGGAACAGAAATCGGTGTTGCCCAGAAAGAATCAGGCTGTTCTATCAGCACCTGGGCGGATTCCTCGTTAAAGCAGGGCTGATTTCTATGTTTTTCCTGCCCACTTGGGGTTGAGAGCTCTTGTGTGGGTCCAGCGGCTTCCCACTGAGAGCAGTGGTGGGAGAAGAGGGGGCGGGAAAGGACGGAGAGGAAGCACCGGAGGGTGACTCATCCCCCACCTCTCCCTCATCTCTTTGCTCTGGAGGCAGTCAGGTGGCACTTTGAAGTTTCAAGTCAGTCAGCTTCACAGCACAGCGGTGAAGGAAACTGGCATTTCTATGGCTGTTGTAAATAGGCGTGTGTCCCATTTACACAGTACAAGCGGGGAGGCACTGCACGGAGAGAGGCAGAGCTTTGTGATTTCATGTGGTACATGTTGTGATTAATAACAGATGATCTTATTAGTCAGGTTTGATCAGGGAAACAGGACCGCCTGGAGTGATATGGAATAAGGGATTCGTGTGTGTGTGTGTGTGTGTGTGTGTGTGTGTGAGAGAGAGAGAGAGAGAGAGAGAGAGAGAGAGAGAGAGAGCACTTGGCCTTACACAACAATAGGAGGAGCTGGGGAAATAGTAATGGTCTGGGAGAGTCCAGTTGGAGGATCAGACAACTGGGCAGGCACCACGGGGAAGATGTCTGTGCTGTGTGTCGCCTCCGTCACTAGAGCTTGGCCTGAAGGCGCTGCAGGTCTGTGGAGAGAAGATCTGCCCCCACAGTGAGGGAGACTGAGGCACACTGCAGCCTGTGCGGGGACTCGGGGGCCCCTAGGAGCAAACTGGGACCCGCGAGGGCCCAGTGGACACCGGGCCTCCCTTTTACCGCGTCCGCCCCGAGGACACAGCTGGCCTGCAGAAGGAGTTGGAGGCCTTTGCCGTGAGACGGTCCACTTACCCGGCCCAGGACTCTCACATTCTACGTGTCAAGAAAGAGTTTGCAGTAGGTAATTTGAAGTTATAAATGTGATCTTAAGTGAGAATAAAACTCTCTCTAAAACTTGAGGAAACACTGGGACACACACAGGCACGTGCACATACATGAGACAGTACTCAATTACAGCTCACCCAGATTTTCTGTTGGGGTCTCAAAATATTGTTGAAAAAGAAATACATATAGCCATTGACTATCTAAGGAGACTCAGACCTGCATTTAAATTTAAACAACTGGAAATCAAAGACACATGATATAGTGGGGGCGGGATATAACTCAGTGTAGCATTTTTGGAAAGGCATTCTTCAACAGCTATCAAATTTAAGAATGCATACGGCTTTAATCCCACAGATTCCATGAGTTAAAATGTAGTTGAAATATATTTGACGTGTGCACATACTTCTCCCCCTGAAACCACATGTGTAAGTGTGAGGGTGTTCCCTCCATCATTGTTTAAAAAATTAAAATTCTGGAAACCATCAAAATGTCCATCTCTAAGGAACTGATTAAATAAATTGTTACATTCATAAAACGAAATATTAACCACTTGTAGAAAAGGGAAGATGTGTTTGTGTTGATTTCGAAAATGCTTATGATATATTACTAATTATAATGGAAAGTTGAACAGTATGGGTTATCTATAAACACATACTTATTAAATTGTATAAAGGATGTGTGTATGTAAGGGTTAGCAAGAATGTGTTATATAAAAAGACACACAGCAAAATGTTAATGATGCTTTTACCTAGGAGGAGAGGAGAATTTTATCTTTCACTTTATAATCTTCTGTACCTTTCGAATTTTTGACAACCAATATTTACTACTTTTAAAGTAGAGATAGCAAAGATAGAAGAAAAATGTAAACTACATGGAAGTTATTAAAATAAGTGATATTTTCACTCCATACCCACTGTTTTTCCAGCTGCCCACCATGGAAAGCACATGTGATACATTTCCTTTCCACATCTTTTTCTAGTCACATTAAAGACTGTCTATCTATCATCTGTCCATCTATCTATCATCTATCAATCTATCTGTCTATCTATCTATCTATCTATCTATCTATCCATCTGTCTATCCTCTATCTATCCATCTATCTATCCATCTGTCTATCATCTATCTATCCATCATCTATCAATCATCTATGTATGTATGTATGTATCTATCCATCCCCAAATGATATGATACTACTCCTGCTGTTCTATAAACCTCTTTTGTCAAAGAATAATGGACCTTGAATATCTTTCCAGTCAGCTCGAGCACATTTGTCTCATCCATTTCAGTGTCTGCCTGAGATTTTCAATGTGGTGGTAGAAAGACATATTCTTGAGAAATCAGAAAACTTTATTGAGGAAAGTGCTGTGAATGGTGACTTTGAAATTGTTTCCCAATGTGAAATTGAGCTGGGTGCAGGCGCTGTGCTCTGGTGGGGTCCCAGGTGAGGATTCTGAGAGAGGTGGGTTGGTCTGACCCAAGCCGGGAGCGCGGTTACCCACGGTTTCCCCACGGCCCAGTGTGGACTCGAGAAATACCCTTCCTGTTGCTCTCCAGATGTTTCTCTTCATTGTCTCCCCAAGAACCATGTAGGAGGGTGAGCAGGAAGGGGCTGAAATAACTGTTAGCTAAGTGATGGGAGTTCTCTGAGTCCACTTGCCCCATGGGGGAGGTGGGGTGGCAGTGCCTGGACAGAGAGGGGAGACCAACTCTGCAGCCACTGGAGGTTATTGCTGTGATAACAAATTTGAGCTGCTTCTGCCACTTCCATCTGCTGTTAACAGACCACGCAGCACACAACCACAGAGCACTCGGGCGCTCCTCCTGCGGGCTATGACAGTCAGCAATTGGCTCTGCCCTGGAACTCAGGCCCCGAAGGAGCCCTGCAAGTCACGTAAGATGAGGAAACCTGCTGTGCACTCCAAAGTGTCCCCCAGACCCCTGTGAGCCCCCCGCCCTGGGGCAGATCTCCCCAAGGGAACAGAGTCCTGCCTCCCCTCTGTGAGCCTGGGGTCAACGACAGGCCAGGTCACAGTTCAGCAGGTCACAGCAGGTCACGGCTCCCCTTCCCGGCGTTCGTCCCTTTTCTGTCCACTCCAATGCCTCTTCCTGTTGGGGTCACCCGAGCACTCTTATTAGTTCCTGCTTTTATTTTTTATCTTTGCCTCATCCAGCTCTGGAAATGAGGACTTTCCGCAGCTCACTGATTCTCATTTTACACTCTGTTGGGAAGGAAGAGAGAGTCATGGCTGAGGGTCAGGAGGACCCCATGGCAGGGGAGCTGAGGGCGCCAGGGAGCAAGAACAGAGGGGCTCAACTCCTCCCTCCCGGAGCCACTCGGATGGAGAAAACAGGAGGAAATACGCTGCTGGGCTGGGGGCTCCGCATCTTTGCTGGAGCCCACCCGCGTGCCCACTAGGGCAGCAGGACCACGCCACTCCTCTGCCCTCACATCCCACCCCGGAAGGACTGGTGATCACAGAGTGTGGGGGGTTCCAAGATAACCGGGTTGTTGGTTTGTTTGTTTCTTAATCCCATGTGCCACAGTATTTATTCTCATATTGATCATTGTTTTTCAGTGATGATTTATCGTGCTTCATTTCATACTTCCCCTGCACATCCCTTCTTTATAATTATATCTGAATTGTCTCAACCTGGCCCATCTTGCTACCATATTCCTTCATTCTGTATATTAGGCTAAAAACTCCGCCATCAGGTCATGCTAATGCTGCCATTTTGTGAACATGTGTCCTATGAAGAGGCATGAAGTTTGACTACACTTGAGCAGATCATCGCTTACCTCACCTCTCCTCACCTCCAATCATCTATCTCCACATTTCAGACCGCCTTGCTCCCTACCCCATAAATATCCCTGAGTCCCCATTTCAAGGGAAGTGGATTTGAGATTTTTTCCCCCATTTCCTCACTTGGCTGCCTTGTGATTAAAATCCTCTCTCTGCTGCAATTTCATTGTCTCAGTGTTTGGCTTTCTGGGAAACAGGCAAAAACGAACCTGGTTTGGTAATAGAGGACTGGCCTGGAGAGCTCTAGGCCTCTTTCTGATTCCTACATCTGCAAGCTCTCCTTCTTGCGGAGTAGACTGCTCTTCAGAATTTACTGGTTTTCCACTCTCAGATGAGGTTCCCTAATCCAGCCCTGCTCTGAGTCAGCCCGAATGTGCTGCAGCAGGTGAGGGCCATTTCAAAGAACTTGGTTCTTATGGTGAAGAAACCTGGAGGTGTCTGGAAAGGGCTGCTTGTTGGGTCAGCTGCACTTGCACCAGAGGGTGTGCGTGCCATCTATGCAGCCCTCAGGGTGACAAGCATAGTGTTAGCAGTGAGCATGTGCACAGCCTGGTCTGAGTGAAGATGGGTGATGAGCAAGGAAATCTGTCCTCCGCCGTCCTCAGCCCATTAGAAACTGACAGTTGTGTGCAGGGGGCAGCTGGTGACAAGGACGCCCCTGATGTCCTCTCTCAGCAGCACCAGGAAGCACTGGCAGACACCCTGTCTGATGGGAATGTGTCTTCTGTTTTGGTTGTATGTACATATACTTACTCCTTTCTTTTTCCAATAGTAATATATCTTCAGTGTGGAAATGTTTACAAACACATACAGGCAAAAAGAAGAAAACTATTAAAACAATCCACCCCCTAGTTTTTCTATGCACATGTACCAATTTCTCCAGGAGATAGCTTCTTTCATAGTTTAAATGATAAAAGTAATATATGGCCCTGATAATAGTGGAAGGGACACAGGCATAGAAGAGAGCATTAATGCACATTAATTGTTGTGTCTCTCTCCTCCTCTATTTTAAACAGCTAAGGGTGCAAAGTCAGCAGGTTGCTGTGAACCGCCCATCAGTTTTCTCTTCTGACACAAGAGGAAGCAGCTCCATGTCTCCACATACACTATATGTAAATTGACAGAGAGAGAAAGAGCCTTTTATTCCTTCACAAAAATAGAAGCATGTGATACATATTGTTCTGAGACTTTTTTCCCACTTAAAAATATATTGTGGAAATCTTTATGATTCAATACATATACGCCTTCCTTCCTCCTTTTACTGCTGAAATAATATCTCATAACATCTATTGTCATCATTCGCTCGTTCATCATCCCATCAGCGGTCACTTAGCTGCTGCCAATGCCTTCCTATTGACAACGTTAATGCAATGACCGTACTTCTTCCTTTCTTATAAACAGCCACTTTTCTTTCTAAAAAGCTGTTCTAGAAGTAGAAATGCCGGGTCAGAGGATTTTAGCACGTTTTGCCCATTTACACCTTGGAAAGTTGCAATAATTGATCTTCCCACTCACGGTGTATGAAGACCTATTTTCCTACACTCTTACCAGCATAGCTTGTTCCAATATTGAAAAGCTTTGCCAATCTGACTGATGAAAAATGATGCCTCGTTATTGTTTTAATGTGAGACTCCATGGACACTGGCCACGTATCCTTGCACGTGATGATTAATGTTGTTAATCCATCATTTGCACAACATCTGTGAATTTGCATACTGTCTCTCTGCCCACTTTTTCTTATTAATTTGTAGGAGTGTATGTATTAGGCCAGCAACTCTCTCTCTATTCAATGTACAAGAATAGTTTCCAGTCCAGCTTTTAAAAGCATTTTGTTTATTGTGTTTTTTGATGTAAAGAATTATTAACATTTTAAGTTTTATTGATTTTAAATTATTAAAATTTTAAATTAAAAAATTGTGAATGTTTCCCTACATGGCTTCTGGGTTTCCCGCCGTGTTTAGGAAGGGCCTCCCACCATTTATTTTGTAAACTTAGCTGGTAACGCCCGTGGACTGTCTATGCATGCAGTGGAGATGTGGCTCTCCTCTCCCAGTAATATTGTGTGACTACTTGAGGACTCTACAGCTCCCGAGGGGCCTGCACCTGCATGACTGTTCCCTGAAGGGCCACCCCCCATGGGCCAGATCAGGGTGTGACTTCATTCCTTTTGCATTCTCTTCCCACAAGACCAAGTCACCGGGTGTGGCTGCTCCTTCCACTGCTGAATTCCTCCAGGCTTTGCAGAAATAAATGCATTCATGGAACAGGTTCCTGTACTAAGGCTGTTTGGAAAATTCATAGACTTTTTTGGGAAAGCATTCTTTTTTTCTCTAAATAAGGAAAAAAATGCCTGAATGATTAATCCAGGCGAGGTCTCACATAATCTACAAATTAATTCTTTCCAATTTCTCTTTTATTTGGTAGAAGCGTGGCCCTGGTGATGGCAGGAATTCAGGTCTGGATCCTCTCTGCATCCTGCCACAGAGGGGTTTATGGCAGTCCCATCCATCCACGTCCCTCTCCCTCGGTGACAGGAACTATTTCCCACTGCCCCCCCGGCCCCCCTTGGCCCTGCTCCCATCTCCCGGCCGGCCGGCCACCTCTCTGCTACTCCTGCTGAACTGCACACCCCCAGAAAGCAAGCAGAGCGCTCTGCTCCTCAGGCAGGCTGAAGGAAAGGCCACAGTAACTCTTCCAGAAATGTGTTGCTTCTAGGGCAGCGATGGTTTCTCTTAGCAACCGGACTTACCAGTGGGCGACGGGACAAAAAAGGACCAGGATCTTCGGAAAATTCCATTCCGTCTCATTTTAAAAGGCTTGTTATACCTATAAACAGAGAGATCAACATGTTTATACGTCAAAATAGGATAAAAATACATATAAATAGCGTAATCAACAGTATCACAGAAGGATGTGTACTCTGTCACACTATTGTTTTTCAAGTTCAAAAGTGGGCAAAAAGTAAACAACAACTATTTTAGGGATGTATGCGTTTGTAGTGAAAATTAGAGGAGAAGAGCAGGGAAATAATGAGGAAACCAGGCATCTGGGGACTCAGACGGAGAGAGAGACGGCAGCAGAGAGTTTGGCGGCTGGTGGAGGGCAGATGGTGGGGCAGACGCTGGTGACTTCTACCCATCTTACTGGTACAGGAACTGGGGTGTAGGGCTGCTGACCTGCCAAGATCGCAGAGTTGAAGGTAGCAGACCTGGGGTTCAAATAGGTTTGTCTGGCTCCAGAGCTCACCTTTTCCTCGGCCCCGGGAACCGGTCATCAGTAAGGCCACGTGTAGGGATGAGCTTATCCAGGGTAGAGTGAAGAGTGAGGAAAAGAGACAGTGGGCAGAGAGGGTGGGCAGGGTGACCAGTGCCCAGGGTGGAAACTGAGGAGTGGCCAGAGAGGTAGGAAGGTGACCTGGGGAGAGTGTCATCTGAGAAGCCCGTGTGGGGTGAGTAGAGAAAGACGGGTGGTTAACAGCGTCCAACAGAGCAGACACCAAGGGACCTCTGCTGTGGACTGAATGGGTCCCTCCAGATGCATGTATTGAAGCTGTAACCCCCAATGTGGCTGTATCTGAAGACAGGATCGTTAGGAAGAAATTAAGGCTTCATGAGGTCTAAGGGGGTGCTCTGTCTGCTAGGACTGGTGTCTTATAAGAAGAGGAAGAGACGCCAGAGCTCTCTCTCCGCCATGTGAGGACACAGTGAGAAGGTGGCCATCTGCAAGTCAGGAAGAGAGTTCTCACCAGAAACCCACCGGCAGACACCTTGATCCTGACCTTCTGGCCTCCAGAACTGTAAGAGATGAATTTCTGTTGTTTAAGCTGTCCCGTCCATGGTGTTTTGTTAGGCAGCCCAAGCTGATTGATTCCAGCATGGTGGGGGTATCACTGGGGCAGAGCTGGAGTAGATCCTCATATTTCAACTTCCACTGTGCCAACATTCATTCAACAATCATCTTTTGTGAATGAGTGAGAGGCAAGCAGTGTGAAAAGAACCCAGACTTCATTCCTGAAGCAGTCCCTGTGGGCAGCCACGGCTCTGCTCACGCGGCAGCCACGTTCACAGACACCCTCAGTGCCGTGTCCCAGAAATATGTCTTGCCAGCAGAGTTCCGTCCTTCTTTCGAGGATGACTATTCTATTGCTTGGGTTTGGAGCATTTTCAATCCTTCCCAAGCAAGAGAAGTGAAAGGGCCACTTGGCCTCGCAGCCGATCTCTGGTTTCGTAAGCATGTGTGTGCGGTGGGTGTTTGAGGACTCTGTCTGTAGAAGGCAGGGCGGGTGTGCAGAAGGCACTCTTTGTTGTGGAGGATGTGGGGAAGAGACGTGTGATTGACTTTCTCCCCCAACAACAGCATCCCTGTGAAAGGCCAAGGCAGAGGTCTGCGTGTGCTCGCTGTTCTTGTTCTCAGACTGTGTCCGTGGATTTTACATCCCTTTAGAATCCCGACCACCACCAAAAGTAATGCCGCAGATAGTAGCACGCCACTGTTGGTGACAGACGCTGCAAGGCGAGTGTAGTCTCCAACCAGAGTCTGGGGCAACTCAGCCATGTGGGCAGGCAAGAAGGAGGGGTCATTCAGAGATGTGACATAGTTGCATCCTTCTTAATCTTTTTGTAAAAAGGGTGTTTCTATTGAAGTTGGAAGTGCAAAGCACATTTATTTCTGATCGGATGCAAGAGTTTTCAAATATGGAAACACTACATCTTTCTACTTTTTGGATTCTGCTTTTAAAACTGAAAAATTAATCTTTTCATTGAGGATTGGGCTTTCTGTTCTAAAGGGGGCACTGTTATAGCTGCAAGAAATGAACTTAATTTTTGTAGCCTGCTTTGCAAATGCATTGCTGCTTTGAAGACACTTTAAAGTGTTGTGCCCTCCCATTTCTCCAGGACTTGTTGCCAGTCCTTGTTTATAACAACGCACTTCAGGCACTGCAGGCGTGAATACACTTCTGTGTGATAGAAAGACTGAATTGTCATCAAGAGGTTGTTCAGTGTAAATGGCATTTTATTTTTCTGACCTTTTGAAAAGTGGCCAACACAGTCAGTAGCTGTATCATCTTTTGATTAACCCAAGGGGTCATTCTGTAGAACATTCCACAAAGGCAGTTTGCAACGATGAGCAGGACGCCGTTTTGTCAGCGTGCTCGAGAAACACCTTTGTGTCTGGATGTCTTCGGCCCTTTCCCCCGCAAACAGAACGGGCTTCGAGTGCGGGGTGGAGGGTGCGGATGGCCAGGCTATTCATCTTCTCAGGCCCCGCATTTCCGGCAATGCCTGCATGCTTCCCCCTGACCGGGTGACCCCGAGGCCAGCCGGAAGTGAAGACAGAAGTGCCTGCCTGGCTGGAGCTCGTCCAACGTCTGTTTGCTCGAGGAGCCGCCTGGCCTGTTCCCTGCGGGTCTCTGGGGGGGTGCAGCCCCCTCGTGTGCCTGATGGACTCATCTCTGACGGAGTCCAGGTGCGGGCCAGGCGTTCACACAGGGGACACTGACCCTGGCTTTGCATCCCACTGCCCTCCCTACATGCACGCCTGTGCACTCATACACGCACATCACACACGCCACATACCACACATGCATGCTACACACATATACACACCACACCACACACACTACGCACACCACCACACATAATACACACACAGCACACACACATTCACCACACACACCACACACACATCACACATCATACACACAACACACATCACACACACACACACACCGTACACACCACACACACACATCATATACCACACACACACACACACACACCCCCACACGCACCACACACACACACATATACCACACACACACCACATGCATTGAACACACACACACCATATGCATCACACACCACACCACACACACATACACCACACACACACACACACACCTCTCACACCTGCAGTGCATGCGCTGTCCTCTCCGGGGCCTTGCGACCCTTACCCTCAAAGGCTCCCTGAAGCACAGACTGCGAGGGTTCCTCCCCCAGAAGGGCCCCTCCCTGAGGAGACGGAGAACAAGGACCACGTCTGTCTCTTCTTCCAGCTGTGTGGCCAGTTGTGCATTCAGCAGGTCTCTGGCTGCCGTGATGCTCCGAGAGCTCCCCAAGCCCGCAGGGAGGTGGGGGGCACTGGAGGGACATGGGAAGAGCCCTGTCCTCATGGCGCTCCGGTCAGGGTGGGAGGCAGCGGTGAGAACCTTGGCCAGCCTGATGGTCACAGTGCGGGGGGACAGGGAGGAGAGAGGAGGAAGACTCTGGAGAGGAGACATGGGGAGGGCTGACAGCCAGAGGAGTGCCCGCCCCTGACTGTCCCTGGGGAGAGCGGAGGGGCAGCCAGGGAGGGCTGCTGCAGGGACGGGATAGTGTGTCCAGGACGAGGAGGCCCAGGGCCGGTCAGTGTGGGAAAAGGAGGAGTCTGGGGGTTTTGTACTCGATATATTCATTCCCTGAATGCAGACAGGCGATGAGGGGGTGTGCAGAGGGTACCAGGGAGCTGCTGAAGGAGCAGGAGAATTTGGGGTGCTGGACCCAAGAGGAGAGGCTGAGAAGCTCTTGTGGGTACGGAGGGTGTCTAGAAGAAGGAGATGGGAAGGAGGTGGGGCTGGGCCTGCACAGTGTCAGTGCATCTGGGTACGAGAGGGCAGGGTCCTGCTGTGCTCTTAATTTCGCTTTTCCAACGCTGTGTTTTGAAATAGTTTGGGATTTGCAGAAGGGCTGCGGGGACAAAGTCTCATAGACTCTTCTCTCGGTGGCCTTGCAAGGGAACATCTCACACCACCGTGGTCCCGTGTCAGTACTGGGAAGTTACCATTGGTAAATGGTGGTAACTAAACTGCAGACTCTGTTTGGACCCCGTTTCCCCTAGGGCCCTATAGAGGGACCACAGGGCACTAAGTTGTTGTGTCTCCTGGTCTTATCCAATCTCTGATGATGCTTCAGTCACTGGATGTTCCTGAAGAGTACTGGCCGGGTATTCTGCAGACTTTCCCTCCAGCTGAGTCTGCCGGACGCATTCTCATGATGAGTTTGTGTTATGGATTTTGTGCAGACTATCACAGAGGCGACGTGCCTTCCTGTCACTCCATCCATGTCAGGGCGTGAGTGACATCACTAGGTTGATTCCTGGGTATGCTCACCTGGGCCTCTAAGTTAAGACGGTGACTGCCAGCTTTCTCCGCTGGCCACGGACTGCTTCTCCTTTTCCACATACTTATTAGAAGGGTCACTAAGTCTACACACAAAGGGAGAGCGAACCACCACTTTCTGGAAAGGCGAGTGTCCCAGAATTTGTGGGGTTATGTTAAAACCACCACAGTAATTAGGGAATGTTGTTCACAGCATTCTTTGTGTTATTATTATTATTAAACTAGTTGTGAGTTCGCCCTTTCTTTCTGTAGGCAGGTGACTTTTTGTCTGTAACACCTTTGACAGTCTCGAGGAAGACGTCTGCCCTGCCCAGACTCAGAACTGGAGAAACTTCTAGCTAACAGCCTGGAACACTCTGCTTTACAAGGACCCAGGTAGACACGTGGTGAGGGTTAGGAGGCTGACCACACTTATGCGCATCCCTTCTCTCTCCAGCCCCACTAAAACCATAGGAAAGGAGTAAAATCTCTTTGACTCACAGAGACGAAGGGAGCAAGTGATAACCAGGGACTCAGCAGAGCGATACTGACAGGCGTGGCCCTCTCTCCAGCCTCCTGCTGGGAAGTGCTGAGCAGTCAGAAGGCCTGTGGGGTACAGGGCCCACAGCAGGGCTGGGGTGAGGACTGCGTGGAGAGGCCCCCGCACAGCAAGTTCCTCGCCCACGGGTCAGCCAGAGACTCCTCCGGCCACCATCGCCCGCAGTGAGTAGGTATGCATTTCCTGGGGCTGCCATAATGAAGCAGCTGAGAACAGCAGAAATTTATTGTCTCACTGTCCTGAAGGCTGGAAGCCTGAGATGAAGGTGGTGGCAGGGCCACACTCCCTCTGAAGGCTCCAAGGAAGGATCTGTCCCAGGTCTGTCTCCATCTTCTGGTCGTTCCCTGGCTTGTGGCAGCGAAACTCCAACCTTCACAGGGCGTTATCCCACATACATGTCTGTGCCCAAATTTTTATAAAGACACCAGTCGGATTGGATTAGGACCCACCCTAATGACCTCATTTTAACTAATTACATCTGCACCGACCCTATCTCCAAATAGTGTCACATTCTCAGGTACTGGGGGTTAGGACCTCAACATATGAATTTTGGGGGAGGGGACACAATTCATCCTGTAACCACGTGGAAAGCTTACCTGCAGGAGGAACAGAATTTCCACGTCAGGGACAGCAGACCTAGCAGAGGGCTGGAGAGAGCCGTGGGGCTGAAAAGACAGGTTTAAGTGAATGTCGACCTACAGACGTCTGGCCCCTCAGCCCCCTGGCCCAGCTCTGCTTTCACAGAGAGCAGCCAGGCCCACTCTGCCCTCACCTGGGGAGAAAGTTAGACATTTTCAGATATTCCCATATTGGCATTTGGCCGTTTCTCAGTTGAGTCTGGCTCAGTTTCTCATTGCATCAGTCTACGCGTCCTCCCCCACTTTCACTTGCCCAAATTCCAACCAGCACTTGAATGCCTCACTCTGAAATATGAATGGACAGTTAAGGATCACAGACACTGGAGAGAGTCTCTACACGAAAGACAGAGAGTCAGAGGAGCAAACACGGAAAGCAGATATGCAGAAGAAACAATAACCAGGGAGCTAAAGGGAACCGAAAAACAAGAGTTAATATTCATAGAGATCAAAGAAGGTATTGCGGCTCTACTGTCCATAGAAAAAGAACAGTATGCTATGAAAAGAGAATTACTAGCTATTGGTCAAGAGGGAAGGTAGAATATAGATATTTTCAGACATGAAAACAAGGCCTATCTATCTATCAATCTATCTATCTATCCATCTATCCTTCTATTGATTGATCAATTGATTGATCTATCCATTCATCCATTCTCTATCCATATCTATCTTTCTTTCTATCTACCTATCTATCATCTATCTATCTATGTATCTATGTATCTATCTATCTATCATCGTCTATCTTCCCCCTGAACTCTTTTATTGAAAACTACAGGATAATGCAATTCAATAAAATAAAGAAGAAAACTAGATAAGACAGAGTTCTGGAAACAGAGGACTCAACACAGGAGAGAGATGAAAAAGGCTCAAGTGTCTAAGAAAAAAGAGCTCTTCGAAGTTCGGTCCCAGACCACTGCAATACAACGAATATCGCAATAAAGCAAATCAGATGAATTTTTTTATTTCCCAGTGCATATAAAAGCTATGTTTACACTATACTGGAGTCTACTTGGTGTGCAATAGCATTATGTCTAAAAAAACAATGTATATACCTTAATTAAAAAATACTTTGTTGCTAAATAATGCTAACCATCATCTGAGCCTTCAGTGAGTCATAATCCTGCTCTCAGTAGAGAGTTATGCCTCAATGTTAATGGCTGCTGACTGATCAGAGTAGTGGTTCCTGAGGGTGTGAGTGGCTGTCACAATTTCTTAAAATAAGACACCAATGAAGTTTGCTACATCGATTGACTCTTCCTTTCACGAATGATTTCTCTGTAGCATGTGATGCTGTTTGATAGCATTTTATCTGCACTAGAACTTCTTTCAATATTGGAGTCAATCCTCTCAAACCCTACCACTGCTTTACCAACTAAGTTTATGTAATATCCTAAATCCTTTTTTGTCGTTTTAACAATCTTCACAGCATCTTCACCAGGAGTAGATTCCATCTCAATATTACTTTCTTCACTCATCCATAAGAAGCAACTCCTCATCTGTTCAAGTTTTATCATGAGATTGCAGCTATTCAGCCAGGATCCACTTCCAATTCTAGTTCTCTTGCTATTTCCATCCCATCTGCAGTGACTTCCTCTGCTGGAGACTCAAACTCCTCAAAGTCATCCATGAGACTTGGAATCAAGTTCTTCCAAACTCCTGTTAATGTTGCTATGTTGACCTTGTCCCATGAATCACGAATGTTCTTAATGGCATCTAGAATGTTGAATACTTTCCAGAAGGTTTTCATTTTACTTTGCCCACATCCATCAGAGGAATCATTATCTATGGCAGCTATAGCCTTACAAAATATGTTTGCTCATCCATAAGACTTGAAGGTCAAAATTACTTCTTGTTCCATGGGTTGCAGAATGGATGTTGTGTTAGCAGGTATGAAAATAACATTAATCTCGTTGTATATCTTTATCAGAGCTCTTGGGTGACCAGGTGCATTGTCAATGAGCAGTAATATTTTGAAACGAATCATTTTTTTCTGAGCAGTAGGTCTCAGTGGGCTTAAAACGGTCAGTAAACCATGTTGGAAACAGATGTGCTGTCATCTAGGCTTTGTCGTTCCATTTATAGAGTACAGACCGAGTAGATTTAGCACAATTATTAAGGGACCTTGGATTTTTAGGATATTAAATGAGCATTGACTTCAACCTAAAGTCTTCAGCTGCATTAGCCCCTAATGAGCAAGTCAGCCTGTCTGTTGAAGTATTAAAGCCAGGCATTGACTTCTCCTCTCTAGCTATGAAAGTCCTAGATGGCATCTTCTTCCAATATTAGGGTGTTTCATCTACATTGAAAATCTGCTGTTTAGTGTAGCCACCTTCATCAATTATCTTAACTAGATCCTCTGGATAACTTGCTGCAGCTTCTACATCAGCACTTGCTGCTTCCCCTTGCACTTTTATGTTATAGAGACGGCTTCTTTCCTTAAACTTCATGAACCAACTCCTGCTAGCTTCAAACTTTTCTTCTGCAGCTTCCTCACCACTCTCAGCCTTTCTAGACTTAAAGAGAGTCAGGGCCTTGCTGTGTACTAGGCTTTGGCTTAAGGGAATGGTGTGGCTGGTTTGATCTTCTATCCAGACCACTAAAACTTTCTCCATATCGGCAATAAGGCTCTTTTGCTTCTTTTTCGTTCGTCTGTTCACTGGAGTAGCAGTTTTAATTTTCTTCAAGAAATTTTCCTTAGCATCCTTGCAACTTGGCTAACTGTTTGGCACAAGAGGCCTAGCTTTTGACCTATCTCGGCTTTCAACGTACCTTTTCCACTAAGCGTAATCATTTCTAGCTTTTGATTTAAAGTGAGAGACGCATGACTTTTCCTTTCACTTGAACACTTAGAGGCCATTGTCAGGTTATTAACTGGTCTAATTTCAGTATTGTTGTGTCTCAGGGAATAGGGAAGAGAGGAAAGGGGATGGGGGAATGGCCAGTTGGTGGAGAAGTCAGAACATGCACAACATTTATCCATTAAGTTTGCCGTCCTATATAGACATGGTTCATGGCACCCTAAACAATTACAATAGTAATATCCAAGATCACTGATCACGGATCACCATAATGAATAGGATAATAATGAAAATTTTGAAATATTGTGAGAATTACCAAAACGTGACACAGAGACATAAAGTGAGCAAATGCTGTTGGAAAAATGGCACCGATAGACTTGCTCAACACAGAGTTGCCACAAACCTTCAAGTTGTAAGAAACCCAATATCTACAAAGTGCGGTAAAGTGCAGCACAGTGAAATGAGCTTTGTCTGTACTTGGAAAAGTCTTGAGGCGTTTAACAGATGTGTTAAAACTTTTAGAAATGTTACTAGGAAGCACTTAGAGCAAAATAAAAACACAAGGCAATTTTTAACTTCTGAAAAAAACCCATAAATGTTGTGTGAGAATGGAGACATGTTCACTGCATGCCACGGAGAACAACCTGTACCCGTGTGAATAATGCAAATTCTGCCTGTCGGGGGGCTAGGGCGGGGGACACGGGGTGACGGCGGAGAACTGACTTCTCATCTTCTTTAACACAAAGTCAGTAAGCTATTCCAAAATATTGATTAATCGAGAAATAGCAGGATAGTGCATTACACAGACATACGGAAATAATATCAGAAAAGGATCTTCAGAAGTTGAAAGGCTTTCCTCTAAGAGGTAAGGGAGACCTGGGCGTGGAGCCCAGCGCTTTTTAATGTAAGCTACTTCGGACTCTTTGATGTCACGATATGGACCTACTTTGCTAAAAATAGAAACAATTTTACAGCAGAAAGGCGAGTAGAAGAATGTGTACACACTGCTCCCGGAGGCTTAAAAAAAGTGAAAGGTTTCTGGCAGGATGGGGTGTTGCCTTTTTCTCCATGAGCCTGGCCGATGGAGCTTTGCATTTCTGCTGTCAGAGCTGGGAGGAAGCCCTTCCCGTTCCTCGGGGCCCCAGCACTCCATCCGTCACTCTCTCTCTGAAAATCATTTCCTGACAGGATGCTTACAGGGCTCACACCTTGCCCTGCTCCCTCCTGAGGCGAGTGACAGCTCTGCTCCCCCTGCGGGGCCCGCAGCTCAGAAGGCCCCGGAGCCCCTGTCAACAGTGAGAAAGGGAGCCTCAGTCTCTGTTGGTTCTGATAAAGCTGCCCTTCTCCACAGAGGGACTTCATCGGTCACAGACAGTGGGTGTTATAAGACCCGGCTCTGGGGTCACCGACAGTCTGACTGTCATTTTCAGGGTCTGTTGAGAGGCTCACAGCCTCTTCCCTCTCACCTCCTCACTTGCACGTCCACACCCCACACTTTACTCAACGTTCAGCCTCCCTGGACTGCTCTCTTCAAGGCCCCCCTCTCAGTAGTTTCAATCATGGCACACTCCCACTGTCCTCCCCATGGAAGAGTCACATGTGAGCCTGGGAGAAGGGCCTTTCCAGGAACTTCGGGCTCCACCCACTAGCCCACCGCTGCCCCCTCCCAGACTTGCCCTGGGAAGTAGGGTGACCGGCGACACTCATGGGCGTCGTTGGGGAGAAAGAGTAAATGAAATATAAATGCTGGTTGATTGGAGTCGTAAGAGGGGAGACTCACACCCAGGATGGGGGACAGGGAAGGTCCAGAGAGGTCTGGGGCTGACCAGGGGAGGGGTCAGGAGGAGTCCCAACGCCTCTTCTCCCAGCAGTGAGTGGGCCTCCTGGGAAGTCTGTGTTCTGGCTCTTTCAGGGTTTGGGGATTCTGGGTCCTGGCCGCCTCTCCTCCTCCTCAGATGTGACTAGTAGGGGCCACTCTTTGTTCTCACCTGGCTGACTTTGCAGAGTGTGATGGGAAGACAAAGTGAGTGAAGGAGCCTTAGAAGGACGTTAAACGGAGTGACCTTCGGGCAAAGCGAACAGTTTCTTTGAATGCCCCTCCAGATCACTTGCGTGTAGACTATGTCACGTCAAGTGAAGTAAAACCCCAGACTTTACGAACATTCAACATTTCCAAATTACAGCCTACTTTGAAATGTTAACAAGGTAAAGCTTTTTTAAAGACCTCAGGGAGACTAAGGAAGCTGGCCGCTCCAGCAGGCTGGGGGGGTGCACAGGGGCAGGGGTCCCGGGAACGGGGCTGGCAGAGGGCACAGGGGCTGCCTATGGGCAGGTCAGAGTCCCAGGGGCTTCCCTGGCTGGCAGTGGTGTGGGCAGCTCCGTGTCCCCTGCCTCTGGCCTTTGTGAAGTGAAGACATCTCTGGGTCAGCTCTGGTCAGCTGTGTTTGAGCAGATACCTGGTGAGGTGGCAGTGCAGGCCACACCAGGACCTGGTCAAGAGAAGCCCCAGATCGGAAAACCACAACTGCAAACAGCCTGAGGTTTTGGAAGCTTGCATGGGAGTGAGTGGAACAGAGCAAGCGTGGGAAGATGGTGTGGCATGTCCATTCTGGAGGATGGGTTTGGAATAATCCAAACAATCCCACAAAGTCCCATTTGCTCACCCCACTGAGGAGTGGAGATCTGTATTGTAGGGGGCAATCAAGAGGGTCAAGCCCCCTGTGAAGTATGCATGCGGGGTGCTCTCAGGACCTGAAGCTCACACTGGGGAAGATGTGGGAAGGTGGGCAATCTGGAGAGCCACACATCAGCCCTCTGACACTGCCTTCCTGGACCGCCACATCGGAGATCACAGGGAGCCTGGGCATGTCTACAAGGGACGCGGCGGGAGGCCACGGCAGCAGCTGCCTCTAAGATACCACCGCTGGGCGGTAGATGTTGGGAGGAGGCCTGGGCTGCTGGGCAGACTGAAGGAGAACAAGGACCCTCTGCATCTGTCGACCAGACATGCATGCTGTCCTCTGCTCCCCTGACCTCAGGCCAGGGTCCAATTTGGCCAGCTCGAACCCCGAACCGTAGGAGGAAGGGGAGTCTGGGACACAAATCTTTAGCTTGATCGAGCTGAGCAGCAGCATCGTGGCCCTCAGGAGGGGGCTGGCCTGGCACCCCGCCTCCCTCATGGACCATGGGGTCTTCCCGCCTCGTCCTAGCCGGCGGTCTCGCCACGGAGTCTCACCACAGGTTCCTGCTGGCACAGTGGGCAGAGGAGTAAATTAGAATTCCAGCCTCTGGGAGGTTGTCCCTGATGACTGCACCATGCGGCCTGCTGTTCCTGAATACCCCGTTGTGCTCCCCTCAAGAGACTGAGGCGAAAGTGGCAAGTGCTCTTCTCCCATGGGTCTCCACTACTGGAAAGCGACTGAGCTGTGCAGATGCCTCTGGAGAGGTCAACATTAAAGTGACCACCACACCAAGGGTCACCGGCCCAGACTCAAGGCTCTGGGAACTGTGTCCTCCAGATGCAAACCCCATCAAAGAGAACAAACTGTCCCAGTGACAGATGCCCCACTGGTCGGAACATTTCCCAGTCTTATTCACTGGCGGGTAAGGGTCCCCTGGAAAGACAGGACCAGCTGTGCAGTGTTTGTGTGTGAGGCTGGGGCAGGGGACCAGGGCCTTGCTGTTTACTGAAGACAGTCTGGGGAGAGAGAGAGGGACTTCCCGCAAGCTCCAGCCTTCAGGCCTTAAGGTAATTTGTTATACCGGTGAGGTCAACCGGCCAGCTTTGACGACAAGCAAAGCCTCCAAGACCGCTGCCTACAAAAGCGATTGATTCATTACCTCCAGGCCTCCACTGCCAGCAGGGCCGACCTGAGCGGGGGTGGCCAAGGGAGGAGGGCTGGATAGCGTGTAAGTCCCTGCCCAGAGTTCCCTCGATTTTCCGCTGCATGTCTGTGATGTCCCCTCCAAGACACATGGTCTCTAATGTGGTCATGAGTTTGCAGCATGGTACGGGTGCAGTTGGTCCCCTGGGAGCCATTTTTACACACACTTCCCCTCCCTGGCAGTCATTCTTCCCTGCTGTCTTTCTGCCCGTGTCTGTGGTGCGGTTGCCCGAGAGGGGTGCCCACAAACACTGGGTGGCTGGTCATCTTTGGAAGTCATGAAACTGACCCAGCACCCAGGGCTTCTCCTCCACCTATTGGAAATCAGCAGCTATCCCGAGACGACTTCTTTTTCTGTCGCTAAGGCCCTGATTTCACTCTGGTAACTTTTGGTCAATTAGGTGCATATTATGGAGTCTTCTTTAGGCACAGGGCCCGTGGAGTTAGGTCTGGCTGGGTGGGGTCTAGATTGACAGTGACCTCCTACAAAGGGCTGTTGACAGTTCATTCGTTCATTCAATTAGTGTTTCTTCCCTAATATACATCAGGAATTTTCTTGGAGGAAAAGGCAACAAGCCACAGAAACTTAGTCCCTGCCCTCACGGAGTGTGTGGTCTGTAAGGCAACCAGTCCGAGGGAGACGAGCAGGTGTAACACCACATAATGAGCACAGGGCTGGGGACCCCAGGATGCAGAGGCCAGGTGGGGTGAGAACGTCCCAGGGAGGAGACGTGTGGACTGAAAGCTGCAGGGAACTGAGGGAGGGCAGTCTGTGCCGGGCAGAGGAAATGGCAAGGCCTGAGGTGAGGGCCGAGGAGTCCAGCATGGCCGAGCACTGAGAGTGAGGGCTGGCTGGAGGAGGGAGAGGCAGGGGCAGCACAGAGGCCGTGATGACTGGGTCACTTAAAGACAGTGAGGCTGCAGCTGAGGGCTGGGGGAACCATTAAAGCGATTGATGGCCCAGGAGCACGCGAAGGTTTTGTCTTAATAAATCCGTCTGGGCACGTTGTGGAGAATGGACCAGAGAAGGACCAGTCTGGGGTGAGTCAGCTGTGTGTAGGGCCGCCTGGGCCAGGACTGAGGCTACCCTGGGGTAGGGGAGGTGCAAGAAGGAGGTCGGGAGAGAGAATGGACACAGCAGAGAGCGTGGCGACAGGCTGGACGCGTTGGGGACTGGAGGAGGAGGAACAGACAGGAGGCTTCCAGTTTGGGGCTCCAGGTTGTCCTAACCTCAGGGTACAGGGTGCTGTTGGGGGCTAGGTGTCATCATTTTCTATTCCCTCTCTTCCTCTCTGGGGTTCCAGCTCTCACAGGTCTTAGGGTCTTACCTCGGGTTTGGGGTCTTGGAACAACAATGAAGCCACACTGGCTCTAAGAGTCTGCCCTGATTTTTCTGTGAGTTAGCAACACGGTCACCCGCAGGACTCCACTCCGAGAAACGAGGGACCACCATTCAGGGGATGTGGGTGGTGCCTACAAGGCCCAAGCACGGGACAGCAGACCCTGCATGTGGCGGCTCCCAGAATCGAGATGTGGGTTGCCTGAATAAGGGAAGGGCATAGCCTGCGATAAATGTAATTCTTGGAAGCCAGACTTGAAAGAGCACACACTGTATGACTGTATTCATGTAAAGTACAAAACGGGCAACGCTAGTCCCTGCTGCTCAAAGTCCGGAGGGCCCTGCTTCTGGGCCTGGTGCCTGGAAGGGGCATGCTGGGCCGCGGTGCCATGAAGGTTGTTTATCTGGTGCTGGCTTCATGGGTGTGTTCAGTTTGCGAAAATTCATCAAGTCATGCTTTTCCATACACACACACACACACACACTGCTTCTTGTGAGGAAGATCAGCCCTGAGCTAACATCCGATGCCAATCCTCCTCTTTTTGCTGACGGAGATTGGCCCTGGGCTAACATCCTCTACTTTATATGGGACACCGCCACAGCATGGATTGACAAGCGGTTCGTCAGTGCGTGCCCGGGATCCAAACCCACGAACCCTGGGCTGCCAAAGCGGAGCATGCACACTTAACTGCTTGTGCCACCGAGCTGGCCCCCCACACACTGCTTCAATAAAAATGTTTTTCAGAAGGATGACACTGGGGGTTCCCAGGAAATGCCCACTTTGTGTTTTTAGGGGTGTTGACAGGAGAACTGTGTGAATGGGGGTCCGTGGACACAACAGAGGCTGAGCCTGCGGCATGGGGGCTGTGCTCAGACGAGGCCCAGGGTGGAGGTGACCTGGTCTGAGCTGGGGGACAGGAGCCCCCCACCTGTTCCCATCCCCCAGGGTCCCCAGGATGCGTGTCAGAGAAGCCCTTGCTGACGCAGGCTCCAGAGGTCACAGGTTCACACTATAAAAAGAGGTTCAAACAGGGTTGTTGCTGAGTTCCTAGCAGGCCAGGGAGGCCAGGCTTTCTGAAACCATAGGAGACCAGGCCAAAGTCTCTCCTTCTCTAGCCTAACCTGCAGAGGCTCTTGGGGAAGCTAGCAACCAAAGCGTTCCAGCTAGACATGGCCATGACCTCATCTAACTACAACGTGATAATAGTGTCTTCAGAGGGAAGAAATGGTTAATGTTGAGTGGTTAGAAATGTCCCTGAAGAGCAGAGACTTGGAGTGTGTGCAGTCAGTGTCACTGGGTGCCTCCAGGGAGCGTGTGGAACCTGCCCGGGTGGCCGTGGTCCTGTGCAAGGCTGCTTTTGCCAGAAGGAATCTCATCTTAATGGGCACAAGCACACCCAAAGGCCGTGCTTGACCTGCCGAAGCGGGGATTACTCACCAGCAAAGCGTGCTCTCGGGCAGCACAACGGTAATGCTCGTCCACCCGAGCTCTCGCTCCATGGGCTCTGCACTGGGGCCAGCACAGCCTCCCCGGACACCCGCACTCAGCCACGTCTGCACCATCGGCTCTGCAGTCTTTGCTTCTCTCGGCCTCTCCCGTCCGCCGTCTCACGAATCCTTCCACTGCGTCTTCTGGGGCACAGGAGGGCCTCCCTCCTCTCCAGCTGCCTCCTGTGAACCGGAGACAGTGCTCCTCCCGCAGCCTCTCAGTGGAGGCTGACCGTTCTCGGGGAGGGGAAGGCTGGTGGGCTCCTTGCTGTCGGCGCTGCTTCTAGGTCATTATTCCTCCAGTCTCATTTCAGATTCACACCATTCAGTTAAGCTCTCCTTCCTTTCTTTGTCGCTGTCATCTTTCACCTCAAGCTATCCCATCAAGCTGAGAGACTGACCTCCTGCTGGGGCCACCTCTGATTCTGTCGCCCTTTCTGCTCCCTGTCTCTACAATTACTTCCTCAAGTGTTCCCTCCTGACCGTACTCTCCTACCTCCTGTTGGCACGTCCAGCTCTTCCCACCAGGGCCACCTTGGAGCTTCCCTTCACTCAGCTGTCTTTCTTCACTTCCCTCTGCACCTGGCTTAGAGTCCATGGCTTCTCTTTTTAGTAACACATTTGTCAATACCCTGAACTACTTTGACTTGCTGCCTTGTTAGCAAACCTGAGGGGCAGAACCTCAATCCTGGATGAACCCAAATATTGACTCTCTCTGGTTATGCAGCCAGGAAATGAAGGCAGCTGGAGCAAATCACGCAAGGGAGTGGATTGATAACATTTTAGACTGGTGATCAGCACCCTCAAAGGATGGGACATCTTGATCCCACCCCCCTGACATTTGACAACGGATCATTTCTAGTACAGGAAAGGAACTTTTACATTTCAATAAATGAAAGACAATAATCCAATCATAAAACAAGCAAGACTTAAACTTAGTCATTCACCAAGGAGGGTATCCAAATGGGCAATAGACATGAGCAGGTGCTCAACATCATCATTCGTCAGGGAAAGGCAGATGAAACCACAGTGGCTGCCGTTACATCCTGCCAGCATGGCTGAAATAAAAAGGCTGTGGTACCAAGTGCAGGTGAAGATGTAAGACAGCTGGTTGTCACATATGGGGAGATGAAAATACTAGATTCCCTTTAGAAAACTCTTTGGCAGTTTCCAATAAAATTAAACACATGTGTATCCTGTGAGCCAGCGATTGATTCCCAGCTGTATACTCAAGAAAAAAGAGTGTATATGTCCACAAAAACTTGATCACAGGAGCTTTATTCAATGTAACTAAAAACTGAAAACAACTCAAATATCCATCAACAGGAGAATGGATAAACCAATTCACTAAATGGAATACAACATAAAAGCAAGAAGAAAAACAGAATAAACTACTGATACACAAGACAGCAGCATGGGTGAGTCTCGAAAGGGTATGTTAAGGAAAAGAGGCCGAATACAAAAGGCACAGACTGTACGATTCCGTAACCTAATGTGAAGATTGAGAACAGACAAGTTAATCTACAGAGACAGCATTCAGAGTGATGGCTGCAGGGGGTGGGGTGAGTGTTGACTGGGGAGAGGCAAAAGAGAACTTTCTGAGGACAGGAAATATCCTACAGCTGGTACTGGGTGGTAGTGACATGGGTGTACACAGTTGTCAAAATTCACGGAACTATACTCTTATGTTTTGTGCATTTTATTCCACATAAATTATATCTCAATAAAAAATAAATCTTGCCCAGCAATACCATATTTCTGTGGTTATCTTCTCCAGCAATGAATGAAAATCCCTGTTGTTCAACATCCTTACCAGCATATCATATTTTCAGTTTTTTGAGTTTTAGCCATTTTAATAGGTATGGCAGCTGGCTTCCCTCAGAGCAACTGATCCAAGAAGTCAAGGCAGAAGTTGCCATGTCTGTCATGACCTAGACCCAGAAGTCACTCATACACCGTCACTTCTGCAATAGTCCACTGGTCACATAGGTCAGCCCTGATTCATTGTGGGAGGGAGGGAACTACATACGTGGGTATGAAGACCAGGAGGGAAGGGTCATCAGGGGCCATCTGGAGACTGGCTGTCATATTCACACAGGTGAATTTTTTTTCCGGGTATAGTAAATGCACTGCACCAAAACTATTTGCTGTGAGGGCTCTCCCAGTTGAATCCAAGTTCATAACATGTGCATTCTGGGCAGCTGGCATCAATTGGTTGTCTTCCTGGTGAGATGAGAACCAAGCTTCACCTGGGTGATCTCCTTTGGGTAAAACCACATATCAGTTATGTTTTTCTGACAAACTAAATGCAGGTTTCTGGGACATAATTTTGCCCAGGTTATTGTTCTGGGGGTTGGTAATTGGCAGGCTTACTAAATCTGGTGAGTGTGAGTTCAGGCCCACTGAGGAAGTTCAGATTCTGAAGTCTCCAATGTTCTACATCAATTCCTGAAAGACAGCCCAGGTTGCACAAACACGAATGCCATCCAGGCTTCCAGAAGCCATGGCGCTGACACTGAGCAGCATAAGAACTGGGGATGGGGGGGCTTTCATTTCTTTGGATTTTTAACTTACAAGGGCGAGACAATTTGATTTTGGTCTTTACTTCCTTTGGTCTTTGATTTTGAACTTACCAGAGGATTTAATATCTCCCTGGGACTCGACAATGGGAGAAAATGTTTCCCTAAATCTGAGACATTTCTAGATTTCTGCAAATTATTTGGGGGCATTTTAATTTCCCATTTAATCTCGTTGAGGACTCCTGGTGAACTATGTTGAATGACGGAGGTGGACATAATTGGTGGAAGGAAAATGGATCAAGGAATGAATGTTCTGTCTTGGGTACAGAGTGGTCTGGAATTAATTTAATTAATACATTCTGAATCATTGCAGAGCTTTTGGAGTCAAACTTTTGTTGTTTCTGTCATCTGTTGTGGACTCTCTGTCCATTTTGATGACTCTCAGTCATCTTGTTTGTGTCGACTGTCTTGGTGTGGGCTACCCCTGCCAGCCCTGCATTCTCTCTCTAAGTCAATGAATTCTTGGGTTGAGAACCAGTGAGCCCACTTGACTGCAGATATGCACCACATTGTCAAAGTAAGCTTTATCTGTAGCACATGCGATGTTTTGGTCTCCAAATGCTGATACCTCTGACTTATTTCTCACAAGGCTCAGAACTCATGGTGGGAAATGTGGATGGCATTTATTAGGAGCCCTGGCAAAGAGCCCAACAGTGTTCATTCTCAGCTGATGACCTCATATTCCCCTTTACGGAGAAGAATAGAAACCACCAGACAGCAAATCCTTCATTGTCTAAACACCCAGCACACATTACTACTTACGTCTTTACACAACTTTTCCTCCTGCCCCTGTGGTCCAGTGAAGAGCTGCCCTCCTCCTATCTAGAAGCAACCACAGCCCCCTGACCCTCGAATACCACCGAATGCTTTGGATCTCTTCTCTTTTCACCCTCTCAGCTGGATTCTTGCAGCAAAATGTGAAACAGGCTCAAGTTTCTCTTACAAAACAAAACTATAAAACTCCACAGCTACTGTCTGTCTCTCACTTTGCATTTACAGGAATTTCTCACAAGAGCTGCCCGTACTTTATGTCTCCACTTCTTGCCTCCCAATTACTTCTCAGCCTTTCTAGTCCAGCTCTGCCCTTACCAGGCCAGCAGAACATCTCCCGCTCAGGTAACTAAGGACGTCCTTGTTACCTGGCCTGTCCGCAGCATTCTGCACAAATGAGCACAGCCTACTTCAGGACACCTAGTCTACCCTCAGCTCCAGTAACACTTCCCTCTGGTTTCTTCCTGCTCTCTGGCTGCCCTTCACCCCTGTGCTGGCTCATCCTCCAGGTCCAACCATTAAACACAGCCATTTCCCAAGTCCTGTTCTTCTCTGCGTATTCTCCTTGGATGGAGCATACTCTTTAGTTTTTTCCCCAACATCCATTTCCTCACTCTTCTTTTTTACTAGGGCTCCAACTTGGCGCATCCCCTCGTGTGACTTGGCAATGAATCCCAATTCATCCAAGCCAGTCATGTAATTCCCATCTCTCCTCAGGGAGTCTGATGTTACCCACTGAGTTGGGGAGATCCTCTGCTGGGTGGCTTTTGAGAGCTCTTTTTCTCACACTTAGTAAGAGATACCGGGAAGAGCTGACCTCTCCTTTTTTGGCTGTCGACCTGAGATAACGAAGCCTGGGCCACTCTGGCCATCCTGCCTCCTTCACATCCTGCAAACCCAGACAAAATGCTGAGAGTGCAGAGCAGAAAGGTGGTTTATTTATGTCGTGGTGAGATTAACCAACCCTGCAACTGCCCTGTCTCCACCCTCCTTGTTATATGAGGTAACAGACAATTTTATCATCAACATCATTTTCGGTTGAGGTTTTGGTTACTCGCAGACATTTCCGTGCTCTCTTGGCTTCAGTAGGCATTGATTTATAAACTATACACACCTCAACATCAGCATGCCAGGCTAACCCTCAGAGTGTCAAATTCATAAATCTAGGGGCTGGCTTGGAATCACTACAGAGGCATCTCGAACTCTCACTGTGAAGAACTCACTGTGCCTAAAGGCCAAGTGGCATCCATCCCCTTAAACCTGTTTTCTTCCACACTCCCTCCTGCGGCGAGTGGAGTCCGTGCCCACCGAGTTACGCAAGTTGGAACCGAGACGCCTTCCTTCTTATTTCCTTTTCCTTCCCCTTCTTGGCCAATCCTTCACCCTAATGAATGCCTCTCCAATTCAACCTCTTCGGTCCTTCTCATGGCCTATCCTCTAGCATACGCCGTCACATCCTCTCCTCTGGCGCTTTATCTCCTCCCCGATCGAGTGTTTGCTGTGAACGCTAGTCTCTTCTGGTAGATGGTAATCGCCACGACGCCCGGACCAGGCCTGTTTTCATCACCATTATATCTCCAGAATCTGGCACTGTGCTGTCACTTAGAAAGCACCAAAAAGACTTGTTGGTCATCCCAGAGCTGCTCACTGCCAGAGTGTGTGCACCCCAGGGGAGAAGCTTACCAGGAAGGTGATACCAGAGCATGGTCCAATTTCTCAGTCTCCATCTTCACAGTTGAAAAGACTGATTTGTTTATGCATTCAGTGTCTTGTTCAATTACTCACTAGTTGGGTACCTACTAGGCACTCTGGGCATCTAGAGAGGGAAGACTCCAGAGACCCTGCCGTCGCAAAGGAGTGGGGTGAAGATATTGAGTGAGCCCCATATGGTGGAGATGCACAAACAGGGGCAGCGCCAGTCCAGAGGAAGACCTGCGTCTCTCAGACAGGAGACGACAGAATGGTCAGCAGGGGAGTGGGAAGAGGGATTCTGCATAAAGACGTGGAGTGTGCATCAAGGGCACAGACAGGCCAAGGGAAAGTGTCGTTTCAAATGGCTTGGTCTTGTTGCAGAGTAGACAAAGGTGATTAGAGGTCAGAGCACAAGAAGTCAGAGTGCAGCAGACTGCGGCAGGTTGATTCATCCTGCGGAAAACGGGAGGCCCCGTGTCCAGCTTTCTGTTTTGGAAACAGGAGGTGGTCAGGAGGCCAGCGTTACCGGCCCTGTGAGGATGTGGAGGCTGACCTCACTGGCTGTCCCAGAAGGGCTGCTTATGTCTCTGAGCATGAGCTGGCCTGGGCTGCTCGTTATCATCACCATCCGGCCCCACGTTTGTCTTGGTCCATGGAATCACGTTGGCTGACCAACCGGCTCTTCCCTCTGAGGCGACACGGCTTAAGGACAACGGCAAGCAGCTTTGTCATCATTGCTCCACACAGTCATCCACTCTGCTATAAATCATTGAAGTCATAATGCATAATATTTATTGATCCCACTAGTAGGCACATTTCAGAGTGGACCTGTGTGGTGAGCCTGGCCTCAGATGGGGTGGGAATGCAGAAAGGAAGGGAATGTGTTAGCACTCCACAGTACTCCACAGTACTATGTAATACTCCACATAGTACACATGGACTCCAGTTGGAGGGGACCACAGGGAGTGGGCAGGATGCACCACCAGTCTGGAATGTCTCTTGTGTGGCTCTAAACCCGGAAGACCAACCACGAGCTCGTGCACCCCCATCGCCCTGTCTTACCCAAGGACAGCCTCACTCTCTGAACCCTCTGACAGCTGCCATGGTCTCGGAATCCTCAGCACAGGGTCCTGGACAGCCACCACCTATTGACCAGAGGTGACAGACAAAATGAGAGCGATGTTTCACCCCTGTGCGTGACCTTGTGTGTGTGGCATCACTGGTTACACATTTTGCTCTCATTGTCTTTACTTGGTTAGCTGGTGAAATCAACTCTTTCTGAGGGGTTTCTCACCTGCAGGAGCTCTGGGGGGCTTTACCTGGGTGAGGGAGAAGTGGTCACAGGAACCCGATACATAAAGTGCTAGTCACTGACCTCAGCACTGCCTCCCTTCCCTTCTCCTCCATCCACCAATTCAGAGCCCTGCGTGGCCCTGTTTAGCTCATACTACGTGAAGGGGACCATTGAGACAGAAGTAATATGATGCATCACCTCCGAATACTTTTACATTTTTCTCATTCAACTCCCCAATATCTTTCTTTTCCTCCTCCATGTCAACCCCACAGGCGGACAGCAAGAATGGAACACCTGCGTGTTACGAAAAGCCATCATAGATGGAGAAAAAACTCAGTCACTTACCATCAGTACTCGTGACTTTGTTGTACCAGCTTCTGTATTCTGGGTGTGTCGGTGAGAACATGCTCCTCTTGCAAGGACACTTTTCTCGTTGTACTGTATTTCTTCTGATTAATCTTTTGTCTCGAGGTTTCTCATGCCCTTTTAAACATTCCTTGGTTTCTCCACCTTATAGAATTTGGAGGTTTGGAGAAACAGTGCACACTTGTTTGTTCAGGAAGAAAGATGGAAGCCCAGAGAGTGAAAGTGACTTCGCTAAGGTCCAACAGCAGATCACAGCCAGCAAAGAACTACAGCAGGGTCCTCCCAGCGTCTCCCGTCTCACCACCCCAATGCTCCTGCTTGGCCCCCAGTGGCTGGAGGATCCTTCCCTGAGCACATGGCAGTCAGCCTGGAGTTCCATAACCAAAGCGATGACCAGTGACCCCTAGCAATAAAGCTGCTCATTCGCTCACAAAGTGTGGAGCGTTTACGGAGAGCTCAATGCCTGCCAACGACCCTGGGGGTGAGGATGGTGCACGTTGTACCGTAACCATCCTTCCCCAGGGAAGGGCTGCCTGTGCTGGGAGCGTATCTACTCGGACAGGGATAGGCCTATTTGGTCCTCCATTTCTGCAGATGCTGTGAGAGGTGTTAGCAAAAGCCCTACCCTGGCCTTCAGGGCAGGGAGACGAGGACAGTGGACCTCAGCCCCACATTCAGCACAGCCAGGCTGTGTGTCCTGTGTCTGTGGAGGCTCCCACTCAGCCACTCATCTTTCCAGCAAATGTTTATTGAGGGCCTACGATTGGTCAAAAGCAACGCTATGCTTTAGGGAACATAGTGAAAAACACCCAGACATGGTCTCTGCCCTACGGGACACGTGTATTCATGTATCTACTCAACACACACTCTTGAATGTCTCACAGGCACCTCAGACTCAGCTTGTCTAAATCTGGACCTCCACACAAAGTCTCTGTGGCAGGAGGGTTGTGGCTTCTGTGAGAGACAAAATAAGGCCATAGAGAGGGGACAGAGAGTATGAGTGGGCACAGGGTTTGAGAGAAGCATGATGGAGAGGTATGTAGAGGTCAGACTATGAAGGGCCTTGTAGATGGTACTAAAGAACTTTTTCTTCTATTCTAAAAGCAATTGAAGATATTTGAGGCAATGGAGATGGGGGAACAGCATGATCAAATTTTCCTTTTGGAAAAAAAGAGTCCAGTTGTGGTGGGAGAACAAATTGAAGTAGAGCCAGATGTATATGGATGGGCCCGTGCAGTAGACTATGTGGGCGATGATGAGCTGGGACTAGGATGGTGGCCATAGAGAAACGGGTGAGTAAATAGATCCAAAAAGTGAACTTCACTGGCTCGATGGCAGATTCCATGTGGGGATGGTAAAATAGGTGGTGGTATCAAAGATAAGTCACAGCTCTCCATCTGGCACACAGAGATGGCTGCTTGGGCGTTTGCTTGAGACAGGGGACACAGGAGCAGAGCAGGACTGAAGACAATAGGTCAGCCCAGCTGTGTCCGTGTTGCATTTGCAGTACCTTTGGGACATTCAAGAGATGTTGAACATAAGAGTAGATGGGTCTGGAGATGGGAGGCAGGCACAGAGGCAGCAATTTAACTTGACGAGTGTTCCCCACAGTGGTGATGTCTGGGGTTGTTGATCTGGATGCAGGATAACTTTGGGTGAAAAATTGAGATACCTAGGAGGAAGATTTGAGGAACTGCGATAGTCAATGGCCGGGTGAGGGAGATGGACCGGCAAGAGAGACAGAGAAGAAGCAGGCGGTGGCGTAGGAAGAAAGTCAGGGGAGTTGTTTCCTCGGAAGCCAAGGGGAGAGAGGGTTCCTCAAGGAGGCGGAGATCCCAGGGCTGAACGCGGCTGAAAGGTCAACCAGGGTGAGCGAGAGATAATGTGTGTCAGTTTTCCTGACAAGGAAACCATTGGGTGACCTTGATGAGAGGTGTTTGGGTTCAGTAAAGGGGAATGGGGCCAGGTAGCGAGGACAAGAGCAGCGTTAGCAGAGTGAGGAAAGGGGGCATTTACAGACTCATCTTCTGGGCTGTTTGGTTTTGAAGAGGAGGGAATACGGCAGGGATGAAGTGGGAAGGTTTTTGTTAGTTTGCTTGTTGGTTTAACGAGAGAAACAGAAACAATTTTATAAGACAATTGGAACATGATGCTGAAGATGAGACGGTGGATATAGAGGGAATGAAAGGGAGAAGGGACAGTGGGAGATTCTGAAGGAGGGGGTGAAGGGAGCTCACAGTGCGAAGGAGGGGTTGGACCAGGAGGAGGGGATGGTGGCTTCTCTGCTGTATGAGGAGAGAATGGGGCCAGGACGGGGCCACTGTCAGCGAGTTTGTGCATTTGGAACCGAGACTGTGAGGCAGTTCTTCTCTGATAGCTTAACCTATTCCTGTAAATTACGAGAAGTCGTATTTGGAGGGCATGTAGGACTGAGAGGGGAGAAGTAGTGAGGAGAGGCAGAGAGTTTTAAGTTGTTATTGTGGAGAATGAGGACATGAGTAAACCTGAGGAATATGGTGAAATGCAGAGTAGCAATGAAGGCAATCTTGAATTTTCTAGAAGCCCTCAAATGTGTGACAACAGGCATGGAAACAAACAGCGTTCATGCAAGATCAGAGTTTTATCAGACAAGGGTTTCAGAAAGACACAGAGCCAGGAAGTTTGAGTCATTGTCAAAAATGCTGCTAAAATGATGGACCGTTGAGCTTCATGCAGACTGAGCAAAGAACCATGAAGCAGAGGGATAGAGGAAGAGCGTCAGTGCCTAAGAATCACAATGAGGCAGGAGTGGGGGGGACTGTGGCCAGAGAGGGAGTGCTTGGGCTGCTGGTTTGGGAGGTGCAGCACCAGAAGGACTTCCAAGGGGCGACTGTGCAAGTGAGTGGCTGCCGGGAGAGGAGGCAAGGGTCTTTGAGGATAAGCAGACAGAGGGACTGAGAGCTGGGTTGCTGGATGAGGGGTCCAGGTGGACGTTGGGTTTGCCCAGGATGATGGTGGGAGGGAAAGACTCTGAGGTAGGGTTCCTCACCTCCAGGGAGGGAGGCAAAGTGATGAAAGGATGGGAATCCAAGGCTGTCCCAAGAGGCTGGAGGCTGACTGGTGGTCTGGAAGCAGCTGCAAAGCATCTGCTAGGACACCAGCCCCTCCGGATCCGTGGTCAGCGGCATCACAGAGAGCGTCACAGCGCCAGCTGGAGACGGGGGTAGGGGACGTGGTGTCCTCAGGGAGCAGCCCATTGAAGAAGGGGAAGAGGAGAGGCAGTCCACAGAAGGAAGCAGTGCCTGAGGCTGAGGTGGTTTGCAGGGGATCAGGAAGGGAACCTCTGGGGCTTTGGAGAAGGGAAGGGAAGTTGGACTCCAAGCGAGGGCGTTTCTCTCTTCTCTCGTGCTTTGTAGAGCTGCGACAAGCACATGCAGGAAACACGCGGGTTTGTCCAAACCTCTTCCTTGGTTTCAAGCCACGGCGCATTCCTAGTGAAGCGGCACCAACAGAGCCCAGGGGTTTGCTCTCTGACCAAACTGTCCGCAAAACAAGCGAGTGGACCCAGCTGGCCTAAGCGTGTGCTGGAACAAAATGTTTCTGCTTTACCAACGCGGGTCGCTGCCTACAAACGCTGTGCTTGTGCTGGCCTACATGCAGCTTGCTCTTACCGAACTTATAGTACTTGTTACCTTCTTTTTTTACTGTCAAAATATAAAAAGACTTTGGCACTCATAGAATCTTCTTGTCTGAGATTAAAGCTCACTTTCTGATTGCTGTCTAGTGGCCAAGTATGGAGAAATATTTCTAAAAAGGGTGTCACGAGAGGGGGAAATGACTCTGGAACTTTTCCTGTAAAACCTGATATGAACGAGTCACATTCTTACTTGGCACAGTGAGCTGACCATCTCGGGCGTTGCTACCCACAGGATCTTCTCCTCGGGCAGGGGATCCTGTTGTCAGACATTCCTGTGCCAGTAATGGATATGCAGAGCTCCTCCTCCAGGCTCAGAACTCCCCCTTCACACAGAAATGCAGAATTCATCATTCCCAGGAGAGCCCGTTGGGTGGGAACCTTGAGAATTCCAAGAGAATGCAATCATTCTTCTGCCTCTCCCGGCTGCCCAGTACATTCTCCTCCATGTATCCTGGCCCCACCGAGAAGCACACCCACAGCCCCAAGCCCTCTGGGGAGGACTGGTTTGCCCTGCTTTGCTCTGCATTAGCTGCTGCCTCATACCACCCCCACCCCATCTCTCCACCACTGGGCTGTTTCGACTCTAAATTCAGATGCCTACCGGTTTCTCGCTCGGGGACTGTCCGAGTTGTGGGGAGGCGCTGATTCCCTGAGCGTACAGGAACCAGGCAGCATTTGAAGGGAGGGAAGGGAGGGAGAGGCAGAGGGGTGCTGACACAAGGTTGGCCACCGAGGCACGTTTCTGTGAGCTATTTCGGGAATGTCATCTCCCAAACCCCAGATTCAAGGTCACCTCACTGTGGTGACTCCTCATAGTCAGGAATTTAGGACCTAGGAACCTGAACCCCGACTTCAGCTCGCATATCGTGGAGCTGTTGCCCGCCCAGCCCTCCCAGGTCCACAGCCCGCTCTGGGAATACCCTGCCGCCGCTGCACTTTTGGCCGTGATGCCCATGGACCACCGGACAGTCAGGCCTCCGTTCTTCCTTCATCACCCGGGTTGGAACCGGCTGGAGGGTGATGCTCTGCCTCCTCCGTCTCTCACTGAAAGAACTGTGGACTGTTTGTGATCACACCCTGCAGGGAACACGTGCTTTGAGAGTTGGCAGCTCCCCATATGGCAAACAGTTAGTTGTAGGAGGCAGGAGACCAAGTGGGTTCGTGTGAGATACGCATTAACAGGGAGCCTGTCAGACGATGGCCCTGCTTTCAAAGTCGGCTTCACCCGAAGGACAGGTTACCAGCAGGAGAAATAGCTTTCTAAATGGGCTTCTCCTTTGATGTCGCTTCCTTTCGTGCCCTTGGGGAAGGCGGCCAAGGAGGCCGGAGACTGGTGCTTCCACTCTGGGCATGCCTGCTGTCAGCGAGGCACTCGGGGAGGCTCTCTGAGGAGCGCCACTTGTTTGTCTGAAATCCGTAGCTGCCTGGTTCTTGTATGCTCAGGGAATCAGGGCCTCCCCACAACTTGGACAGTCCCCGAGCGAGAAACCAGTAGGCATCTGAATTTAGAGTCGAAATCCGTAGCTGGCAGTTCAGAGTTGAGAGCCAAAGCTGAGAGGAGCTGGCAGCCCGCTCCAGGGAGACCCGCCGTGGTGGGCATCTGCAGCCAGGAGAACCAGGCTCTTGGCACACTTGGGTCCTAGAGGCTGGGCCTCGCTGCCCAAGGTCACACAGGGGACGGAGCTAGGACAAAGCCCAGCTCTTCCAAAGGCCAGGCGGTGGGTCTCCACACTGGCTCGTGTGTGTGGTGCTCTGTCACTCCCTGGCACCTTCACCCATCACCAAACTGATCCTCAAAGGAACAGAATCCAGCAAGGTCTACACAGATAGTCTTACCCCGGTTCACGGCATTTTTCACTCTCAGTTCGTTCTCTTCTTTCCCTTGTCTTTGGAGTGGCTGAGATACTAGAAAATGTCCCCATGCCGTACTGGGGGTGAAGCAGAGAACGGGGCAGGTGCCCAGCTGTACAGAAGACTGCCTGTTCTATTCTCTTAATTCTTGCCTCTCGGACCTGCAGCATAATCCTGCTGGACGCTGATGCCTGAGGCAACGTGTGCGCTGGGAACAAGGAGCTGGAGAAACAGGTACTCTCTATGCCCAGGAGTCAGCAACCACACACAGGCTGCTCTCTTCCGGATCTGTGTGCGTTCTAACCATCAGAGAGACACTCCCAGCGTAAATCAACACCATCCAAGAGGCAGGCAACAGTTCTCAACCGACCCACTCTCACTGCGGAGGGACTTTTACTCCCGAGTCTCCGGCTGTGGCTTGTTGGGGAGAGGACAATACGTGCATGGAACTAAATTTTCATCAGCCAAAAATGGAAATGACCTGAGGTTTCATATTAGGAGGAAGTCAAGTACTCTGATGAATAGAGGAAATGGAGGGTGGGCATAATTTATTACAAAATATGCAAAGACACACAGGTCCCTCCAGGCTCTCAGGAAAGCAGCTGGCCTGGGGACAGCGGAGGGGAGGGGAGCCAGGAACGGCCTGCTCCCCAGAGGAAGCCCTGGGGAGCTGGGCCACCCAGCATTTCTCCTCTGTTCCTCTTACGTCTGCCGCAAAGGCTGCCCTCTGACCTGGTGAGAGGAGCTCAGGCCATGAGGGCCAGCGGTGGGAGGGTCTGTCCATTCTGGGGTGACCCGTCTGTTGGAAGGAAGGCACACCGTAAGAATTCAGTTGGAGGCCTGACTGATTCTAATTCTGAATGTTGATGGAGAATGCTTGAGAAGCTTGCAATCCATGATAGATCTTCCAGAAAGGTGGGAGCTTTGTCAGGGCCTGCAGATTGACAGAAGACATCTACTCTTCTCCTGAAGAAAGTTTGCCATTCGTAATGATTGGTAAGTTCAGGAAGGTCGGTGTGGGCAGTGCCCTACATTTCCTTGCTGGTTCTTCGTGAGGTCAAAGTGCAGACGCAGGAGGACAAAGGGGCTCCAGCCTCCGAGAAGGATCCATGGTGAAGTGCCTTCCCCCTCACAGGCTTCTGTCCCTCTCTCTGTTTGTTCTGGCTGCAAGGGAACAGCCACAGGGCAGCTTCTTCTTTTGCATGAGCTTGAGAAGGAGCCAAGTGGCCTCAGCAGCCAGGCCTTGTTCCCGCTCGTGCTCTGTGGAAGATGGTCAAGTGGGGTTTCAAAATTGTGAGCGTAGGTCCACCTGGTGTCAATTCTTAGTTCCCTCCGTGGTTAACGTAGTCCTGGTCCAGGGCACGTGTTCACTGAACGCGGGTTGAGAACTGAATGTGTTAGATGTGGCCCAGAATAATCATGAAGAACCTCGTGTTCTCAGGTCATGTTTCCTTCCAGATTAGATGATTATGAGGATTTTTTGCATGATTTTTCTTCCTCTCTGCCCTTCCCTCTGCTTTTCTCCATCCTTTTCTACAGAAAGTTTGAATAAATGGCACCTTGAGCTGCTTCTCTCCAAGTTGGGGGTTAAAATAATGTTTTCCATGATGCTGTTGACCCACAAAGTTGAGTGTCACACTGAAACCCACAAATCAAAGCTGTGAAGACTGGAGAGATTCGTTCTGCTTGGGATCTCTCTCTCTGTCTCTCTCTGTTTCTCTCTGTCTCTCTCTCTCTCTAAGGAGTTATTGTTTGTAGTGCTAGGTTAGGAGGTGGGGTTAGATTTGAGATTGGCTTCATTTTTCTATCTTCTAACAGCAAATTCTACTTTAGAAATGAAGGATGGGTACTTGGACCACAAAGTTTAGTGCACAACGGCCTTCTCCTGGAGAGTTGCTGCTGGGTCCTATTTCTAACAAGTCAACGCAATGTCTCGGTTTTAAGACCCTTCCCACCCACCATCTAGAAAGCAGTCCTGATATAACGAGAGACTTCTCCCGAGCTTCTCTCTCCTCTTGGCCTGTCCAAGTCCTTGCCTCTCCTAAGAGACATGGTCAAGACTTCCCTGTAACCCAAAGCTCTGGGAACAACCCGGATGTAGCAGTTTCTGTGACCTTCTCGTGGTTGGAATCCTCCAGCCCTTTGCTATTGGAACTGAACGAGTGTGCACTCAGCGGTGTCATGCTTTGCTCATCCCTTTAGTCTCCCGGAGCCAACTCCTTGATGATCTGCCCCCAATCTCCCAATACTGCATCCTGCCACAGGCAGCCCCTAGGATGGCCCAATAATCCCCACCTCCTAGTACTCATTCTCCTGTGTAATCCCCTCCCATTGTGTGGGCAGGACCTGAAGTCTGCCTCTAACAAATAGAATATGGCAAAGGTATGGGGTGTCACTTCTGAGATTAGGTTATGAAAAGATAGCGACTTCCGTCTTGCTCTCTCTCTCTCAGTTGTCACAGCTTGCCTGCTGTACCAAAGCAAACTGCCATGTTGCGAGCTGCCCTGTGGAGCAGCCCGTGTGGCAAGGAGCTGAAGCCTCTTGTCACCAGCCAGAAAGACCCTGAGGACCTGTCAGTCACCACGTGAGTGATCTCAGAAGCTGATCCTCCCCAGGGCAAGCCTTGAGCTGACTGCAGACATCTTGATTTCAGCCTGTGATAGACTCTGAGCCAGAGACACCCAGTAAAGCTGTGCCCCAACTCCTGACCCACAGACACCTTGAGATAATAAGTGGTTGTTGTTTCAAACCATAAATTCTGGAGGAACATTATATGCAGCATAACCGATACAACCCCTTACGGAAGCTTTTCTCCAGCTTTCTCTTACAGAACAGTAGAAGCAACCTGGGGTGGGGGCTTGTTTGAAACACACACATTCAGTGCTACCCTCAGAGACTGCAATTGTTGAGTCTAGAGTGGGACCCTGAAAACTCCCTTTTTAACAAGCATCCTGGAGCTACTGATGGTGGTTCAAGGAGAAAGCATTGAGAAATGCTGCCTGAGCACCTTCTGGGATCCCTCTAACTGCAATATGTCGTTGTCACAGAGGGCCAAGGGTAGAAGCCAGCTTCATTTATGGTCATTTGATGTTATCTATGGAGAAATTTCTAAATGAAAGCATCATGCCACTCGTCATACATTGTGTTCTCCAAAGAAGGCTGCTACAATATCCCTGCTCCATAAGCTCTTCTCCAAGGTGAACTTGACCCTCCTCCCTCCTGAGGTCGAGTGTAATTCCCACCCTTGGATCTAGGCTGGCTCTTGATTCAGTTGTGACCAATAGAATGTGGAAGTGATGCTCTGTGACTTCCGTGGCTAGGCGAGGAAAGCCCTGCCTTCTGCCTGGTTCTCCAGGATCCTAGATCTAAGGGAAGCCAGTCTCCATGTAGGACGTTTGATTATCCCAAGACCACCATGCCAGAGGGGCCATGAGCACACGCTTTAGTTGACAGTCCCCACTTGGTTGTCACCCAACAGCTAGTGTCATCTGCCAGCCATGTGGGCGAGCCATCGTGAATGGCCAGCCCATTAAGCTTTCAGGTGGCATCTGATTCTGACCCTATGAGAGGTCCTCTCTTCCCAAACCCCTGGCTCACAAAGCATGAGTAAAATAAAATGGTGGTTGTAAGCAACTGGGTTTGGGGTACTTTGTAACACAGCTATAGTTGAACACTACTCAAGCTGGAAATGCAGATGAAAAGGCATGTTCTCTCTCCTTAGCTGAGTGACTAAGACCATGTAAAGAAAGAATTATAGTCAAATAATAAAATGATTGTGACTTTCTGGGAATCACGTACAAAGATGTAAGGAGTAAAGGAGAATGAGTCTGGAAGAGAAAGCCCGTATTTAGCATTTGAGCTGAGGTTTGAAGAAAGAGTGAAGCTTGCCACCATCCCAAGCCATGGGCAGCACACCCACGAGCAGCAACAAGCCCTAAGACCGACACGCACTTCAGCAGGAGTAGAGAGTTCAAGGGTGGAGTGAGGGCTGATGAAAGCGGGGAGGTCTGCCATGGACAAAGCGGCTACCATATGGGAACCTGTTATACTAAGCCAAAGAATGCTTATTTTATCCTGGTCCCAGCGGGTGAGCCATCGGGGATTTTGGAACATGCTTATCTGGGTGGTGTAAACCTCCATTTGTTGGTGAATAAAAAGCGATAACTCTTTGCCAATCAACTGAGTGGAAAAAGAGCTGAATTGCAACCCAAGCAACTTCTATTTAAGTCCTTGTGACTCACCCTATGATCGTGCAGAGATGACTTAAGGCCGGGGCCCTCCCTGTAAACACCTGCCACTTCCCCGGTTTGCAGAGATGCTGGGAGGCTAATGAGATCACACGTATGGAATGCATGCGAGCTTCTGGGAGAAAGAAACCAGACACATTTGAGATATTATTATCATCATCCCAGCTGTCTGGAAGTCAGCTTTCTAACAAACCCAAGGGTTCAGAAGCCAGAAACTTCAAAATAAAGGAAAAATAAAGAAAGGTATTTGGCCCCAGAGAAAGCAGGAAGTAGATACGGAAATGACTGAGGAGTTGGAAACAACACAAAACAGGATACGCCTGGTCGTGGAGGAAATGCCCACACTCCTTGGAGGGAAGGACAATGAAAACCAGCCATTGTGCACAGACACCCAGAAGCTGGTGATGCCACCGGGGAGGGGTGAGCAGGAAAGAAGGAAGATAGCAGGCTGGGGGAGCGGCAGAGATCAGAGGGACCGGCGGGCAGTTTAAGAACAGGGAGCGGCTGAGCTGGCCACAGATCAATGAAGTCCAGGGGGAGGGTCTGGAATGGCAGGGTGGCAGCCAGCCTCTCCCAGGCTCAGCAGCAGGACAGTTTCCAGAATGCCCTGCAGATCAGGGGGCGGGGTCTTCCTCTTTGACAACATGGATGCAGCACACTTTCTGAGCAGTGGAGTGAGAAAACACGATGTTCTAGAAGGAGCTCATGGTGTGGCTGCGTGGCGATAGGCTTCAGCGTGCCTGTGTGAGGAGGGGCCCAGGGGACAATCAGCAGCAGGTAGAACAGGCCAGGTGAGACTAACAGGTGACTAAAGAAGACAGCGGCTGTGCAGAGGGCCCTATAGATGCCCCTGTCATTCCATGGTTCAACCGCCTGGTAGACTTACGATAGCATTTCCACATGCCCGCACCCGTAAGACCTGAATCAGGTACCCTCCTCTGCAAAACACACCCCCTGAGGAAGGCCAAGGTTTCCTTGTGTTCCCCTGTCCCCACCCACATGCACTGGACCTGGAGTGAGAAAGCGGAAAAGGTGCACAAACCCAGTGGTGGGACCCTCCTTTGCAGTGCGCCTCTGCCCCCATCTTAGCCAGAAATCCTTGGCAGCCCATGACGGTTATGATGGCAAACTCAGCGGTCTCTTGCTGTAGTCTCCCACCCGCAGTCCAGACTCCAGAAGACTCTTGATCTTTGAAAAACACTTCTCGGGTTATGTTCCCTCTCCTTGTCCAGAGTGAGAGGACAGGCAGCCTTCTGTGCTTGGTCCCCGAGGCCCTGCTCCTCCTCCACACACACTGGTGTGCACTCCCCTCCCCAGGGCAGCACGTCCCACACTTGCCCGTGCCTCACCCCACACCGATTATGTCAGCATCCCTGGTGGGGCCGGGGCACGGCTTGTGTTCACTCCTCCCAGGGGATCAGCAAGAACCGATGCTCTGAGCCCCGAGCTCACCACCAGTGCCCTGGGGCTGGGCTAGAATTGCCGGCTGCAGTGCCGGCTGTTGGAACGCCTTCTCCCACCTCCCACCTGAGGCCACCCCCACGCCCCCACTCTACAGGTTATCACGGAAGGGTATTCCTCCTGTTCCTGGCTCTTGTCTTCTTTGCAACTTTACATTTCTTTGCATAAATTCTTCGATGAGTTGATGTTTCCCCCAACGGGTGGTGAGCCCTAGGAGGACACGAACTGGGCCGGTTTTGAGCAGCATGGTGTCCTTGGCACCTGTCACGGTGCCCGGCACATAGTAGGTGGCCCATAAATGTTGGATGAACAGACAGACGAATGAAGAAATGCCTCATTTTCTATAGGAACTTCTCTTCTCCCAAATATTTCCGGAAGCACACCATTCCTCTCTGTGTCCTTGCCGTCACGCTGGAGAGAGGCTGCAGATGCGGGCACTGTGCTGACTTCCCTTGTCCACTAGTTTCCAAGGTCACCGGCTACAGAGGGAAGGCTGTGAGAGGGCGGGGTCCCTCCCCTGACGTTCCCTTTGGTGGAGTGACTGGTTCCCTTTGGTGTCCGGTGCCCCGTGTTCTTCGATGGCGGGGGCGGGTGGCCTGCAGCTCTCTAGCCTCACGCTCCTCAGCCGTGCGGTGCGGGAGCCGGGGCCTGACGTCGAGGGGCGCCCCGTGGTGGTGTGCAAGGGCTGCGTATCTCCCTGGACTCACACGTCGGCTTGCCCTCCCCATGCGTGGAGGTGAATCAGACCCCTCTGGGTGGCAGGTCTGAATTTGTCCCTGAACCCTCGAGTTTCCCCTGGGGGCCACTGCATAGAGCCGGGTCTGTCTCCTGGAGCGTTGCAGGTGATTTTTTGGGAGTTTGCCATTTGCAGACTCAGCAAAGGTTTTAAAGTTTTTAATGTTATTTTCTAACTATTTACTTTTATATAATATTTGGCTTCTGGCATCAGTCGAGAATCATTTTTCACAGCACATTTTGTTACCTGGATATCGGCCTTCTGAACATGAACAGATTGAAATGTTGCAAATGCGTTTGATTTATTACATTTTCTAAAACCATGATGGGCACAGTGTTTCTCCCTCTGATTTCAGTTCCTTCTTCTGAAAACATCAAGTTTGTTCAAAATAACCTTAAAATGTAGGCTAACTGGAACCAGCAAGTTGCCCCGAGCCTGTGTAGGGTGTGAGCACCCTCTCCCAAGCCTTGGTCACAAGCAGCTGGGTTTTGGCCACTTCCCCTGTTTCCTGAAGGTCCACCCCATCCAGCAGGGCACCTCCACGGCTCTATTAGGTCTATGTGTCTACACACAGCTGTCTGTTGGCTGTCACTTTGTACCGGGGCCTGGGCCACGCCAGGAGTGGGAATGCAGAGGGCGCTTGCTCTGGACAGCAAAGGAGCCCTTGTCGCCCAGTGAAGCCTGCAAAGCCACAATGCTATGGTGGCAGAGGCGACCAAGGCGGGGCCTAGTCCTAGGCAGGCCGGGGAGCCCCAGCTAGTGGGACCTCACCCAGGGCCCGGGAGCAAGGAAGAGCATGCAGGGCACAGGGGCCCAGGGCCAGGGGGCCACTCTGGAGGGCCCAAGAGGAGCGGGGTAGAGGGGCCAGTTCAGGGCCACCGGCAGGCTATCCTAGGACTTGGGGTTTTACCCTGCAGGCCAGACACTTTGGAAGATATTCTTTAAACTAATGAAACTTTGTTTCAGATGAACACATATGCAGAGGCCCAACGTGTGAGACAGAGGAGGAGTGGCTAAGGCCCAGAGCCTTTGACTTCCCCACCACCCTCTCACGGGCTGAGGGTCTCCCTCGCCTGCAGAGCACCGTTTGAAACCCACGGGAGCGCGTCCCCCATGGTCAGGGGCGTGTCTGAGCTGGGGCAGCAGTTTCTCACCTGCTGTGTCCCTTTGCCTGGTCCTGCCTACTCCCCCGGGGCCACATTCTGCAGCGCTGTGCACCCGCGGAGGCTGAGGCTGCTGGCTGTCCCACTGTCCCCTCCTCTTTACTGTCAGATATGGAGCTGGTGCTGCCCGCCTCGTGTGCCCTGTGAGAACGCAGTAGGTAACGGGCGGTGACACCCAGAGCGTGTGCACAGTCAGCCTGCACCTAGAGCAGCTGCGGCGACCACGCCCCACGTGCGTTCCCCAAGCTCATGGGGCACCAGTAGTGGAGAACCTTCCTGAGAAGCTGCACCTGCACACAGGGGACACAGTAGAGGCCCACCAAGGCTGCTGTGCTCCGTTTTCCTTCCTCTTCCCGATGACACAGGTCCAGCCGCCTCCTTCAGGAACCCCCGCCTTTACTGGTCTCATCCTTGGACGTGGTACCTGGGGCCGGAGCCTAGTTTCTGGCTTTGTTTGAAAAGGTAGACCAGTTCTGGGAGGTATGTATGACAGCGTGGATGACACTTCACGAATGGAAAAGCAGGCCCTGAAAGCTAATGTTGCCTTTTCATCCTAAGAGAGAGCTGGCCGCAGAGGCGGGTGTTGGGGCCGGACTCCCCAGGAGTAGATGTGTCCTTGTTTCCTGCAAAAACAAACAGGACACAGAGAAGTGATGCCATGTGCCTCCACTGGAAAGTGGAGAAGAGCATGTGAGCCCTCCACACGGTGGGGGGCATGAGGTTGGACCCCACATAGGACAGAACGAAAGGAAATTGTGCTAAATGGCTGCAGGATGGTTCGAGTTTGGTACCAGGAGAAGCAAACCAACAAACCAGGGAGTAGGCACCAAGAGCCTTTGGGAGCTGCCAAGGGTTTGCCCGGGGAGGCTGTCTGGATGCCTTTTAGTTGGGCGGGGGCTGACGCGGAGACGGAGCAAGCGGCCATTGTTGCTCCAGCTCAAACCCAGCTCTGAGGCTCCTCTGCACGGCCCTCGCATTACTTTCAGGATGTGAAAAGTGGCGTCTCCACACCCCCCACCTCCCCACCCCCATGATAAGATGTTGTTTTTAAGATGAGTTCTGCTGCTCAGGTCTCCTTTCCAGAGGTTTCCTGGTGCCACGCAACAGCAAACAGAGGTGGCAAAGAGATGCTAATGGATCTGCCAAGGGATGCAAAAGTGTCCCCACCCCCAAAAAAGGCACTGCTTTTCTCTCTTGCTCTATGAGCTCTGAATTTTATCCAACAGTGTTTCAAACATTTGAGCAGGAATGGCGGGGCGAAGGTCATTGGCTGGCGAGGGTCATCAAGTGTGAACTTTCCTGACCTGAATCCCTTGGCAGCTGTTCCCAGACACCTGCACCATGTTTTCAAAGTGCAAGAGCAAAGAGGAATCAGGTATGCAGGGACAGAACTGTTTGTGTCCTGTGTTGTCTTCTGTCTGTGCACGTTACAAAGCATTTGTATGATAATTTAAAACACTTTGGCAAAGAGGGTTTAACGCAAGGAAGATTTCTTTGTGTCACAAAGACAGGAAGGATGCTGCTTGACAATCATTCTGGACTCTGAGGATCACGGAGGAACTGGGGGACATGAGTAATTCCAGTTCTCAGTGTACGTGAACGGTCTGCCACGTAGGGCCTAACGGTGATGCTTATGTTAATCCGTGCTCCAGCGCCTGACAAATTCTGACTCATTTTGTTCAAGTACTTATCTGTTAATGGATGTGAAGTTAAAAAAAAAAGTAAAAACTAAACCTCAAAGAAAGTGTTCTTGAAGAAATTTCACCTTTAATAAAATTGTCATCATTTGAAATAATGGATGAGAGGAGCCGAGGTTCATTAACCTCTACGATGCCCGAGTGGCACCCGGAGTGGAGGGCAGCCTTCCTGACACAGCACACAGGCCAGCCCAACCCAACGGTCTCTTTAGGGCAGGGAAGTGTCTCAGCTGGGGTCCTGTGTTGTTTGCAGAGCAGCAGTTGGGGGGGTGCTGTTTTACCCAGATCATTGTTTCCACTTATGGTTGTAAATATTTTAGATCAGGGCTTTTTGACTTTAATATATGCTTGAATCCTCTGCATATCTTGTTAAAATGCAAAGTCTCATTCCCTAGACCTGAAATTCTGTGTTTCTAGCAAGCTCCCCAGATCCACGGACCGCTAACTCTTATAATCCTCCCCACAGCGCTATGGATTAAATACTATTACCCCTTTTATTGTTCAGATAAGAAAACCGAGGCACAGAGACTTGAAGGCACTTGCTCATGGCTGTGTAGGCGTTGGTCACAGGGCCAGATTCAAATGCAGGTGTTCTCCCAGTGGGGGCTGACTCTCTACTCCCACCTGGCGTGGATGAGCCAGACCAAGTTGGTAGGAGGTGAGACAGTCGGCATTCTGTCCCCACCCCAACCCCCCACACCCCTGCCAGCAGCATCCCACGTGGGGCTGAGTTTACACCCTCACTTGCTCCCCATGTCCTCGGGAAAGGCAGTGCGGCGAGGGGAGGGCTGAACGTCCTCCCTCCCCACGTGCAAGGAGACGGTCCAGAGGGAAGCTGTAAACATTTTAGAGGATTACATCTCAACGAGGATGCCTGCTAATAGAAGAAGGTCAAAGAAGATCCAGAGGCTCCTAAGACCCCAAATGTCCAGGGTCAGCAGTTTTTTTTTCAAGTTAATGGAAACAAGTCTTTATTAAGTAACTTTTAATATCATAAAAATAAAACTCTTAGGGGCCGCCCTGGTGGCGCAAGCGGTTGGGTGCACGCACTCCGCTGCCGCGGCCCAGGGTTCGCCGGTTCGGATCCCGGGCGTGCACCCACGCACCGCTTGCCAGGCCACGCTGTGGTGGCGTCCCATGTAAAGTGGAGGAAGGTGGGCACGGATGTGAGCCCAGGGCCAGTCTTCCTCAGCAAAAATAGGAGGATTGGCAGATGTTAGCACAGGGCTGATCTCCTCACAAAAAAAATAAATAAATAAATAAAAATAAATAAATAAAACTCTTAGAATTCTCTTTACAACAAATATATAACATCAGTGATTTGGCGATCTTAAGTTAAAGGCCTTTTATCATAAAATATGTTTTTAAAGTTTTAAATTTTATTTGAATGGAGTTTATAATCCTTATGACTTCCCTGCAAATACATAACAAAAGAGTGTAGTAAAATTAGCAAATACTAAACTGTATTGATAATTTATAATTCCTAGCTGGTGGTTTTTAGAGACAGTACACACACCTAATATATGTCGATTCCTTGACTTACCAGTTGCAGTGTACAATGCAACACAACACAAAGTACACACTTGGTGAACATTTGTCCTTAATGATGAGACTGCAGCTCAAGATTAGGTTTCAAATCTGACATTTAACTATTCTAAAAGCAATTAGTATTATCCCATAATATACCATCAAGGCAACTTTTTACACTGAAAAAATCAAAATAAAAACTGTCATTTGTAAACTTTTACACAAAATGTAACTCTTCAAGTGGAAATAAAAAATAAAATTTGTCTATTTCCTATTCAATACACATAGGGTTTCAATCTTTATTATATTGAGAAATAAGCTCTTTTGTGTTGGGAATACACAACTGAAAATTGCTCGTCATCCCAAGAACAAGGACAACCACACCTTGAACAAGAAATGACAGTCAACAGACACAACAGTGAGATGAAGCAGGTGTTGGAATGATCTGACAGTCACCATAAAACTGCTTCAACAAGCAACTGAATCCTCTTGAAACAAATTAATTTTTTTTTTTTTTGGTGAGGAAGATTAACCCTGAGCTAACATCTGTTGCCCATCCTCCTCTTTTTGCTGAAGAAGATTGGCCCTGGGCTAACATCCATGCCCATCTTCCTCTACTTCATATGTGGGACGCCTGCCACAGCATGGCCTGATAAGTAGTGTGTAGGTCCTCTCCCAGGATCTGAACCCATGAACCCTGGGCCACCGAAGTGGAGCACACGAACTTAACCACTATACTGCCAGGCTGGCCCCATAAATTAAAAAATTTTGCTAGCAAAGAAATAGGTGATATGAAAAAGAATCATATGAAAATTATAGAACTGTATTATAATCACAAAAATAAACCAAAGCAAAAAAAAAAAAAAACCCACCAAACCCCAACAAGCTTCCTGGGTGGGTTCCATAGAAGAAGGGAGATGACAAAGACAGGATCGGTGAACCTGACGACAGAGTTGTAGAATTTACCCAAGCTGAACAACAGGGAGACAACAGACTGGGAGAAATACAGACAAAACCATCTCTGGGCCTGCGGGACAACACCACAGGAGCTGACATCGGTATCCTCGGAGCTCCAGAAGGAAGATAGAGAGGGAGACTGAAAAATATTTGAAGAAATAATGGCTGAAACCTTTCCAAATATAGCAAATAGGATAAACCCAAGGAAGTTCATGCCAGGACACTTCTAATTAAACACACATGATGTCATATCCCAGAGCGTGCTAGAGTGGGCTCTGCCACGGAGCATCCACACAGGCCATGTGACAAAGAGGGACATGCCACCACCCACAGACATAGCCTCCCAGTGGCTCCTAGTGAGTCCTTCCTGCTGTTCAGATGAGGTCCTGGCCTGCAAGGATGGATGGGGACAGTTCCTGGGAGGGTCACAGGTTAGCTGGGGAGGTGGACTCATCGACAATCCACCATGGTGAGTTTATGATGATTTTGTCCCTGCCGCTCCAATGAGGCTTGCCTACTGAGAAATCCCTCCTACCCTACACGTCTGTAAAGTGGGTGTACAAGCTCCTGGGCTCTCTGAGTGCAGGACACAAATAACATAGAAGATAGTTTTATAAACACCTTTTTTTTTTTTTAACATTTTAAAGAGTTGGAGCCAGTTCCTCCCTACTTTTGTGGCTCTGCCGCTCTGACTTCAGACTCCTGGTGATGAGCTGCTCAGCTGGATGGTCCCCTCTCTCTTGGCATCAGGACTCCATGCTGTGAATGCAAGAGATGGTTTAAGAAAATGATTGTCCATTTCTACAGCTCAACACTCAAGGGAGATGAGGCTTCTCCCATGTGTTCTGGGTTTCTCGGCACGTCTTTGAAACTGTTTAGCGATCTCCTGAAATTACCTGCTGAAGGTGAGTTTCTTTTCCCTACAAGGACTCTAGAATAATACCTTGACAAACTCAGAATTTCGTAGACTATATAAGTCATCTCCATCCCTGACTGCTTGCCTGTACACCAGCTGGCAACTCATAAATTCTTTTTAGTAAGTTTAAAGGCAATAGACACTTAGACTTTAGTAGTTTTGATATTCCTGCAAAAGGCTCGCAGGCTCACGTACATTTACACATCTGTTGGATGGTGGACTGGCGGGTGAAGCCCCAGTTCCTCTGGGAGCTCCAGCTTGCAGGAGCAGGCAGAGCGGCTTGTGGGCAGCCTCAAGCACAGACTCAAATGGGCTCCAGGGGCCACACCAGGAGCCTGGGTGTGCCACAACCCAGGTACAGGATGTAAGGGGACACTGCACCTGTTACAGCAACCTTGCGTGCAGCCTGTGGCGTTATCTGACCAAGCCAGGTTCCGGATCTCTTGTTTGATTATTTTGTACCTTTCCTCCCTAACCCCACCTGCCTGCGCTCTCAGCTGGGACTTTCCCTTTTCCCTCATCCCTTCCTCACCAGACCCTCAACGCTTACTTCTTCTGCACACACCTTCTCTTTTCCTCTCCTGGGACAACTAACCTTCCCTCTCTCACCAAAGTGCAGTTCTCCACGTGCGTCCTGGGCTTTGTCTTTTCCTACTTTATCATTTCCGATCCTCTCCCCCTATGGGATCATTCTCAATCCCTTAAATGTGCTTCAGTATCTTCCATCCCTAAAAATAACAAGGTCCCCATCCGAGGCTTCCCCAGCTGCTGGACGCCAGGCCCAGCGCCTCTTGCGTGGGCCACTTCCTTCCCACGCTCACAGTTCCTTCTCAAGCTGCGCCACCACATGGTTTTCTGTAATCGTAAACTGAGCATGTTCTAAACCTTCCCGTGGTTTCTCCTTGTACTTCAGATAAACAATCCCAACTCCTACGACTGGCCATCTAGGCGTGGCATGACCTGTTCCATCTGTGCCCCACTCCACTCCAGAACCCCCTTCCCTGCGACTACTCCATTCCAGCTGCTGACCCTCCCATGATAGCTTGAAGACACCAAACTCCTCTCTGCCTTAGGAATCTTGCCTGTGTTTGCTCTGCAGAAATGCTCTTCCTCATGCTGTTTATATGGATGTTATAACTGTGACATCCTCACAAAGGGGAAGGCCACCCAACCCCATTTATATTATATCCCTGCACGGGGTTTACCCAAAACCACGTCAACAGAAGCCTTTCACCACAGATTGCGTGGGCGACGGGATTATGAGCTGGGAGCCCACGTCTTTCCTTCCCTTTGGCTGGGATCCAATTGCTTCCTTGTTATCTGCTGCTGAGGTGCTTCACAGTTCTTTACCATTCTGGCTGCTGGTAAGAGCTCGAGTAAATAAACTTTGTTTAGGAAAAGTAACATTAGCCAGCTTTGATCTGACATTGACATTGTTTTTCTGCAATGAGCCCTTCTCAGTCAGTGGGCTGGTTAGCCCATGCAGGGGACAGGCTGGGACAGACACTCCCACCTTGTAGGGCTTAATGCAATCCCAAAGTTTCTCATGCACAGCACAGTCCCGTGTGGGTCGAGGGGTCTTCTGCTCCACGTGGTCACTCAGGACACCAGGCTCCTTCTGTCCTGGTTCCTGGAGTTCTCTCCCTTCACCTGGCAGATGGGAGAAAAGAGCAGGGATTCCGTGTAGATTCATGGGCAGGTCAGGGACGGTGCACGTCGATTCCGCTCACACGCCATTGTCCAGAACTCAGTCACAGGGCCTCACCTGATGCTCCAAGAAGCTGGTAAACACCACTGACAGGTATGTGCCAGCAAGAAAGGAGAGCACAGGTACAGGTGAGAATTAGCCATTTCTGCCGCATCAGCACAATCTCGCAAATCTAGAAAGCATCCACAGTTCAGATGTGTCAATAAACCCGGAAAACAAAGGCAAACCTAAACACGAGCCAACAGTCCAAAGCCAAAACCATTTGGAGAAAGAAAACATGGTCTCAAAAGTGGTTTCCAAGCTAATCTATACCAGCCAGCATCTGTCGCGACCACAGTCCCAAGTCAGTGGTCAGACCAGCTACAGACCTGCAGCTGCTCAGTGCTGCCAACAGGACGTGGTGCCCACGGCAATGCACTGAGTCACCAACCGCAGTTGCTGGCCTGCCTGAGTCAGATCCATCTGCTCGGGGGCTGCCACATAATCAGGCCCCCCCAGGCAGGGGATAGGTGCCAAGCCAAAGACGGCTGATTGGGAAATCCCAGATTGGACATCTGCTCTTTCGAGAGGTCCTCTGGGTTGGCCCACCACCCCAGCAGGACTCCCCTCCTTGCTTCCCCCAACAATAGAAGAAAGGATGCTTCCAGACGCTTCTGGCTGCCAGAGCCCCGGCTGTCTTTCTCTGAGGGCCTCGGACACCCCTGAGGCTGAGTTGGGAGCCGAATGCGTGCCCTCGAAAAGCTCTGCTGGGACTTTCTGGGTGGAAGCCATGGTTTCCAAGGGGACAAAGTAGCCTGCAAAAGAAGCGTCCAGATGATGCCAGATAAGCTTGGGCCATGCCCAAGGGAAGGCAGCGAGGAGGGAGCGGCAGCTTCACATATGGGCCAGAAGCCCGGGAAAGAAAACACGAGGCTGGCCGGTTTCACCCCACAGAAGTGGCAGAGAACGTGGTTCCAGCGCCCAGGCGGGGCTGGCCCGATTAGAATTTCCCACTCCACCTCTAAGCTGTGTGACGCTGGGAAAGTGGCCTGATTCCACTCTGCCTCAGTCTCCTCCCCCATAAAATGCAGATGATCACCCCTAGGTTTGTTAGGAGGACTGAGTTACATAAAATGCTTGCACAGGCCTCACCCACAGTGGGCACTCATGGATGTCATAGGCTGTTGTCATTTACTAGACAAGACTTCCCACACGAGAACCTGAGCCCGCACGCCCGGCCCTCCCTCCGTGTGAACCCTCGGCATGTGCACACCTGGACCTATGCTGTCCAACACCAAGGTCCTGGCCACATATGACCACTTACAAGTAAATTTAAATTCGTTCAAGTGAAATTAACATGAGAATCGAGTTTCTCTGTGCTCCATAGCCGTGTGTGGCTAGCACGGTGGACGTCACCAATACAGAACATCTGCATCCTCACAGAAAGCTCTGCTGGAGGGTGCTGGTCCAGACAGGAGCAAATGGACAGGGAGGTGCTGCTTCCCCACCTGCTGACCTGAGTCAGGGGAGAGCGTTTCTGAGACTCGTCAGGGCACCATAGTGGGCACGGGGGCTGCTCAGTGGTCTCTGCCATGTGGCCACAGATGGGGAGGGGCTGGAAAAGAAAACCCAGATGCATCAGAGACAGACGCTTGACTGCCAGGGAACGTGCCCCTGCCAATGTCTGGGCCAATTTCAGGGACCTCAGGGGGGTCCCTTCCAGGGTGAGCCGTTGGAAGTGCAGAATGGGCCTGAGAAGCGAGGCAGATCCTCACACTCAGAGCAGGTCAGTCTTTTGAAGAGAAATAGAGGAGTGAGGCCATCGGGAAGAAACAACAACAACAACAATAATAATATAACAAAAGCAGGTAATAATTATTAAGCATGTGAAACATTTCAGGCCTGTTTCCAAATAATAAACATGCATTTGTGCATTCTAAACCAACAATAACTCCATGGGGTAGGTATGACTCTTATTTCCATTTCACAGACGAGGAGACGGAAACAGGCTCGGTGACTGCTAAAGGTCACATAACTAAAGAGAAGCAGAACTGGATTTGAACCCCCCACCAGTACCCCCGCCCCCCGCATTAGGACTCCGGAGCGTGCACGCTGTCCACCTGCTCTGCCCGCTGAGTTCTAACCTGTAGCCTCCCAGAGTCTCCGAGAGAGGGTCCTTCTCCAAGATGTGTGTGCATGTGTGCCTCTCTATGCAGGTGAGCAGCGTTTATAATATCAGTATGTTTTACGTGCTTTCGTGTTTATATCAGAAGTCACAAATGGATGGCCTGATGCCTCCTTTTTTTTTTCCTTTTCCTTTTTTTTTTTGGCCTAAGTGTTTTGGGAAAAAAAAGTACAATATTTTAAAGGCGTATATTTAAAGTTTTTTTTCTACTTCCAGGTTTTCTTGAAAAATGGCAAGCTCTGGCAACTCTCTGCCCACCTTCTTATATGTAACTGTTAGCTGGAACTGAGTATCGGGGTTCCATTTAAGCAACATGATCCTCTTCCTCCCAAACATCCACACATTTCTCCTGTAGGCACTTCTTTTACAGCTTTATAGAGCTATAATTGACATGCAAGTAACTTCACATATTTACAGTATACAATTTGTTGAGTTTTGATATATGTGAACATCCGTGAAACCACCACCAAAATCAAGATAATGAACACATCCATCACCCCCAAAAGATCCCTGTTTCCCTCACATTTACCCCCCCAGGCAACCACTGGTCTACTTCCTGTCACTGTAGGTTTGCTTGCCTCTTCTAGAATTTTATATACATAAAAGCATATAGTATACATCCTTTTATATGGCTTCTTTCACTATATAACTATTTGGGATTCATCCTTTTTCTTCTGTGTCAGTAGTCCATTCCTTGACTGATGAGCAGTGCTCCATGTTATGGATCTGCCACTGTCTGTCTATCTGTTCCCATGGGGCTGGACATTCAGGTAGCTTTCAGTTTTCAGCTATTTCTAATCAGTCGCTATGAACACCCATGAACAAGTCTTTGTGTGGACTCATGTATGGAACCGTGTCTATGCTTATGGCCATGTCCACTCCACCGGGCAATCTGTTATCAGGCCCATGCACGCCTGGCTGAGTCCCTGGGATAAGAGTGAGTGGCTCGTCTAATCTACAGGAAGTCTCCTTTCCTCTGTCCTGTCTACACCCGCTCTACAGCTTTAATCTTCTTGTAGATGCACCTCTCTCCCTACCATGGGTGGAACTGTGTCTCCTAAAAAAGGGTATGTTGGAGTCCTGACCCCCAGCAGCTCAGAATGCAGCCTTATTTGGAGACAGGGTCTTTACAGAGGTAATTCAGTTAAAATGAGTTCATTAGCGTGGGCCCTAATCTAATATGGTGTCCTTAGGAAAAGGGGAAATTTGACACAGAGAGAGACACACACAGAGGGAGACCACATGAAGACACAAGGGGAACAAGCCAAGGAAAGGTCTACGGCCAAGGAGAGAGGCCTCAGGAGGAGAGGGGCCTCTGGAGGAGAGGGGCCCCGGGGGGAGAGGGGCCCTGAGGGGAGAGGGGCCCCTGAGAGAGGGGTCTCAGGGGGCAGAGGGGCCCCAGGGAGACAGCCCCTTGGACCCCTCGATCTTCTGGCCTGCGGGACTGTGAGAGCAAGAAACTGTGTTGAAGCCGCCTGGCTTGTGGGCCTTTGCTCTAGCAGCCCTAGAGACGCATACTTACTCCTACTGCAGGAGAATCCGTTTCTGCCCCGTGCGGCCCTGGGCCAGGTGATGACCCAGTGAGAAGCGTCAGGATGCGCCTGGAGGCCTTTGGCTCAGGGACCTGCAGCGGCTGTCAAGGCTCCAGTCAGAGCCCTGGGCTGAGTGGTTGCCAGACACACACACACATGGGTGCTCCGGGCCCCTATGTCGCCCTTCCTCCCACCCTCTTGTTGACTGTGGAATGGTCCCTGTGCTCCACAGGAGTCCCAGGTGATGTCTGTGTGTCTGTCCTGAGGGTACAGAGGACTGAGAAACCATCTGATCCAACTCCTCATTTAATAGGAAGATTGGAAACCACTGAGGAACTCTGACTGCAAGTCAGCTCTGAGCAAGATCTCCTCCACGAAGACTTCCATTCTTGTGCTCCGCTTCCTTGTTTTGGTAGAAGAGAGAACAGATTGATGCAAGATGACTCCCTTATCTTTTATGGCCAGGCCGTGCATCACTGTGCGACACTCCCATCACACTGCTCTCCTGGGAATTTGGCATCCACACCGGAGGTCCAACGATGACATGGAGCTCATTTTTAGCGGTGGGCACAGTGAAGGCTGTGCCAGGGTCCCCAGGCAGAACTGCATGGCAGGTGCACATTCCCAAGCACCCTCCTGCCTCCCCGGACACTCTCTGCCACAGAGCCCCTGTCCCTGGAGTCTCTGTCCCTGGTGCTCTCTCCAGTGGGTCCGACTTGACCCCGGGTCATCCCTAGCTATAAATACAGCAACATGCATGCGCGTGCACACACAGACACACACACACAGCCTTCTTCTTGCCACAGATCAAACACAGCTGGAGAACAATAAAGATGTGTGTGAGTGTGTGTCTTTTAATAATTGAAGTAATTCATACTAAGGGCTTAATCATCTCAGGAAGTTTTGCATATTAACAAGTGAGCTAATTAACTCAAAGATATACTTATTTGGCAAAATGTTTTGAAAGTATTCATGTATAGCTAGTTTTCTGACTTTTTTTTTTTTTACAAAGTTTTGTTTAACAGACGTGTCAGGGGCATACGTGGTAAAAATCCAGGCTGCATAGAGGAAAGGAAGCGAAGTGCGCAAGTGCCTCTCCTGAGCTTCCCTCCACCCTCCGTGCTGAGCCCTCCACTCAGGGAGCCCCGTGGAGCAGGCCCTGGTGTAAACTCCCCAAGGAGCACCATCGCATGCCCCTGGAGTCGTATGCTTTAAAATCGGCCCAATCGAGCCATTTTATGCCATTATTCACACAATGTAGGCCCATGCTTTTCCCACTTAATATGTCATTGATCTCGTTCTCCATCCCCACATATAGATTGACCACGGTGCTCAAGGAATACGTGATAAATTGATAAATGGCCGAGTTGTTATCTTATGAAACATGTGAGATACTTTCCTGAGTGGATGTAGCACAATGTGTGACGGTCCCTGAGTGATGCGGATTCAGACGGTTTCTCTTCTTTGCTTCGTCTTTGCTGTTACAAACAGGACTGACAGGACCATCCTTCCATGTCTCTCCAGGCATGACTTTTGTTAGCGTACTTGCGGGATAAATTCCTAACAGGGAACTTGCTGAGTCAAAGGATATTTTCTTTAAAAATCGTAATGACTGTTGCCAAATCCCTCTCCGAAGAGTCGTACCCACGCACATTCCCACATCAGCTGAGGGTCTGCCTGGCTTGCCACTGACCACATCCGGGCGTTCGTCATCTCTGTAGTCAAGGCCCATCTGGTAGGGAAAACGTGGTACCTGTTGTTCGGATGTGCTGTACTGAATCCTGCGGGAGCTTTAGAATCTCCTCATTTGGCTATTAGCCATGTTTACATCTCGTGTGCGCACTGTCCCAGGACACTCACACGGGCACCCACTGCGGTGACTGCTCACCTTCTCCATGATTGTCTCTGTCTTAGGGATACACGGAAGCCCCTTAGGAAAAAAACAGCCACTTGTCAAATATGTCAGATGTTTCTTTCCAGACCATCGTGTTTTTAAACTTCTCTTCCCTATACAGGATTTAAATTTTATTCCCATGGTCTAATCTTTTCATCTTTTCCACACTGGCTTTTGCTTAGGGGTGCTCATTTTAATAGCGGGAGAACTTGCTTTTAGGGTCATTGTCTTGTCCAATTAACCCTATTCCAATGCCAGGAAGAAACATCTTGCAGTTTTTACCGTTGACTGTTGATCCAAAGTAAGAGACTTTAAAAACAAAAAGATGCAAGATGAACAATGGCTTCAAATTCAACTTTAGAGGAAATAGTCTATCTGATTTCTAAATGCATAGAAGGTGTTTAAAAAATAATTGTTAGAAATTACAGACCTAAATAACTGTCAAGATGGTTCATGCTCACGGACTGGAAGACTCAATATTGTTAAGATGTCAGTGCTACCCAAGCAACCTACAGACTCAATGCAATCCCTTTCAAAATTCCAATGGCCCTTTTTGCAGAAAGGGAAAAGCTGATCCTCAAATTAATATGGAATTGCAAGGGGCCCCAAATAGCCAAAACAATATTGAAAAGAAAGAGTGAAGTTGGAAGACTCACACTTCTTGATTCCAAAACTTAGTACAAAGCTACGGTAATAAAAATAGTGTGGCACTAGCAGAAGGATACACATATAGACCAATGGAATAGAATTGAGAGTTCAGAAAGAAACTCACACATCTATGGTTAATTGACTCTCAACAAGGATACCAAGTCCATCCAATGGTGAAAGAGTATTTTCTTCAAAAATGATACTCAGACAACTGTATATCCACATGTAAAAGAATAAAGTTGACCCCTACCTCACACCATGTACAAAAATTAACTCAAAATGTATCAACATTCTATATAAAAGAGCTCTAACCATAAAACTCTTGGAAGAAAATAGTATAGGGGTAAATCTTCATGAGTTAGATTTAGGAATAGATTCTTAGATGTGACATCAAAGGCATGAGCAGCAAAATAAATAAAATAGATAAATTGGACTTCTCAAAATTAAAAACTTTTGTGCATCAAAGAACATTATCAAGAAAGTGAAAAGATAACCTACAGGATGGGAGAAAATATTTGGAAATCATGTATCTTAGGTTAATATCCAGAATGTAGAAAGAACTCCTAAAATTCAACAATAAAAAGACAAACAACCCAATTAAAAAATGGGCAAAGGGTTTGAATAGACATCTCCAAAGATGGTATACAATGGCCAATAAGTACATGAAAAGATGCTCAACATCATTAGATATCAGGGGAATTCAAGTCCAAACCACTATGAGAAACAACTTCACATCTACTACAACAGATGTAATTTTCAGAAAAAGGAAAAAAGCAAGTGTTGGTGAGGATGTGAAGAGATTGAAACCGTCATGCACTGCTGGTGGGAAGGGAAAAAGGTGCAGCTAACATGAAAAACAATTTCACAGTTCCTTAAAAAGTTAAACATAGAATTAATAGATGATGCATAAATTTCACTTCTAGGTCTATACCACAAAGGAATTGAAAGCCGGGACTTTAACAGATGCTTATACATCAGTGTTCATTGCAGCATTATTCACAATAGCCAAAAGGGGGGACAACCCAGGTGTCCATCCACAGATGAACGGGTAAACGAAAGGTGGTCTATCCACACAATGGCACATTATTCAGCCACATAAGAATGAGATTCTGATATGTTCAACAACAGCCTTGTAAACATAACATTAAGTGAAATAAGCCAGACACAAAAAGAAAAATATTGTATGATTCCACTTACATGAAACACCTAGAATAGGTAAAGTCATAAAGGCAGAAAGTAGATTAGTGTTTACCAGGGCAGGGAGGAGGAGGGAATGGGGGATTATTGCTTAATGATCATAGAGGTTCCATTTGCGGTGATGAAAAAGTTTGCAACTAGATAGCGGTGATGGTTGTACAACATTATGAACGTAATTAATGTTTGTTACTGAATTGTACACTTAAAATGGCCAGAATGGCAGATTTTATGTTCCATACATTTTATCACAATTTAAAAAATAATAATAATTTAATATACCCCAAACCACTGAATTTTGCAATTTAAATGGATGAATTGTGTGGTATGTGAATTACATGTCAATAAAGCTGTTTAAAAAATTATTCTTGATCCAGCCTGGCCACTAACTCTCAATTACTTCAGATTTCATAACTTCCTTGCAGAGACACTTAGCAAAAATGATCATCTCCTGAAAATGATGAAAAAAAGAAGTAGCCCTGTGCTCAAGTTCAGAGTCACAAAGGAATGCCTGGTGACCTCACTGGGACTTCAGAGCTGGCCTTTGCCACCACCTCTTTGGGATACAGAGTGAAGTGGGAAGCATGTCCAGTACCTCAGGTCAACTCCCAGGGCCTCAGTTACTCCATCAGCGAAGTTAGACCCTGGGACAGGTGTCTGCAGCCCCCTGATCTGGTGTTGCAGGAGCCAGCCGAGAACCAGGGAGATCCTGGCCATCAGCTTCTTTGCATCCAGCTCCTCAGCTCTGCTTTCATTCCTCCACCCTGAAGGATGACAGGTACCTGACGCCTGAGCCATCGGCAGTGAGTGATCCCCGGTGACCCGACCTGCTGTGTGGTATCTCCTACATTAACCACCTGGGGCACTTTCAGACCACTTCATTTGCTCCGGTCTGCACCAGGGCACCAAGAGGAAGCTGCACTTTCCACGGCACACACTGGCACATGCTGGCACACCTCACCATGTGGGGAAATCAAGGCAGGCCTCCCGTTAGAGTGAGATTATCAGATTGCCGAGAAGTGTTCAGTCACGAATAGCTTTGTTTTCTCTAACTTGGCCTTGGCTAGAGTCAATTTTCCTTACATTCAGGACAAATTGGATCTTTGTTCAAGGTTAGCCAGCAAGGCAAGCAAATGCTGGCAAAAAGCCAGGGATAAAGAAAACACTCCTGCTAACCTGTGTAGAAGAGGGAAGAGGTAGAGAGGATGTTTCTGCCCTGGCCAGTTTATCCACATCAAGGGAACGGGACCCGGAACTTAGGGTACTTAATGGAAGAGTTCCTTTTTTTTCAACCACATTTTAGAGATATAATTCACGTGCAATACAATTCATTCATTTTAAGTGTGCCATTCAAAGGCTTTTAGTATGTTCAGAGTTGTGCATCCATCATTACAATTAATTTTAGAACATTTGCTTTACTTCAAAACGAAACCCCACACCTCTTAGCCATCACCCCTCAATTACATCCCCCCCAAGTCCTAGTGGGGGGGTGGTGTAACATTAATCTACTTCTGTCTCCTCTCTAAATTTGCCTATTACAGAGATTTCACATAAATGGAGTTATACACTACGAGTTCTTTTGTGTCTGACTTCTTTGACTTAGTATAATGTTTCCAAGGTTCATCCTTGTCGTATCAGTGCTTCATTCTTTTTCACGTTAAATAATAATCTGTTGTGTGTATTTATCACGTTTTATTTCTCCATTCATCAGCTGATAGACATTTGAGCTGTTTTTACTTTTTGGCTATCATGAATAATGCTACCATGAACATTCATGTACAAGTTTTTGTGTGGACGTATGTTTTCATTTCTTTTGGGTATCCTAATGGGTACAAGGTTTCTTTTGGGGAAGATGAAAATGTTCTAAAATTAGAGTGTGGAAATGGTTGCTTACCTTTGTAAATATACTAAAAACCATTGAACTGTATACTTCAAATGGGTGAACTTTATGCTGAGTCGTATGGTAACCCTATGACTGAACATTGGAAGAACTACCAGAATGTTTCCTAAGCAGCTGCATCCTTTTACATTCCCACCAGCAATGTGTGAGGGTACCACCTCAAATACTGCTTAAAATAAAAAGCCATTTTGGAAAACAGTCTGGCAGTTCCTCAAAATGTTAAACATAGAGTTACCGTATGACACAGCAATTCTGCTTCTAAGCGTATATGCAAGAGAAACAAAAATGTATTTCCACACAAACATTTGTGAATGAATAATGCAAAAACCTGTGAATGAATAATAATAGAAGCATTATTCATAATAGCCAAAAAGTGAAAGAGCTAGCCATAGAGGCCACTCATTGTATGATTGCATTTAAATGGATTTCCAGAAGAGGCAAATTTATAGAGACAGAAAGTGGATTAGTGGTTGCCAGGGGCTGGGAGGGGGCACAGGTGGGGAATTAGAGGGCGGGAGTCCTAATGGGTACAAGGTTTCTTTTGGGGATGATGAAAATGTTCTAAAATTAGAGTGTGGCTATGGTTGCTCAGCTTTGTAAATATACTAAAAACCATTGAACTGTATACTTCAAATGGGTGAACTTTATGGTATGTCAATTACCTATCAATAAAACTGTTTTAAAAAGATAGAGGGAGACAGAATTAAGCCTCATTACTCTGTGCTTCCAGCCTTACACTTTTCCCCAGACACGTATTGGGATTTAGTTAGTCTATCTGTCTAACTCTCTCTCTCTCACACACACTGTTAGGATCTTTTTCTTTTCTCTTCATCTTTCAAAAATATCAATGAGATGGAAACTCTTCCTAGTGTAAGAAGATACTGCCAATCTTGTTGAAGTCTCAAGTAGAGAGGCAGAGGAAGGTGACCTTTAGGGCTTTGGTTTCCAGGACCAAAGGGCCTGTGAAAGTCACATGGGCCTTCTTCCTCCTGTTACAAACTCATCAAGGTGTGGATAAAATGCAATGCATTAAAAATACATGCAGATGCCAGGGCCAGAGTATCGAGGACACTGCAGCTGGAGTGGAGAAATAGGGCCAAGGCTGTGAAGCCCAGGGCACAGGGTCGGGCACAGGTCTGGCTGCACACAGGCTTCAAGGAGGGACAGGGCCCCTTTGTCTAGTAAGGGGAGACACATCCCCCTAAAGGAGGGGCTGTGGATGGCTGCCACCTCAGTGATGGGAACTGGGAACCCCTGCCCAGTGAGCGTGGGGCACCACCACCATGCTTGGTTCTATCTGGGCCCTGTGTGAAAAAATAACACAATGCCTGAGGCTAGGAACAAGTGAGCGTGACAGGCTGAGTTCTTGAGAATATACCTTCCTTCGAGCACACAGCAAAGAAGTATAAACATGGAAGTTTCCACAGATATCAAGATGTGCCATTGTAAAGTCGACATTCTCAGATATACATTATATTGCAATAAAATCAGAAATGCCACATAATAACCAAAGAGAGCAAAACACTTGGAACTGAATGGCACTGAAAATGCTACCATAGCAGAGCATGCAGGATGCAGATAAACTTCTATTTACAGGAAATGCATAGCAAAAAAAGGAAGGTGGAAAATTAACAAGCAAAGATTCAAGTCAGGAAATCAGAAAAAGAACAACCGAGCAAACCTAGGAAAAGCGGAAGCAAGAAAATATTGAAGATTTTAGCTGAAAGTTTCCAAAATCTAGCAAGGTGGAGTTTAAAAAGGGGAAAGTCACAAACAAATGACAGTAGAAGTGCAAAACAAATACAACTACAGATAGGCGTTTGTAAGATACCATCAGGGTTTCTGTCCAAGATGGTGACATAGGAGACTCTGGAACTTACCTCCTCCCACAGAGACACAAAATCTGCAGCTACACATGGAACAATTCCCTCTGAAAGAAATCCAGAAACTAGTTGAGTGGCTCCTACACACGAGGCAAAAGAGAAAAAGCCCACATTGAAGAGATCTTGGCACATTCTCAACTACTCTCAACTACTGGGAGCCACTAAGAAAAAACAAGGTGGATGGAAAATCACAAAGGTTTGGAGGACAACCAAGAGGTTGGGTCAGGCTGAATGACGAGTTTTGTCTCCTACACAAGGGCACTCTGTCAAGCCTGGAAGAGCTGGCTGTTTTATCTAATGCAGAGAAACCAACAGAGAGAGTCAAAGAAAATGAAGAAAACAGAGCAATACATTCCAAATAAAAGAACAAGATAAAGTTCCAGAAACAGATCTTAATGAAACAGAGATAAGTGATTTACCTGATAAATTGTTGAAAATAATGGTCATAAAGATGCTTACTGAGGTGAGGAGAAGAATGGATGAACAAAGCAAGAATTTCAACAAAGAGATAGAAAATATAAGAAAGCACCAAACAGAAAGCACAGGGCTGAAGACTACAATAACTGAACTAAAAAAACTCAGAGAGGGGTTCAACAGCAGATTAGATAAAGCAAAAGAAAGAATCAGTGAACTCAAAGACAGGGCAGTGGGAGTCATCCAATCAGAGGAGCAAAAAGAAAAAAGAATGAAAAAGAGTGAAGAAAGCTTAAGGGACTAGCGGGACACCATCAAGGAGATCAATATATGCATTATAGGGGTCCCAGAAGGAGAAGAGAGAGAGAAAGGGGCAGAAAGCTCATTCAAGGAAATAATGGCTGGAAACTACCCAAACCAGGGGAAAGAAACAGACATCCAGATCTGTGAGGTCAGAAACCTTACTATGCATATCTTTCTTTGGGGGCCATAATTCCTTGTCTTCAACATAGAAACTTTTGTTAAATTTTTCAAGTTTTTTCAGCCTACCAATTTATGACTCCTTCTAGTAATTATCTATTTTCATGCACAATGAGATAACATCAGTTTTTCAAAACACAAACAATAACTCTCTACCAACAAAAATCTCAAACCAAAAATTAAATACCTTTGCATGAGTGGAACCTATAATGTGTATAGAAATATCACTGAGGTTATAAGGCATTTCTTTTCAAAATTGAAATGTAGGAGTTCTGCTTCTGGATATGATGGAATAGTTTGCAGCAGACCAGTGTTCTTGCTAAGAGCCACTGAAAAAGCTAGATAAAGTGTAAGTCTGTTGAAATGCATTGGGGAGTCACGAAGTCACTCAAGGGTTTAAAGGGTTTAAGGGTTGAAATCCTGGAGAGAAGAGAAATGCAGAGAAATAAGGTAATTTTCAACACACTGCTTGTTGTCTTGGCGCACCTTCTAATTTTTGGTGTGGAGTGAGAGGCCGAGAAGCCAGCAGGGAGTTGAGAAATCTCGCAGACCGGAGCCTCGAGCACTGGAGGTCAGGACTGTCAGGGCAGCCTGGTGTGTGGAGAGAGCGAGGTGGGAAGGAGGAGAACAGTGAGGGGAAGCATTTCCGGAACTGTCAAGCTGCAGGGGAAGAGACTAAGACAGATAGCAGGAAGCTGCTGAAAAGCAAAACAGATCTGAGCACAGAGCAGGGGGCGTTTAAGTGATAAACCGACTCCATCTGATACTCTGTAGAGTCGGGCGCCTCATGGGACATCTCCCCAGGAGCATGCTTCATAACTGTAAATTGTTTACACAAGCAACTGTAATCCGTGGGCATCTTGCTCCAAGTGTTCCACCTACAGGGATTCTTCTCCAAGCAAATAGTTAGTCTGTTTGCCTGAAAGTCCAGTGTCATGCCTTATTTTCTTTCCCCTAGGAACATCCCTCCACCCCCAGTAATTGAAAGAAAAATGCATCGCAGGCCAACTGTTTTGACTCCTTTCTCCCTGGTGTTTAGGAGGGAATACTCAGAACCAGATTGCTTGGGTTTTAAAACTGGCACCGTGCATGAGTTTGGACATGATATTTAATCTATCTGTGCTATGCATGAAAAACAAATCTCAGTGATAATAGTACTTGGATGACAGGAATGTTCTGAGCAGTAAATGAGTTTGCTATACCCAGCACATGTACACACTCAGCCATTGTTTATGGCACTAGGATTGGCTTATCTGAATCAATAAAAACAACAAGTAGAACTGGCATAGACAAGTTTGGCAAAAACAAAGCTGACCCTCGGTAAGCTGACCCTTGGATGGCGTAGTGGAGATACGGCCAGACCCGGAACCCTCTTAGAATAGTCCCTCACGGAGGTGAGCCGCGTGTGTTCAGATATGCTCTCCATTCAGATCAGTGTTCTCTAGGCCCCATCAGATGTGTGAAGGGAGGTGGCAAGTCCTGGAGAAGGTCGTCCTGGGACCATCAAAGCTTTTGGCGTGACTTTGGCTTCACTGCCAGCTCGTCTGGTGTCGCCAGGTGGCAGGAGGCTCTAGCTCGACTCTGGCTCTTCCTGGCACCCATTCCACGTCTGAACAGACATAGTCCACACGAAGAAACCATTTGGTTCCTTTAATTCATGCATGTGGGAGCCGCATAATTTGGGTGCATGTCAACTTCCCAGCTGGTTGGAACACAAGTGTGCAGGCATGTTGGGGAATCTGTGGTTATACGAATGACTGGTTGAGGGGCAGGCAATTATGAGCACGTCCACTGTAGCTGTTCCATTTTTCTTTCTTTGCAGTATACAAGTAATACGTGCTTACTATAAAATAAAATCAGAGAATAAAGAAACGCATAGAGAAGAAAGTTAAAATTACCTTTAATTCTACCACCCAATGGATCTGCTTTTTGAAAATGTGTCTGTTTTAGTTTTTAAATTGTATTGGGACTAAAGTTATTTTGTTTTTGTTTTTCCAAATCACGGCAGATGAATGAATGAAATATCAGCCCCTAACCCCACAGAGACTTTTAACAGTTAAATTTGTGTGTCCTGTCTGCTACACACCTCACTGGAGGCTAATCAAAAATTGACAAAGTGATTTTAGTAATGCGTTAAATAGCAGGTTATAAGAAATATGTCCTGGGGCATGCTTACTCATGTTGTCTCAGAGGAATTCTAACACTTGTAGCATCGACACAGGGGGTTTTATTTTTGCCCCAGTCGGAACTGAAAGGCAGTCTGGCAAACACCCTCCTAGTCTAAGGAATTTGGGGACAGCCATGCTTATGAGATAGTAATGAGCGTCTGTTTCCTTTTACCATTGTCTCATGAGGTTATTTATTCCCTTTTCTGTATGTGCCAACTACAAACCCGAGGGTAGATCTCAAGGGCAAATTTGGAATAAAGCCCACTTTCTGAAAAAAAAGAAAAGAAGGTACAATGCTGTTTGTTCTTTCTTGTAGTGTTTCATTTTTTCAAGGGAAACCTGCTGCCTTTTACAATGATATGTGCTCTTTGTCCAGACTGTGGCCTTTTGCAAAGCTTAAACTGCTTGAGTTACAGAAACACTGATTAAGAAGTCAGTTGGTGCTGCATCATTTCTTTCCCCAAATACTCGGTTCCCTTACAACGTGTAGATTCTGCATAAATTGTAATGGTGGAGGCTCACAGACCTGAGACTGGGGTCAAGTAAGTCATGTAAGTCACTCACTTAATCTCCCGGAACTTCTAAGTTCTGTGCTTCCACAGCCGTCTCAAATAAATCAGAACGGTTTAGGATTCCATTCCCTGCTCTTGCATCCAGCCTTGACGGCTCTCCCTTCGCAGGGGGAGGGCACTTCTCTTCCCGTTCAAGACGGTCCAGCAGTGGGCTCTGGATCCCCGCGTCTTCTCCTGCCCCCTCAGGAGCTGGGCTGCGTCAGTACCTCTCTGCTAACGGAATCAGCATCGACCTTAGCAACAAACAGACAAGGATAAAGGCTCCCTGAGAACACAAGCTGCTCCTAGACACCCATGAGCCCCCTCTGTCCCTCTGTAAACCTTCACAGGTAGCCCACTCACTTCCCTGTTCTCTTTCAAGTTTATCCTTTATTTCTAGCTCTCTGATACACGGCGTCTGTCCCCACTATTCCACTAACACAAAGCCCTTTTTTTAAGTCTTTTTCTGTGTGTGTGTGTGAGGAAGATCAGCCCTGAGCTAACATCTATTGCCAATCCTCCTCCTTTTTCTCCCCCTTTTTCCCCCAAAGCCCCAGTAGATGGTTGTATGTCACAGCTGCACATCCTTCTTAGTTGCTGTGTGTGGGACGCAGCCTCAGCATGGCCGGACAAGCGGTGCACGCCTGGGATCCGAACCCGGGCCGCCAGTAGCAGAGCGCATGCACTCAACTGCTAAGCCACGGGGCCGGCCCCTCCAAAGCCCTTTTTTATGTTTTACTTTTTACTAAATCTACACACACACACACACACACACACACACACACACACACAATTTTATGCATTTGCATTATCTGACACCCTAAGATAATTGCTGATGCCAATGATTCTCAGATCTGAAACTCCAAACCATAGCTGTATTTTGAGCCCCAGCCCAGTATCCAGTTTCCCTGTGGCTCTGGGCGTCTCAATTTAAACGTGTCTAAAACTTAACTTGGTATCTCCACTCTTCCAAGCCCACAGAGCTGTCCCTTCTGGAAGCCGTGTTGTGAGCGGGGCCACATCCCGCCCACTGTCCCACATGGCACCAAAGGGTGGTCCCGATGCTGTCTGTCCTTGGCTTCTACTTCCCTCAGTCATCTGACCCTCAAGCTCCCCCTCATAAAACTCTCACTACCCCTACCTTAGTTTAGGCCCCCACCGCATCTTCCCACCTGCATTTAAAAATCCCTTATAATGATTGTGAAATATAACACACAAGAAAATAGCACAAAACTCAGATATATAGTACATCAAAACCAACCATGTAACCAGCGCTCAGGTCAAGGAAAAAAACATTCTAGCCTTCCAGAAGCCCCTGAGTTGTCTCCTTTGGGTAACACTCCCTTCCTCCTTCTGTCGGCAACCACTTGGCTGGTCGTAGGGACCACTTCCTTGTTTTCTCCTTAGTTTTATCACCTATACGTACATCTCCAAACAATGGAGTTGCGACTTGCCTGTTTGTGAGCAGCGTGTGTTCTTCTAGCCCTTGATTTTTGTTCTATTTTGCTTTTTCCTTTCCCAACGTGAGTTGAGATTCATCCATGTCGCTCACCCTGTTCAGTGCTGTGCGTGTTCCATGGCATGAATAGAGCACGCTTTTCCCATTGTTCGCTTGGTGGACACTTGGCGGGGCCTAGTTTGGAGATGATGGTAGTGACAGCACTGTGGACACACTTGGTGTGGCTCCCTCCGTGTGTGTGCCCAAGGGTCCCGGGATACAATCTTTGGGGTGAGGTGGGTGCTGGTCCTAATTACCCAGCCCGTCATTACCTGGAGTGGAAGTATGACGTGAATTTCGAAGTGAGTTTTGCAAATCTGATTAATTGCTCTCTCTTTCCAAATGACTTTCTTCCTTTCACACCAAGGATCTTTCCAAGAACCAATCTGACGATGTCCCTCTTCTACTCTGCGCCTTTTCAGTGGCTCCCTTGGGCCTTAGACAACACCTGACTTCTCTAGCAATGGCATTCATGGCCCCTTGTGGTCAGACCTCTGCCCACCTCCAGACTCCAGCCCTGCCATCTGCCCACCTTGACCCTATTTACTACCCACACAGCAGTGCTTGTAGCTACTCAAATACAACAGGTTTTCATCAGGATCTGCCCCCTTATGCATAATTTTTCATTTAAATCAAACCCTCTGGGAGATCATGCCCTCATCCCCAGCCTGAGTCCAGTCCAGGCCCCAGTGCTCTGAATCCTTGTGGGCATACACTTATCATAGCAGTGACAGAGTTATGTAGGAAGTGTCTGTTTGCATTTTATTTATTCATATTCTGCTTTCTTATACAAAGTAGGGGGACGGATGAAACACGATTAAGATGGAGCCACAGAAGTAGATAACAAGCAGAGTAAAGCAAAGTGTAGCTAGACTACACGATAAAGAAGCCAAGGTCGGAAATTAGACACATGCTGTGCGATTCCGTGTGGACATTAAAACTGGGCACCAGGGAGACCCTGAGACTCAGGGGCCGTGAGCAGGTGAGTGTCTTCTCCACCACACAGTGAGGGTGGGGGCTGCTCTCCCATCTCCGACTCCCCAGTGCCAGGGGCCTCCTTGATACAGTAAGACCAGACGGGTATTGGAGTGACACTCAAGGTAGAGTCACCTTTAGGACTGCAGCCTCATTTGTGCACTGCAGAATGAAGGTGGTGCATATGGCTAGATCACTGGATCACTTGGAAGGATGAGTGTTGTCTGCAGGCTGTAACTCAGCTCTCTATGGGGACAACCCACCAACAGAAATTAGTGAGACCGACCGGGGGCAGGAGGTGCAAGGCCCTAGTGGGGTCTGGTGACTGGGAGCCCTGCCTGGGCGAGGAGCCCACCACTGTCAAATGATACAGCTCTCCAAGAGGAAGCCAATGCTTGGATATTTTAAATGTGAGATTTTTCTGGCTTTTAAAAGTTGGCAGCTAATTTGGTAACGCTTGTAATTTGAAAGCACTGCAGAGATCCTCGCTGGTGGGCTAAGCAAATCTCAATGTCGTGCTTCCTGGAGTTGACTGGAAGTGAAAATAATGAGGGAGGGTCTTCTAAAGCAAATAAACATAAAGAAAAAGAAAAGTTAGCTAAAATAACTTTTTTAAAAAAAATTCACATTTTCAGTTTTATGAAATTTTTTTTAATAGAGTTGTCAGAAGAAAACTCGAGGTTCAGGAAGTTGTGGCATGATAAGAAATATATGTTTGGTTGTTGTCCCAGTTCCTGGCACAGCTCCTAAAACCCTTGGAGTCTCTGCAGTGATGACAGTGTCTTTTGTTTGCTATTGAGATGACTGGGGCCTGGTGCCCCAAGATGGCTTTAAAATGGGGGCTGTTTGCCCGAAAGACTAAGCCTCGATTAGAGGGTTGGAACTTTCAGCCCCACCCCTGACCTCCCTCTGGGCGGGGGGGGGGGGGGGGGGGGGGGGGGTGGGACGGGACAGGACAGAGGTAGGGTGGAGATTAAGTCAATCACCAATGGCCAATGAGTGAATCAATCATGCCGACCTAATGAAACCTCCCTAAAAACCCCTAAACAAGGGGTTCAGGGAGCTCCTGGGTTGGTGAACACATGGAGGTGCTGGGAGGGTGGCGTACCTGGAGAGAGCATGGAAACTTCACAGCCCTTACCCCACACCTTGTCCTGTGCATCTCTTCACTTGGCCGTTCCTGAGTTATATCCTTTATAATAAACTGATGATCTAGTAAGTAAACAATTTTCTTGAGTTCTTCGAGCTATTCTAGCAAATTATCAAACCTGCAACGGGGCGGTTGTGGGAAGCCCTGATGTTGTAGCCGAGTTGGCAGAAGTGCGGGTGGGTACCCTGGGGCACCCAACACTAGTGACTGGCATCTGAAGTGAGGGCAATTGTGGGACACTGAACCCTTAAACCTGCGGGGTCTAACTAGCCCTAGGCCGTTAGTGTTAGAATTGGATTGAACTGTAGGACACCCAGTCGGAGACTGAAGAGTTGGAAAACTGGTTGTTGGGGTGAAAAAATCCACATATTTGGTGTTAGATGCATGGTGAGTAAAAATAGACTATTGGAGTACTGGAAGCTGTCTATGAATACCTGCTCTCAGTGACCCCGAGATGCCGGCGGGACATCAGGAGTAAGGATCCTGCACTTACCTCCTGGAGATGGCCCTTCCCTCATGCTCACTGCTCACCAAGTCCCGCCCACCTTATATGGACCCACAGAACTCATCCTGCTGTATATCGTCCCTCTACACTTGATTTGGGGAACCAGGGAATTTTTACCTCAAGCCAATAAGAGAAGGTTTTAATCTGATTTCTCTCAGGAAAATGCACAGAGATCGAAGATATCAATATTCCTTTTATCATGCAGCTGGACGTTAGACTCCTGTTAATCAGCACGTTCCCGTTTCCCACACCAGTCTCATGCCTGAGAATCACATACAGGTTTCTCAGAACACTGACTGTTCTGTAAGCCAGACAACTGTCACCCCGTAGGCTTATTTAAATTTTGTTTTTTGGTTGAATTGCTGTAACATGTGATTCTTAAATCTCCAAATTCTGGGAAAATAAAGCTTAAGGGAAAGGAGGGCACGTTTTACACAATAGCTTATTTAAATGTAAGACAAAATATGCCTGGAGGGCAAGTTGGAAACCGAAATGCTTCCTTAGAATACCAGGGGAAACGCCAGGTCGAGAGACGACAGCAACAAGGCAGGGATTATTTGGGAACACGTCACCAAAAGCCCTCACATCACCATGGTCTCTTGTGGTGGAAGCCCACCTTCCAGACCGTGCCCTGCCCACACCCAGTCCCTCCTCAGTGTGATGAGGGGGAACAAGGAACCCTGTGACTGAGCTCAGCTTTAAATGACTGAGCTCGGCTTCATCCGTGTTGGCGTTCATCACCGGCAGAAATCCAAGGATCCTGTGTCCAAGGATCCTTCACCCCCAGTGCCCTTGTAAGGACCAATCTGACCCTACCACACATCCCTCCTCTCCCACCACACCGTTTGCTGGGCCTGTACCCTCAAGTTCTCCTTTGTCTTTCCTCTCACCTGTGGACACCTGCCTGTCCTCCAGGTACACCACCCTCACTACAGACATCTCAAGAAGACACCAGTTGTTTTCCTTTCATGTGCCTGCCTCAGGACCCAGAAGTGGAGTTGATTCCTCTTCCTTCTTATTGGTCCTTCCAAACTTTTTTTCTGCCTGTTTCCTAACCTCAAATCCCTGCTACTGGAGGATATGCCCCATCAGTCTCTGCCATCCTCTACCACTGCTCACTACCACTATCCTCCAATTTGATCCTCCTCAGTCACTGAAGACATGAGATCTGGCCACAGCTCTGTGTCTTACCCTCTTCTGGTTGCCATTCACGGTGGTGTCACCAACCACATGGGTGGGTGACGAGGGGGGTCAGATATCATGGTTTCTCTGGAATAGTGCCAGTTTAGGCCTATTGTCCTGGAATAATTAGTATTGACATCTCTTTCATTCTCAAAAGTGTTCCAGGTTGGACAATAAATTATATTGGTCACCCTTTGGATGGCCCACGTACCACCCTTCTGTCACTTATTCAACTTCATCCACTTTCCTCTTCCCCACATCAGCCAGACACTCCTCCACCAGATCCTGTACCATATGCTCACTAGTACATAAAATTTCATCTTGAGCATCCCAAAACATGAACATAAACAAGATCTTTCAGTTGCAAAACAATTTAAACTCCACTGAAACCTCTGATTCAATGATCTCTTCACCCTCTTGCCATGGGCTTTCATTACAATTAACTCCTGTGACTTCCTGCCCTCCATCAGGGTTATCTGCCAAAACCCTGACTTGCTTCGACTTAAGTATCTTTCTTCTTTCTGTCTGCATCCAAGCAGAACTTGACTGTAGAACTATCACTCAACTGGACGGACTAGTTTCATTTCAAATCATGACCACAAACCTCAAATGGACACTAATCCTGTGAATCAATCCTATTTCCTCTCTTTCATCAGCAGTTTGCCAGCGTGCCAGGCAACTGACTTGAAGACGGATGAATATAATTTATCCCATTTGTACAACAGAAAGAAAATAGGTTAGGAATAAAAAAATGAACAGAGCCTCACAGACAGTATGCAGTTATGTAGAACAGCATAAGAGAAGATCCAACATTCATATTACTGGAGTCCCAGAAGGAGAGGAGAGCACGGAAGTGAAAGGATTTTCAAAGAAACAATGGCTGAAAACTCCCCCAAATTTGGCAAAAGTCCCAAACCTATAGATGGAAGAAGCTGAACAGATTCTATGTAGGATAAACCCAAAGAAACCCTTGCCAAGACATCACAACTAAGCTTCTGAAATCTAAACACAAAGAAAAAAGTTTTTAAAGCAGACGGGGATAAATGACACATTACCTCTAGGGTGACACCGATTCACAGGACAGCAGACTTCTCATCCGAAGCCATGGAGGCCAGGAGGAAGGGGCACAACCCTTTTCAAGGGCTGAGAGAAGAGAGCTGTCAACTGTGAAGTCTAAATCCAGTGAACTATCCCTCAGGAATGAAGGGAAAAATAAAAACCTTTAGGAAAGGAGAGCTGAAAGAATTTGTCTCTAGGAGACCCACCCCTAACGATTGCTGAATGCAGTTCCTCAAACAGAAAGGAGAAGCTAAAAGAAGGAATCCCGGAACGTCAGGTAGGAGGAAGAAAAAAGGAAAGAGCAGAAATGTGGGCCAACTAGACTCTACTTTTGCTCACGAGTTTTTTAAATCACATTTGATGAGTGAAACAAACATTACAACATCAGCTGATACTCAAGACAAAGAGAGCCAAAAATGGAGAAGGTGAAAGGATCTGAATGCAGATTAGGTTTCCACGTTCCGCTTGAGGTGGTAACACAGAAGGTCTAATGTCACCCACGTAAAAGCTCCCCGTCAACACCACGTTCCCTCCACCACTTCTCCATTTCTCTCTGTCATTCCACAGCAAGGCTTCTGAAAAGAGTTTCTCTCATCAACCCAGCCCAATTTTCTTTCTCTTCACATCCCTCCACCAAAATCGGTCTTTTCAAGGTCATTTACAATTCTGGCAAGAGCAGACAACAACTGATACTTTCCCCGAGTGTCTCAAGTCATCAAAGACATTTTCCTGTCAGCTGTCTCTGATGTCGGGATTATTCAGAATATTTATTTTCTGAGTCACCCTCCCTCACTGCCTTTGGAGCCTCAACAATGGAGCTGTAATAGCTTTACACATTAAAGCATAAATACTCCCAATATCTCAGACTCTGGCTGGTATTGTATCATCTGTAACTATTTGCTGAAACACTTGAAATTAAAACCTGCTCGTGTCTGCTGAAGTCTCAGCGCTGACACATCACGGGAACGCGCGGAGCTGTGGGGAATGACAGCACTGCCCTTTACGCTCCAAAAGCAAAGCACAAACCACACGTTCTCACCGTGCACAAAACGAACGCTTACAAGAGTTAAGCTTTGTTCTACCTTCACTCTTAAATTTTTTGATGTGACACAAAATAATGGCAATCTCAGACACAGGGCAAAATATAGTCTTTTTCATTGTTCTTACATTGACAGCACTTTGAACTGAACTTTGAGTATTTTAAGCTCAGTTTCAGTTTGTAAAGAGGCACATCTTTACAACCTCCAGCAGAATGAGGGTTATCGGAAGCTCAGGAATCCTGTTTTTGCCCAAGCACTTGTTTTTTTAAAAGTGGAAAAAAATAAGAGGTAGACAAGAAGAGGTGTGTGCATGAAATATGTGTGTGTGTGCGCGCGAGAAAGAGACAGAGAGACAGAATAGTCAGGAATCACATAAGAGGGAAAAGACATAATCTTTGGAATCCACTGTCGTGAGTTCACATCTTCACTGTGTGACCTCAGGCAAGTCATGCAGCTTCTCTGAGCCTCGCTGGCATGCACACACTACCATGAGCCAGGACTGAAGGACCTGCTGCAGCTGACTGCTGAGAGGGCAGCCAGATGCCACTGCCAACACCCACCACGCTCCATCCGTCATGTGTCACCCCTGCCACACTAATCTCCCCAGAACACAGCTGTGCTCACGTTAGTTACCTCCTGGCTCTAAGGTATTCCATGGCTCTCCACCCTCTGCAGAACCCAGGCAAACTCCCTGTACGGGCTGGCTGGGGCCACTGTAACAAAGCACTACACACTGGGTGGTTTTACCAGCACAGGTTTATTGTCTCCTGATCTGGAGGCTGGAAGTCCAAGATCAAGGTGTCGGCAGGGCTGGTTCCTTCTGAGGCTGCGAGGGAGAATCTATTCCAGGCTGCTCTCCCAGCTTCTGGTGGTTGCTGGTGATCTTTGGCTTGTAGATGCATCAACCCATTCTCTGCCTTCAGCATCACATGGACTTCTCTCTCTGTGCCTGTCTCTGGTCCAATTTCCCCTTTTATTAAGGATACCAGCTATACTGGATCAGGGCCCACCCTAATGGCCTCATCTTAACTTGAGTACATCTGCAAAGATGCCATCTCCAAATAAGTTCACATTCTGAGGTACTGGGGGTCAGGACTTCAACATTTCTTTTTGGGGAACACATACAGCCCATAACACTCCCCTAGTTGAGCAATCAAGGCTGCTCACCCTCTTTTCCAGCATTCCTTTACCATCTTGTATTCCAAACTCCAGTTCTCTTTCCGACCATGCCTCTTCTAGGCAGACTGCTCAAATACTCTTGTGCTTGGGAGACTTGACTTCCTTCTCAGCCCTCTCCAACCTCTGAGATCTAGCTAAATTAGATTTATGGAGGTTTTCCTGGATCCCTTCAATCCTTGGTGACATATATGAACGTACTGAACTCGCTTTTTGCACACACTACAGATCAGACCTTCCTGCAGTTCTTCTGTCTTGCAGGGCAGAATCACCCTAGACCTGGGCAAGAGCAACCTTTGCTCAGGGTCCTCACAGGATGGGTCCAGGAAGCCAAGGGAACAGAGCTTCCAAGAGACTGCATCACCTTTTAGACTATTCTCCCTGTCCCTCAGCCTCCTCCTGACTCCCACCCTCATCATCTTCCTGAGGGTGGACCTCACCACCAGGGGCTCCACCCCAGGCCTGAGGCTGGCCAAGGAGGGCTGGAGGGGTGGAGAGAGCGTGGATGTGCAGGCTGTGTGGCCACAGACATGCGTGGGAGGCCCTTGTGATGCCGGACAGAGTCAGCCACGGGGAAAGGGGGGCTGGACCCCGCTCCAGGGCTGGGCCTGGACCTTCCCACGTCGACGCCTCCAAGGAGAAAGAGAATCCTGGATTCCAGGCTGGCCCTCCGAGTCATTACAGAGATATGTTTGTCAATATACATGGGCCCCCATTTGTGCTTTTCCTCCGGGCCCAGCAAAGGTTGGGGTGGGCTCATGCCGGGCGATCCCCACTCGCCCTGTGTCCACGTGCACATTCCAAACCTGTTCTTGTTAAGGTGAGTGCAAATGGAAGTTGTCCCTCCTGCCCCGTCAGCACTTTTTCAGATGTTCCTGATCAGTCTTGGTCTCCTCATTTCTCTGCTTCTTATTCTGTGCTGATGGTAATAAAGCGTTTCCACGGGCATATGCCGTCATCCTGGCAAACAGACTCGGAGTGAACCAGGGGGACAAGGATGACAGATCCCAAACACACATCTCCTGACCAGGCGAGAGGAAGGGTGGGTTCAGGTGCATCAGCTCATGGTGTGTTTCTGCACAACGAGGTTTCCTTCTCCCCGAGGCGCCTGCCTGTGCTCGGCATGGGAAGACATGTCCGTGCCCTCCCACAGAGGCTTTCAGCCTCCCGAAGATCTGGTGGGGATGGGGGTGGTGGGAAATGCTTCCCATGGCCCCAGTGACAAAGAAGCTACGGCCACTCCGTGTGAGTAGAAGAGAGGACGGCCCGATGGGTGGATACAGCACCACGTGGAATCTATTTGGGAATTTTAAAGGTGGGTGAGATGCCTGAAAGTTAATGCAAAGGGCATCTGCTGACATGGTCATTTGGTCAGATATTAACCCCCGAGATTTTCCCTTTCTGCCATGGGGGACACGGAGGCTTTCCTTTCCCCTGCTCCACCGCTGCCCTTGCCCCGGGAGAGCAGCCAGCCTTCCTGGTGGACCACACCACCTTCTGGTGCCCACAGACACCTGGAGGCTGTCCCCCACGGCCTGCCTTCCCACCAAGGGACAGAATGAAGGAGTCTTGTTTCTCTCTGTGGTGCATCCTTCGCACCTAAATTAACGTCACTTCCAAAAGTTCACCTGGGCAAAATCATCCTCTTTCATCCTTGCCTTCTCTCTCGCTTCCTCTTTGAAATCTCATCCAAGTGCTTCAGCAAAACCTCTCCTCTTTTCTCTTTCAGTTCTATCTGCGAGCCAAAATATTACTTTCATCACGGTTTAAGTAGAAGACCAAGACACCCCTTCGAAGAACGTTAGAGATAAAAAGTATCTTCTTTTCTAGACAGCTGGTACAAAATGTGTCTTGATCTTGTTTTCCACGGCTGGCCGTGTGCTGATTAAATGACAACTTCACTTACCCGGGAACAGAGAGTCCTGGGGACGTTCCAGACGAGTTGTTTGTCAGTCTCACCAGTCAACAGCTAAGGAAGTGTCATGACTTTTTTAAATAATACCACCATAATTTGAGGAGTTTTGAAACAAAAATGCAAGTATGGTAATGAAGAACTATCAATCACAAAGTCAGGATTTTTTAATCTAAGGCAAATAGACTTTAGGGAATCTGAGAAATTATATGCAAAAATTTGAGGGTAGGCACACATGTTAATCATTAATTTTCTTTTATGTGGCAAAGATTATAACTTGCCCATCCAGTACCCATCTCAGAATCCTCATTTTACTGAGAATAACAATGAGTCCAGCTACAAAATCCAAGTTTTCAGCCTCCATTGTAAATAGGTGTGGCTGTGCCTGAATTCTGACCACTGAGATTCATGCAGCAAGTGTTGGATGGGGTTTCCAGGAAAGTGCCTTAAAAGAGGGAAGAACGACTGGCACACTCCTTCTTGCCCTTTAACCTTTATCATTCTTCCTTCCTGGAATGCAGACATGATGGCTGCACTCCAGCAGTCATCTTGGACCAGGAGGTAGCCTTGCAGTTGGAAGCTGCTCACCAAGGGTGGTGACAAGGAACTTTAGAAGCAGCCTGGGACTGCCTTCTTTGGACTTGTTTATGCAAGATAAAAATAATTCCTATCTTCTTGAAGCTGCTGACAGACGACTTCTGTTTTATGCAGTTGAATCTGACCCTAGTTGATACGCTCCACTGCACTCAAGTGCAAGAAACATCACATTATTTTTCTAAATCAATGAATTTCAAGTCCCACTAAGCCAACTGGTAAGAAATTCAACCTCAGCCGGGTGCAGGGCCTCTCATGCATATCTCTGGGCTTCCTGTAATGCCCAGAAAACGTGGTGAAGGCTTCTGACATTTGGTTCATGAGGATGGCTGTCAAGACTCCCATCCAGAGGGAGGCAGAAAGGACCCCAGAGCTTCCGGACCTGGTAGGACACTGAGGGCTTGGCCAGGCGTGCAGCTGGGGCGGCCCCATCCGCCCCTGTGGGTGCTCTGAGCAGCCAGGCCTTCCGCTCCAGCTGGCCCCCAGGGATTCCAAGGGCTCCAGCACTGACTTCCACCCCCAAAACCCCTCGGCTCATGACCTCCCTAGAATCAGGGTGTCCCCGTCCCCAGGCCAGCCCTCTGCCTCCACCTTCCAAGCTCTCCCCTTCCCTCCCCTCCTGGAGGATCCTGCATTGTCACCCTCAGGGGGTGGGGGTTCCTGGAGCTAAACTGGGCCTCTTCCCTGAGGGCGGGGTGGCTCAGGGAGGCAGATGCTCACCCTAGGAAGGGGCTCTTGCCTTGTGCTGGTCACTTGCACACAAGCATTTCCTGGGAGAGGGCCACCAGAGTCCCCAATTCACAAACTAAGAAGGTAAAGCATATGGAATGGGCTCTGAAATCTCCTTCAGAATTTCCCTGTCAACCTCCCATGATTAAGCCTGTACCTGTTGCAACAAAATAAAGAATGGTTAAAAGGACTAAAAGCTTAGAAAAGTGAAAGAGGAAAGGAGGACAGAAGGGAAGGCAGAGGAGAGAACCAGAGGCTTAGACTGGAGGGGTTTGGGTCTCATGGGACAAAAAGGAAACCGGTGCCCACGCGTAGGTGCAGCCAGCGCCCTGGCGTGTCTGAGGGCAGGGGCACGACCTGTGAGGGGGCGGTCTGAACGGGACGACAACCTGCACTAGCAACTGTTTGCCTTTTTCATCAATCACTTGACATCACTGTAGATCTCACTGTGTCACGGCTACGTGAAGAAGGAGGCGCAGCTCAGAAGCAGACACCCGACCCCTGCCTTCTGGAGCAAGGGCGGAAGTGCGGTTTGCTGTGAGTAGCACATCTATGTCATCCTTGTGAGAAACTAGCACTGGCCTCTCACTGGAAATTAAGAGAGATGTTTTACTCCCCAAATATTTTCAACCACTGCTGAGCCTAGACATGGGGCGCACCAGTCCCAGTGTCTCATCATTCTAATGCAATCAACAACTGCAGTTCAGAAGAGTCTGCCTCTGTCGTCCCATCTGCCAAATGGCCGTGCAGGCACTTGGGTCCACCCCAACGAGGCCCGGAATGACCAGTGGTTGCATGCACGTCGGTCGTGCTGGGAGGAGCGAGAGCACCGAGGCAGGCTCTGCTGTTGCTCCGCTGGTGCAGGAGGGTGAGTGTCTGGCCCGGTGTGTGAGCTCACGGAGGTCACGTTCCCACAGGCTCGCTCCCCGCGCTCGCGCCTGGGGACCGGGTTACGGGGTTCAGGCCTGTTTGGGTTTGCAGCGCGTAATGACAGTGTGCCGGCAGCTTGTGTTGTTGAGTTCAGAGGTGGGTTTTGGGCGTTGCCATCTGATTAACGTACTGTCTGACTCACCCCCTGCCTGGAGAGCTGAGCACCGAGTCTGAAACACGAGAATCTGGAATCACTTTTGGTTTTTTCCAGGCAGATCTATCCAAATGCCTCATTTTCTCCACATGCTGCCTGCGGTCACAGTGAGGAGGCCCCAGGGTGGTCCTCCTGGGACACTTCATCCTTCCACTCCTTCCCTGGCTGTTGTATTTCTTTACAAAAGAGAAAATTAGTCCATGCATAAGCTTGCTCACACAATACACTGGGAGGCTGCAAGAAAAGTCATGGATGAGTCAGGAAATTATCTTAAACTTGTGCACTAGGATGAGGGAGAAACAGATACAGAGAGCACGCGCTTGACTTCCACACACCGCGTCTGATTCGCAGACTCGGGGGACGGCTGGGTCACTGGTCCTCAGACGATGTGAGGAGAGGCACGAGCTGCTGCGAAGGGCCGGGAGCTGCCAGGAGCCACCTCCTCCTGGTCCCACAGTCTCTGCTGTCCTCCGAGCGTGGGAGTGTCGCCAAAGCAGAGTGCGCGTGTGTGCTGAGCTGCAGACCCTTTCAACAGAAACGGACAGAAAGGCAGTCAGAAGAGCTGCCTTCTCAGGGCTCAGGTCCACCGTGATCCACGCACCACTTGGAGAATTCGAGCTCCATTCTTCCCCTCCTGCCTGCACATGAGGTCAGCTTTCCTGTGACCACAGGGCACACATTGCCCTCGGTGGAAAAGGCTGTGCTTGAGTCAACCAGGAGGGGCCCGGGCCAGCGGGCCAGGGATTGCACAGTGAATTAGAGCTAGGTGTGCCTCGGGGATCCTGTGAGTAGGCAAAAATGGTTACAATATCAGGCCGCAGGACGAATGGGGACAGGACAGAAGGGAGCCTTAAGAGGTAGAGGCCACACTGGAGAGCTCTGTAGCGGAGGCTGCAGCACCCACAGCCCCTGACTCAGGCCTGGGTTTCTCTGGACACTGGAGCCGCCTGGACCCAGCACAGAGAAGGCTGGAAGCGTCCAGGTGTTAGTCCCCACACCACCCTGGGCACCGCTTCAGCCCATGAGTGGTGGGAGCTGGTGGACAAATGCCCTGGGTTGGAATGACTCAGAGCAAGTGTTCTAGAGGGTTCCCCAGCAGGACTGCACCCCAGCTAACTGCTCAATAACGCACCTTCCAACCAGGCATGTGCTGATAAAGCCTTAACAACCGGCAGTCCAGAAAAGCACTAATGCACCGACGGGAGCATTTGCTGGTTTCCACCATGCAAATGAGCCTACTCTGGCCAAATTTGCACTGGCAGCGCCAGGTCACCAACTCCAGCACTGGGGCTCCCGCCACACTGTTGGTACCACGCCAAGGGTCTGCAGCCTCGGAACACAGCTGATGGAAACGCGCTAAAATTGTTAGGGAGCCTGGAGTTTTAGCCCTGTCTTTGTTTTGATAGAATTTATTTAATTGCCTGTTGATATAATTTAATTTTTAATCATCGCTGGGCTTACCACCTGGCTCACAAAACCCTGAAAATTTAACAAGCTGGCTAGGCTGTTTTCCCACCCCCGTCCCACCTCTTACTCCCCTGCACCTCCAGGGTCCGCGTCCTCAGTTAACCACTCACATCCACACCTGACCCAGGGTTTGCTTCAGGGGGAAGCGGATCTAAGACGACCCTCCCGCAGAAAACAGACCCACCCCTGGCTGCTTCATCACACTCAGATCAAAGGGACCTCAGACTTTGGCCTCGACCCTCGACTCCTATTGCAACCACAGCTGGGATTTCCAGTCACCTGTTTGACCCTCTGTCTCCTGAGACAGAGCAGGCGGGACCCATCCCTGCTCTCTGTCTCTGCTTCTCCTTCCACAGAGACAGGGGGAGCATCTGTCCTCAGGACGGCCAGTACCACCCTGGGGCGGTCTGCTCCCATCAGCAGCGCTGCCATGGAACCCTGCCACTGGGGGTGCCCCTGGGCTTGGGACAAGTGTCAGACTGTGTGTGTGTATGTGTGTGAGCGCGTGTGTGTGTATTTGCCAGGGTATGTATATGAGTGTGTGTATATGTGTGAGTATATATGAGTCGGATGTATGTATACACGTGCTTGTGTAACTATCTGTGTATATGTGTGTGAGAGCATGTGTATATGCTAGTATATGTTGTATGTGTATGAGTGTGTGAATGTGTATATGTGAGTGTGTGTGTGAGGGTATGAGTGTAAATGGATGTGTGTATAAGTGTGTATGTGTGTATATACGTGTGCGTTTTTGTGACTCTGTGTATGTGTGCGAGCGTGTGTATACACAAGTGTATTGTGTGTGTGAGGTGTGTGCATGTGTGTATGAATGTGTGTGAGTGTATATGAGTTTATGTGTGCACAAATGTGAGTGTGTAAATGCGAGTGTGTATTGTGTGAGTGCATGTGTGAGTGTGTACGAATGTGTGTGAGTGCATGCACGTGTACGTGGTCTCAGCACCTCTTCCCTTCCTCTAGCAGCGGCACCCCGTTTCTCTTTGGGCCCCCCCACACCCCACGTGGGCCCTGTAGAGCTGCCAGTCGAGGCGGGCCGAGGCCCGGGCAGAGAAGGGGCGCGGCCGCAGTGGCGGGTTCAGGGGACACGGGACAGGAGCAGGGTCCGCCCCGGGTGGCGTGGAGCCTCGGGTGGGTGCGGTGAGACGCAGCGCGCGTGCGGAGTGGCCGCTCAGGAGAGCGAGGAGCGCGGTGCACCGTTGGTCCCGCAAGGAGGACAGTGCCCCCGTGCTAAGTGCGGAGCTGTAGTCCTCAGAAAGTGGGGGTCCGGATGTGTCGGCTGCTTCCCGAGGCCTCAGGGCTCCCCCGGGATCCGGGGCTCACACAGCCACTCGCCGTGCGAGAGACCCTGTCGGCTGTGGTCAGCATCCGCGAGGGCTGAAGGCCAGGGAAATGTGTCCCTGGGGGGAGGGTGCTGACTTCTCTGCCTGGAGCGGGGGGCACGGCGGGGATGCGATGGGACAGGGAGATGCCGATTCCTGCGCTCATCCCCATGCTCCCGGGCCGCCCTGCCTCGGGGCGTCGGCTCCCTTCCAGCGCTGTCTCAGTGCTCAGGACTCCGGTGGCCGTGGGAGCCCCGCCCCCAGGGGCGCTGGAAGCTGATTTCACAGCTCCCGACGGGGGCGGGGGCAGGCTCCCCCAGTGCGCAGGGTCCACCTGGCTTCTGAACTGTGCCGCGTGGAGGGAGGTCGCAGCTCTGAGGGGCAGTGGTGGGGAGACCGGAGGGGGGCATCCCAGCCCGTAGCTGAGCCACCTGAGCCGCATGTATCGCCACGGCCCAGAGCCGTCCCATCTGGTCCTCAGGCCCGTCCTGAGAGTCCTGCTTCCTAATGCCATTTTATAAACGCCTTTCCCGCTTGAGTCAGCCGGAGTCAGGAGGGTTCTTTGCAAATACAGACTCAATTAAATAGCTGTGCGGTAGAGGGGCCCGTGTTATCCCATCGTGACACGCACCCCTGGCTGTGCGAAGGGCGGCTTAGGACTCGGTCACTCAGCTGCGGCTAGGGGCGGGGCAGGGGGCGGGGCTGTTGCTAAGAGACGGAATCTGGAAGGACATCACTCAACAAGATTTCTCCCAAGGTCTATGTACTGGGTCAACCCAAGAACCAGGGCCAGGATGGAGAGGGACGGATAAATAGAACAAAGAGTTCCATGGAATCTGAGAAGCATACGATACCTTATCACATTAACAAAAGCAATGTATTCTGAGCGGTTTCTATGTGCCAGGCACGTGCCATTCCATCATTGAACCACCACAGCCCCCAGAAAACTAATAAACAAGCCATTACTATCCCCGGGATCCAGCCCACTTCCCTGACTGAGGAAACCGCAGGCATACAAAGTTACAAAGTAACGGGCTGGTCAGTGAGGGAAGCGGGAATTCATCGAGGGTGGCCCCAGTCCAGAGTCACTCAATTCAGACCTCTAGGGGAGGGCACCAGAATCTGCATTTTAACCACCTCCCCAGAGGGTCGTTTGCACACCTCGGTCGGAGAAGCACTCTTGTGCAGAGAGCTCCATCGCTGCCTTGTGAACCCTGGCAGTATTTTTACATCTGCTGTCTGCACCTGACTCCTAAGGGTACAGGCTGTGGGGGTCCTGCCCAGCCCTGCTGACCGGGGAGAGGCTGCCCCAGCCCCCGCCTGCAGCTCCTCTGGGGCGCTCTCAGCCTCTTCATCCTCTCCTGGGGTCCATGTCCGAATGTTTGTCTCGCGCAGGCTGCTTGGCTGTGGGAAGACTTTGATGAGAGCAGCGTGCCCTTGCACACGTTTCCGGTTGTGCAGAATCAACTCGGAGGAACCCGGGGTGAGCCGCGAGAGCGGCTCTGGTTGGACCTGGCACCCAGAGGGCACAGCAGAAAACTGTCAACAGTTGGCCACACTATTTGTTTTGTTCCCAAAGTGAAAGGAACAGAACATACAGTTGGACAGACCTGTAGAGGCAGCGATGTCATTTCAGGCAAAAACAAGCCCTTTCTGAACATGGAATGCCGGATGATTGTGACTTCTGGGGACTACTTTGCTCCATTCTTGTGTGCAAACATTCTCATTTTTCTGGGTGGAAAACACATCTTCAAGGCTGTCTTCCCTGGCTAGGGGAACAGTTGATGGGGGGAACACACATTTTCTTTTTTTTGGGGGGGGGGTATGAGTTGTGGGAGGTGGTGAAGGGAGCAATTATTGAGAAGATAAATTCCTGTCTTGAGGAAGACTCTATCTCCAATCATATTGTTTGCCCCTTAACTGGGATTTGGGTGGCTACTATATCTTGTAGTATTTGTTTTTGTTTTTTTTTAATTAATTAATTATTTTTTTGTTTATTGCAGTAACAGTGGTTTATAACATTGTATAAATTTCAGATGTACATCATTATACTTCTATTTCTGCATAGATTACAACATGTTCTCATGTTCATCACCCAAATACTAATTACAATCCATCACCACACACATGGGAACACACATTTTCAAAGTGCATTTTGTCCCCACTTTGCATGTGGTGGGAGAGCAGCTCGGGCATCTGACACCAGGTCCCAGTACCGCAGGGCTGCAGCTCCCCCTTGGCCTGGACGCCTGGTCAGTCTCGCCAACGCAAGACGTCCCTTTGTCCCCTGTCCCTCCTCTCCATTTTCCTTTCTTCTCAGTCTCTCGTTCTATGTTATTTCCCATTTCCTCTCCCAGCTCCGAGACCACTGCTCCTGACTGCCATCTTTGGCTACCTGTGGGGTCCCCACGCAGGGCCGGGCCGGCTGGGGGCCCATGGTTCCAGAGTGGCCCTGATCACCTGGTGGCCTCAGCCTCCCTTCTTGGTCTCACCTTTCCTGTCATATGTGTTCATCACATTTACAAAGGCCCCTCTTGGGCTCTCCTCACTTTATCAACACAGCACGAGAGAGTCTGTGTTTTCTCCACTGTAAGGAGACTCTGAGAAGTCAAGTGACCTCTGTGCTGGGTCCACCGAGTTTAGCCCCCACCCCAGATCTCGGCTAAGAAGCGGCCTTTGTCTTGCTTTATTCTCCTTCCCTTCCACCACTTCTACTTAACCTTTTCTCTAGCTGTGCCTTCCTCCTTCCAACACAACCGAGGTCCCTGCCCAGGGCTGGATGGGTGGCCGGGTGGCACACTTACACTGTAACATCCAGAAGGACTTTGCACGGGGAGAGGGGAGGGGTAAGCCAGCTCTCCATTCTCATCTTCTGGAACCCACTGGAATCGGCTCCTGCTGGCTCTCCCTGCAGGTGGGGCCTCCTTTGCAGATTGACTTCAGGCTTGGGTTTTCATTTCTGCCCTAGGCCTGCTCCGCTGTCGCCCATGCCTGTGGTCAGGATTAACTTGCTGGGAGTTGCCCAGGGGCAGAGACAGAAGGGAAAGCAGCTGGGGAGACACAGCAGAAAGCATGCTAAGGCCAGGGCACGGGGCACCGTGAGAAGAGGCTCTGGAGCTGGGGCCTGGGACCTGGAGATGTGAGTGGCACACGGCTGAGGGGCTGGGACCTGGACATGTGAGTGGGACACAGGTAGGCCCTGGGACCTGGAGATGTGAGTGGGACACAGGTAAGGGCCTGGGACCTGCAGATGTGAGTGGCACACAGGTAGGGCCTGGGACCTGGAGATGTGA
>JABWHU010001010.1:51554277-51625067 GCA_014189135.1 Dicerorhinus sumatrensis harrissoni | reverse complement strand
GGGACCTGGAGATGTGAGTGGCACACAGGTAGGGCCTGGGACCTGGAGATGTGAGTGGCACACAGGTAGGGCCTGGGACCTGGAGATGTGAGTGGGACACAGGTGGGGGGCTTGGGCCTGGGACTGGAGAAGTAGGTGGGACACAGGTGAGGGGCAGGGAGAGGTGGGCTGCAGCTTTCTGGACCTCCCTGAGCTGCTCTGTAATGGTGGATGGGAGGGGAATTTTCCGGGGCCTGAGGCAATGGACTGGGATGGAGGCACTGCCTTCCAAAGTCAAGCAGAAGATACGAGGCTCCCTCGAAGGCGGGCTTAGAGAATAACAAACACCGTCGTTCTTAGAGAGGACCCAGCACTTCTCTGACTGCACTTGTCTGCTGTCGTTCCAAACAATTCTCAATTCCCCAACACCAACTGGGTGCCCAACAATTCAGTTCAGTCCTGACACTAGAGTTAGCACAGACTCTACAGGCTCAGGGCGCAGTCCCACAGACCATGCTCATGTCAGATATAGGACTCTTTTCCCAGGGGCCACCTGTCTTCTGATCTACCAGCTATAAATCTGGAGGCTCCCAAGACCCTCCTCCAGGTTCAGTAATTCACAAGAACTAGTCACAAATTCGAGGAAGTGCTTCTCTTCCTATTACTTGTTTATTATAAAGGTTACGGCTTGGGAGCAGCCAGGTGGAAGAGAGGCCGGGGGGCGAGCTATGGGGGTGAGGAGTGGAGCCTCTGCCCCATCTCTGGATGCACCACCCTCCCAGCACATGGATGTGCTCACCAATCCAGAAGCTCTCTGAACCCTGTGGGTTAGGGATTTTTATGGAAGTCTCATTATGTGATTGATTAAATCATTGGCCATTGTTGCATAACTTAATATCCAGCCCCTCTTATTCTTATTTCGTATTATGCCACAGTACTAGACCCACAAAGGATCAGGAGATCAATAAGCAGGAGACAGTTTTCAGTTTTAGCCCTGGCACCAGGAAGCTGGAGCCTGCATCACCCCCAGAGGACCCATGGCTGGTTGAATGCCCTGGAGGCTGGGCAGACCCACCCTCATTTCCAGGGGAAGCAGGTGTCGCAAGGGGCAGGGAGTGCCCGAGAGGACTTCGAGCCCCCACCACCTGCCCAAGGGAGCCTGGTGTGAGCAGCTGCCCCCACGCCCTCTTAGAGGGACCTTGGCCCCTGCCAGCCTTCAAGTAGGCCTGGCCACATCTTGGTCTCCAATCATCTGCATTCGGCTCTGGGCCTGCCCAAGCCTCCCCTCTGGAGTGGTGGGTGAGACATGCTACAGGGGGAGGCCACTCGAGGCCTCAAGGTGGGAAGGCCGCCTTGAAAGATGTTTGGTTTCCAGTTCTTAAACTTTGGGGGCTGGTAGGAGAAACCAGGGGTGTACTGGTACTGTGTGTGTGTGTGTGTGTGTGTATGGTGGGCACCCAGTTTGTGGCATTTGCCAGTTTCCAGGTATAAATCCTCCATCACGGCCGAGTTCCAGCCACCAACACTAGGTCACCCACCACGGAGTTGGGAAGAGGTGTGTCGTCGTCACCATCATAAAGCGTTTCCACCAGAGAGATGCCACCGACAGATACACTGAAGTGCACAGATGATAATAACACATTGTGGTGAAACAGGAGATGAAGAGCTATGGGTATTTCCTGCCCTGGATTTTCATATAACTTATTTAATTGTAAGTGTACACACTTTAATTTTTAATAATGGCTGTACCTAACAACTGGTCCCCAAATTCACCAACATTTGGCAATTGACTCCAACAAATGTATACAAGCCAGCCCAAGCCACCAGGGTCTCTCCAGCTGGCCGTGCTCTGTGGTGTGGTGAGCCCCCGACGTTGGCCTCTGTCCTGGAGAAAATGAGAGGCTGGAAGGAAGTGGACTCTATTTCACTGGGGTCCCCCCTCCGGAGTGACGAGGGGCACACGTGGGGATCCCAGTGGCTTTGGGTACGGCTATACAGGGAATTGTTCTCAGGGGCTGGTACCTAAGGTCCCATGTATGGTTTTATTTTTTTAATTATGTTATTAATTTATGCTTTTCCGTTGTTATCTCATTAATGGCATTAAAAGGTGCAGTGCACTGACATAATGGGGAGGGGGGAAGCCTTAATTTTTTTCTAAAGATTAAGGCATCCGTATGTATGTACTCATGTCTATATACATATATTTGTGTGAATATATATGTGTATGCATATCTGGAGTGGAGCTTACGGACTCATAAGGCACAACCAAAACCAAAAATAGGCACGACAAAATGTCGTGGTGTGGGCATGTACACAGGTCACAATCCTGCAAAGAAAAGTACAGAAGTGTTGAGAGAAAACTCAGCCTCTTGGGTCCTCCAGGAGAGAGGAGGGTGTGACTGGGTTGGGCCCGCCAGGCGTCCAGGAAGGTTCTAGCCTGGGTTATGGGCGGTGTTAATATGCATGTTTGCCCTGCAATACCTCATTAGGCTTCCTGTTTGCTTTACACAGCCTTCTGTACTTGTGTATTTAACAATAGAAGGTTAAATATGTACATTCATATACAAATACATGGCTATATTTACATATGTGTGTATATATATGTACGTACACACACATTATAAACATACACTATCTCTTTTCAATCTGAATTGGCAAAAGGCTTTGCTGCGGAGACCTGCTGGGGTAACCGGTTCCTCTTTGCAGCCCTGCCAGGCTGTGCTCGCTGCCTGCTTTGAATTCGGGGCCTCGCAATGGCTGGTGGGTGCTGCCTGGGCTGGAACTGGTCCCAGTGCTCCCCTTTCAAAGGGAACCTGGTGCGGCTAGGGCAGACCAGGGAGAGAATTGGAAGGGAATCGGCTCAGAGTCCCTCTGAGTGGCCCCCCCGCAGAGTCCCCAAGCCGTGGCCCTGACAGGGTTTCTGACCTAGCACCTCTGAGGGTGGGCTGCTCTCCTGGAAGCGGGGCTAAACTCCTAGAATGTGCACAGGGCAGGCCAGCGGCTGTCGCAGCAGCTCCAGGCAGGTTGCCCAGGTTTCTTGTCCTCAGGGGTGGCGGGGGGACATGCATCTGTAGCCACTTTCCAGAAAAGGGCTCTGGGGTCAAGGAAACTGCCCAGCTCCTTCCTCAGGGTAACACCCTTCTCAGAAGCAAGCTCTCACTTTCTAGGCCCAGTGCGGGGTGGGGCAGGGCAGCTGTGGTGGGGGCTGAGAAAACATTCCTGCTCTCCTGCCTAAAAAGGGGGGACAACTGAGCAGGGCCAGGAGTCACCGGAAAATCAAACAAAGATCAGATCAAGGAACCGTGTTGGAACCCCAGGGGAAGAACCTGGGGTTCTCGGAGGTCCTGCCTGGGGCACGGCGGGCGGCAGCGGCAGGGATTCTGGAGCTATCTTCAGCCACCTGTGGACTTGGAGAAGGCAAGTTTCCCTCTTCCTGACTGTTCCTGTAAAAGGGGTTGTCATCGGTGTCCCCAGCTTCTCAGGGTTCTTGAGAAGGACAAGATAACTTTGTTTTGACTTTTGTTGAAGGCGTAATGAATTACATCTTTGTTGTTTTCATAGGCCATGATATTTACAAGTTCATTTCTTTGAATTTTTTTTTGGCTGGTTTATTTCATCTGCAATCCTGAGGGTGACTAATTTTCTGCTATTTCACCATCATCTTGGCCAGATATTTGTTTGGCTTGGTTTGGTTTTTAAAAGCAAGAGAGGGGAACGGGTTTTTATGAAGTGCCTCCTGTGTACCCAGGCTGTCCTGGGGGCTGTGTCTACGTTATCCTCTTTAATCACTTTAATAAGAGTTTCTGTTATAAAAATGACAGATAAAGGACGGTTCTTAATTTTTCTTTTGCATATAAAGTAATTTCTTACTTGATTTGTCATTCCAGGATGTGTCAGAACCTTTAAAGCATATTAGACTTCATAGATCATCTCTAAGAGCTTAGCCCGCATCTATTTGGAACTTGAAGTATATTGCCTGGAAGAAAAGCGCAGACAGCAAATCCTTACATATGGATTCAGAGAATTGTCCCAGAATATGGACTGCATTCTCCTCCAGGTTTTGTTCCCATGAATATTACTTGTCATCCAACCCCACCAGGTTGAAATTCACTTTTCCCACATGACACCTTTGGTCAATATTTGAAGGCCTATTTATGTAAATATCAGAAACTATTAGGACTCCCTGCAACAGGAAACCTGACCCCCCCAAAGGCATCACGATAAACAGTCGCTGACCAAAATAACAACCCAGCTTCCTGGAATAGGCTTGCTCAGAACCCGCAAGAAGAGGCTGAGAAACGTCAGCTTGACCTCTGCCTCCTCGTGCGCACGGCCTGACCTTCGAAGATCAAACATTGTACCCAATACACCCTTCATCTCGTAATCCTCCTGATTGCCCTGGCTTGTTATTGCTAGAGGCCCAGGGCCGACCTCGGGCTGGCTCAGAAGAGGGTTGGGTGCATCCCCGAGTTATTTCACCCTTGTGGCGCCGGCACAGAGCCCCGTGTTCTGGCAGCTGACCTGCTGAGTTTCGCTGGAGTTTGGCTTTGCTGAAGTAGAGTAAAATAGAGACTTAAACACATCATAAAGGACCTCATTTTCCTACATGAAACTAAAGCTACACGGAGAAGAGGGAACAACTCAAAAAGACAAGACCCTTTTATTGTTACTATTAATGAAATAATAGTAACAATAGGGATAGGACAGTGTAAGAATGGTGAGGCTGCCCTGTCACTTGTTCTAGGTGACACATCTCTGACAACGTGGAAGCCACAGGAGTGGGTACTTGTCTGAAAGGTCCTGGGCAGCCGAGCGAAGCCCTTGCCATTCTGGATATTGGGGTGTCTTTTGGTGTTTTGCAATGGCTGTGAGCCTGGGGGCCTCCTGTCAGGGTCATTTCCCACAAGGTTGTGCCTTGTGTTTCCTTCTGACTCCGGGGTCAATCTGCAGGGCTTTTGGCGTCTGCATTCAAGTAGCAGATGAGACACTGCTAATACACCCTTGTATCCTTCGTGGAGATTCATGGTCTATCTTTGCAGCACTGTCCTGGATTTGTTTGCAACGTGCACAGAAGTGGCTCCAAGATTCTGTTGTAAAAGAAACTCTTCAGTAAAATTTTTCGTTAGAAAAGTAATCTAACCAAAATTCCAACAATGATGGATAGGGTGAAAATAGTTACTCTGGCTGCCAAGACAAGCTGAACATCTGGGTATTACCATTGATTTGGGTCCAATACCAACCCCTCAACCCTCTCCAGTGCCCCTCGCTGCCTGCCCCTCTCCTTATTTGCATGCTCCTCGCTGGGAGGAACCCCGAAGGACCAGTGCCTAAATGCTTAGCTGCTTCATTCCCCGGCGCATTCCTCTCATCCTGGTCTGACTCCAGGGGAAAGCGGGAAGTGTGGGTTTGCAGCATCTGATGGGGGTGTGGTCCGGAGATTGAACTGGTAACTGTTCTCTACTTACAGTGAACACCATTACCATGGAAACCCAGCAGAAAGACGATGAGAGTCTGGCCGACCCGACCCAGGCAAATGAATGTTTGTCTCTCGTTACTTGCAGTGATCCAGTTAAATTGTGCCGGGTTTCTTTCTGCTGGGGCGGCAGGAGCGGTAACAAAATTCATTTATCACCCTCTCCTCACATGTCAGACTGACAAGGAGCCTGTGTTTGTTGATACGAGCCGGCCACATCGCAGCCCCCCACAGCTGAGGGCCCAACACACCTGCTCCCTTGAAACAGGTGCTGTGTTTTAAGACCCCAAACCCCAAACCTGGATTTACAGGGGGGCCAGCTGCTTAAGTTTTGTTGGCTGTTTTTCATCTGAGGAGCTGTGCTCCTCTGGAGAGCGTGCAGCATGTGCAACCTTATCCTCACTCGAAGAACACTGTCAGAACGTCCCTTTTGCTGTGGGCCTCAAGTGCCACAGAGAAGGATAAGAACGGGATTTGGGCCACTTGCCTCAGCTTTGAGACCAAAATGCCAAAGCCCCCAGGCCGGCGTGTGAGCCGCTGGCACTTCAGGAATGCATGAGCTAGGAATCCCAGCGCTGAATGTGGTTGACTCCTAGATGCGTGTTCACCCCAGTTGGCAGAGTTTGGGGAACAAAACGCAAGTGGCAAATAGAACCTTGCTTTTTCTGCTCAACTTTGCATAACAGGGTGCATTCGCTTAAAAACCTCAACAGTGAACATCTCCATACAAATGTACTTCCCAAAAAAATACTGTGGGCAGTTTCTATTCTGGGAGAAACTTCTGGTGAACAAAAATCTCAATTGGCTGTTATTCATCACAATATTTAAGTCAAGGGAGAATGTTTTAATAGCAAAAAGGCAGCATCTGGTAATATTGCTGCCTACTCAAAGCCTGGCTCCTGCCACGAGGTCTCGGACATCTCTCGTGAACCCGGCTCCCCAGGCCCGCTCTCGGGGTTCTGGACAACGGGAGGCTCGTGCCACTCAGGTGATGCCAAAATATGTGTTTTCCTTTTTCAAATGTAAAAATGCCACAATTCATAGAAAACCAGGAAAGCATAGAAAAGTAATTAATTAAGTAAAAAATATGCATAACTGATATGTAATCTTCTCAATCTAAAAATAATGATTCTACATATTTTGGGGTGTTAATTCCTCTCAAGGGAGAGACTTAGGGATCACAACGAACCTCCCAGCTGAGTTGTGTTGACAGTCAGGGTCAGAAGGAGAGGGACTCAGCTGGGTGTTTCACAAGCAGCGGGGTGAGGCCATGGCACGTGCTTGAAGAGCCTGGCTAGAAAAAGGCAAAACTTAGTGCTTGACTGGGAAGAGTTATCTGGTTCCCAGGCAAGTGAGGAGACAACCCTTGGGGACTCTGGACTGGGGTCACAGAGCCTGCATCCCCCCGGAGGCCACCCTTCCTCTTGGAGCTCCAAAGGTTCCAGGGTGCCACCAGACACAAGCGGTCACCCCCAGCATCCTCCCACCCTTTGTGGGGTGGAGATGAGAAGGCAGTGAGGTGGACTGTGACGACTCCACACACCCCACTGGCAGCTGGGGGCATGGCTGGAGCGCCCTCTGGGTTCAGGACTTGTCACCAGTGGCCTGGGGGGGGCACAAGCTGGGAGGGGTCTTGGGGCCCGGCTATCAGAGAGAAAGCTCCCCAGAATTCCCTGTCCATCCTCCCTGCAGGGCCCCTCACCCAGAGGGGTGTGTGTGGCACTTTGACTCCTCGGTGAGCTCACCAGCTTCACGGTTTCAAGACCCCCAGTCTGTAGTTCCAGCCCGCCTCCGTTCCAGCCCTGCAGAGACCAGTGTCTGTCCACCTTCCTTCGCTGATCTCCACGTGGTGTCTATCTAGACGGCCAAGGCTAAATGCCGGGTCTGCTTGCCACCCCAGCCCACCTGCGCCATCTTCTGCCGTCCCCCTCTCGGTGATGGCAGCCGCATCCTTCCCGTGACTTTCCCCCTCACCTCCACCCCAAACCAATAGTCAGTAAATCCTTCCAGCTCTACCTCCAGAATATATCAAGAGCCCCACTCTTCCTCACCTCCCCCACTGCCACCAGCAACTCTCACCTGGATTTCTGCATTTCACTCTTCTGCTCAAAATCCCACAACAGCTCCCTATTCAACAAAACCTACATAGTCAAGCTCCCTACTTCTGGACCTTGGAACAGGTTACTCTTGCCCTCTCCTGCTACTCGGCCACCTTGGCTCCTTGGCTGGTCCTGCCTAGGACACTCCTTCCCTGGAGGTCTCAGGAACCCCTGGATCACTGCCTCCCGTCTTTGCCCAGATGTGGCCTCCCAGCTCTGATCACCTTATTTAAAACTATGCCCTCGTCTCGATTCCTCTACCTGTACTTTCTTTTCACTTTTCTCCATTGTTCCATCACCTTCTCACACAGGTGTCACACGTCCCATCCAGAGGCAGTCCATTTCTCTATGCCTTGAATCCGGGTTAGGTCTGCCGTTTTGTTAGCCAATAAAAGATGGCAGAAGTGATGCTGTGCCAATGCCAGGCTAAGCCTTGAAGAGGACTGGTACTTTTTGCTTCCTCCCTCTTGGAAAACTTGCTCGAGGGATGCTGTGTACTGGAACCCAGCCTCCTTTCCTTGGGAAACTCCAGCCTCATGAAAAGGCCACATATGTGCCTTCACTCAGCAGCCCCTGTTGAGCACTCCACTGCCAGCTCGCATCAACTGGCAGCCAGGACAGTAGGCCACCTTGAACAGCAGATCCCAGGGAGCCCCTAGACACCCACAGCACCAGTGATGGTGTGTGGAGCAGAAGAACCGCCCAGCTGAGCCCAGCTGATCCATTCAATAGTGAGTGGTAATAATACTGCTTTTTAAAGCCACCAAGTTTGGGGTGTTTGTTATGCAGCAGTAGATAACTGATACAAATACGATGTAGTTTACGTATATAACATGTTCATCATGTATCATCTGTTGCCCTTGGCTCCCCCCATAGCAAGAATGTAGTCTCCACAGGGCAGAGATCTTTGTTTTGCTCACTGATGCATCCTGAGCACTGACAACAGTTTGTCAGTGCCATTGGTGAGTCTGCACACAGCAGAGTGGAACCCTGCCCTGTCTTTTTGAACCATCCTCTCACTATAACAGACAGTGCTCCACTGCTATTCCTAGGCTTTTCATGGCCACGTTTTTCAGAAGTCGATGTCCAGGTCCTTCTTCCTAGTCTGTCTAGTCTGGAAGCTCTGCTGAAACCTGTGCACCGTGGGTGACCCTGCTGGTGTTTGAAATACCAGTAGCATAGCTTTCAGCATCATAGCAACACGCAGCCGCCGCAGTAAGACAACCAACAGACGGTGGTGTGGTTCCCTGACCAGGAAATGAAACCGGGCCATGGTGATGAGAGCACCAAGTCTTAACCACTAGACCCCAGGGCCGGCCACCTACAACAGTACCTGGAGCTTAGTGTGTATTTATGGACTGAGTAGATAAACTACTAGTTTGAGTTAAATTATTTTGTTGTTATTTTAAGGAAGGGTCCTTATAGTCACAATTTACTCTTTTAAAAAATTAGGATTGAATATTGAATTTAATTATTTTTTTCAGCATTTATCATAATATCAATATGCCATTTTACTTAGTGATGTGGGATATGATATTAATACATTTCCTAATCTTGTGTTTCTAGATTAATCTGGAACTTAATCTGACTTAATTAACCTGACTTAATCCCAGGGGTTGCTCTCATAATGAGCTGCATAGTTTGACCTCCTTTATTTTTTTTTGTAGGATTCTTCCATATATGTTCTTTATTAAAAGGGGGTCTATATATATCTTCCCATTAAAAAAATATTTTGGTTTCTGGGTTTTACATGCTTCATAAAATGAAGTGAGTTCATTTCTTTTATTTTTATATTATGGAAAACATGTATACATAGCATGGAATAATAATAATAATACAAAGAGTATGAAAAAGACCAGCAAACCTGAGCAGCTGGCCCAACTGCCAATAAGCAGCAAAGCTGCAACCTGGCTATTTCCTTGAATGAGCTGTTCCGGGAATGAGACTTTCCTTGAAGATGACTTTTAAGAAATGTAAAAAGTATGCCAGCTGCTATAAAATTACAGAATAAAGCCCATCTCATTCAAAGAATTGTGCAGACACGACACAAACCGGAATACAGGAGAAGGCTCTTCCTTGGCGGAGGCTCATCCTGCTTTTGGTTTCAGAGTCAGGAACGGTGGCCCTTCCAGGAGACCCCGGTGTGTCTCTGTATCCAGAACCTGGCTCTGTCTCTCCCGGAATGTGGCCAAGCCGGGCGTTTCACGGTCACATCTACTAGTTTAGAGCCAGACTGCTGGGGAATTAATTTTGCAATTGACCAAATGCATTACCTTGGGGAAATTCATCTCCCCAGGCTTTGCTTCCTCATCTATAAAACGGCAGTGGTTGTAGTGCCTGCCTCCAGGACTAAACAGATCGTCCACTCAGTCCAGACACCGATCTCTCCTAAGCGTTTAGTGGCTATTAAAAATTTCAAATCTGTGGGGCCAACCTGGTGGCGTAGGGGTTAAGTTCACGCACTCTACTTCGGCGGCCTGGGGTTCGCAGGTTTGGATCCCGGGCGTGGACTTACGCACTGCTCATCAAGCCATGCTGTGGCGGCATCCCATATACAAAAGAGAGGAAGATGGGCACAGATATTAGATCAGAGCTAATCTTCCTCAGCAAAAAGAGGAAGATTGGCAACAGATGTTAGCTCAGGGCCAATCTTCCTCACAAAAAAAAAAAATCAAATCTGATACTGTCTGATCCTGATTCCATTTTCCCATGGCTTTGCAGAAAGGTTGGCAATGGTTTTAGGTTTTAAGGTCTTTTGATAATCAGATGAGCATTTAAATTCTCTAACTGGAAAATAAAGTGCATGTAGACACAAACTTCCAAATTCAGTTCAGAAGGTCCCACAGCTGAGTAAGTTCATGCTCCCCTCCACACACCCAGGGAAGTGGTTCTCAGGTTTAGAGTGACAGGGGCACTGGAGTTCCACTTCCCTGGGAATCTGAGTTTGTGGCAAGTACCCCAGTGCGTCTGATGCTTCAAGTCCCGGCCTGCTTCCTCCTGCCACCTCACACCCTGCTCTTGTTTTCCTCCGGCTGTGTTTGTTTTGTTTATTTGTATTTTATCCTTTCTGGAAATGCTGTCCTCATGTTTGTAAGCCACCTTAAATCCCTCTTTGGGGCAGGAAGTGCGCACATGGAGCATTATACACTATGCTTTCACGTCCCATCGCACCTCCTGGTGGGCCAGGGGTCTGCAGCAGTTCTGTCTGGTGTGGGCTGCGATGCTTGGAGGTGGACAGTGGTGAATCCAGAAGCTACTCCTCCACTTCCCGCTGCTGATGGCCTCACACTGCAGCTGACAGCGCAGGCGCCCGGCTGCCTCTGTCCTTCTCTCACGTTCCCTGGGGGTCTGTGCTCTGATCCCTCCGGAGACCAGGCCCTGCAGACCCTCTCACGCTGGCTGTTGGGTTTCTGACCCACCATTTGTCCCTGGACAAGACACGGCCAGTCCAGATAACAGGATTCCTGTGTCAGCGTCCACTGGCCTAGCCCAGTGGAGAGCCCCAGGGGCCACGGCACTTCCTGGCCATGGGGAACCCCTAGGGGCCAATCATCATCCCTCCTCACAAATTCTTTCTCCCCAGATTCTGGAAGCATCCCTTGGATACTCCATGATTCAAAAACCTTAAGTGACTCCCCTTGGCCATAGAGTTATGTGTTAATTTAATACAAACCCAGTCGGATATTCAAAGCCTTATGGGGCTGCAGCCTCATAGCGATTATCCTGTTCACATTCCTGGTGCGCTGTCCTCTCAGCTTCCTTGTTTCCCGCTCTCCTCCTGGTCACTTTTAGCCCGGGGAGTGGGGTGGCATTTAAGACCTTTTGTTTCGCTTAAAATAAACGTATCAGTGACTTGCTTATTAGCCTTTCACTTGGGGAATGGAGTTGTTTCTCGTGATATTGTGGTTTATAATAGCAAATATATATTCGGTCTTCCTCCACAGTTCCTGCCTCATGGCTCCCAAAACCCTTGGGATTTCTTGAGTGATAAGACCAATGGGGAGCATGTTTGGTTATAATATTTGGTCTCTTGTCCTGAGTTCGTGAAATCACTTCAGAGCCATAAAGATGAAATGGGTGTCTTATTATTTTTTATGAGCCCCTTCCCACCACAACTGAGTTTATTTAATGAGGTGACTTTTGGAAATCCCCTAAAGATTGGGGGTGGGGCTGGTTGCCAGGGGAACCAACCATGTGATTAGAGGGTTGGAACTTTCAGTCCACCCCCGACCTCCGGGAGGGGAGAGGGGCTGAGGTTGAGTCAATCACCAATGGCCAACGGTTGAGTCAATCATGTCTGTGTAATGAAGCCTCCGGGAAAACCCAAGAGGGTGGGTTTCAGAGAGCTTCCCGGCTGGTAAACATATGGACATTTGGGGAAGTATGGAAGCTCCGTGCCCTTTTCCCATCCCTCACCCTACACATCTCTTCATCTGGCTGTGACTGTTTTTTATATCCTTTTTTAATAAACTGGTGATCTAGTAAGTACAATGTTTCTCTGAGTTTTGTGAGCCACTCTAGATAATTAATTGAACCCAAGGAAGGGGTCGTGGGACTCTCCCATCTATAGCCCATCAATCAGAAGCACAGGTGACAACCTGGACTTGTGACTGGCATTTGAAGTTGTGGGGGAGCAGTCTTGTAGGACTGAGCCCTCAACCTGTGGGATCTGAGACTATCTCCAGGTAGACAGTGTCAGAATCGAGTCAAATTGTGAGACACCCAGCTGGTGTCAGAGAATTGCTTGCTGGATGTGTGAGGGAACCCCCTCACCCCCTCACCCCGCCCCCCCCCACTGCGGTGGAATTGGGTGCAGAGCCTCTATTACTGGAGTAGTTAACTTTCTGGAGTGAGTTGTTACTTTCCAGAATACAGTTAATTCTTGCAACACTTGGGGTTCCCTTTATTTCAGAAGGGCCCCCTATGGAACCAGCCCCGTGGTTTCAAGGGTCACTGAGGCTTCTGTGTGAACAGCAGCCTCCCTGTGTTCTGCCTCCGCCCCATATACACCACAAGTTTTCACGCACCTCATGCAGAAGGCAGTAACAGAAGGAAGTGTTTAAACAATTCTTGTAGTCACTCTTATGCACATTTTCTAGTGTACCAACATTAACCCAGGCACAGATCGGGCACAATTTGTTTCCTAAGCAAATTCATCACACAGGAATCAGCTTTCCTCTGAGACAGGATGTTGACTCAACTCTGCCTCTTCCAGTGGCAGACAGATGGGAAATGAATTTGAAAGGTGTCCCACAGAGCCGAGCGACAGCCCTTGGCTTCTTCTCTTGGGGCCTGGTGCGGGATCCAGGAGGGGTTTGGAAGGATGGGCTTGAGTACAAGGGGCTGTGGAGCCATGAACGCAGCCAGGGAAACCGCCCAGAGGGGTGCAGCTCCGAGCACAGTCTCCAGGAAATAAGCCCAGCAAAATAAACTGTGAATACACTCCGTTCCGGCACAGGAGCTCGCGGGGAGCCGGGAGCTTCAGTCTGGGGCACAGGCGCACTTTTTAAACAGCAGACTGTGCTTCATCAAATGGACAAGCAGAGACTTCACAGCGGCAGCAGCTTCTCCCAGCCAGGTGGGCGCCCAGAGCCCACCTCTCTGAAGCTCACCCTCTTCCTCTGTGAGCAGAGCGGGTGCTATGTGTCCTTGGACAAAACATATTCTAAAATGACTACTGCTCTAATTTCCCCCACTTTATTTTCAAACATACCAAAAAGTTGAAATAATTTTACAACGAACACCCATTTTCCCATTTTGCTATACAGTATTTGCTTTATCATGTGTCTGTCCCACTACCTATCCATCAGTCTTATTTGTTGTTATATTTCAGAGTCAGTTGCAGACGTGAGGTAGTTTGTTTTTTGTCACTGTATTTAACTGATTTTAAAATTTCAAAAATAATTAAAGAAAAGCATGAGATTTTGTAATTATCGAAGAGTGCACAAGCTAAAACAAGTTGAAGAATACAAACTAAAATTCATGTTTTCTATTCCAAAGGCTGAGATGGGTGGTCCTTAGAGCAGACAGGATGATGGAAGAAACACCGTTGGTGGCCACGGTTGGAAACCCATGTCCACAGGCTCCCAACAGGGCAGGAGAGCCCTGAGCCCACACTGGGAGTCTGGGGTGGATTATGCAGGGTGGAATGGTGGGATAAAAGGCTGATGGACAACCCAGGAGGTGGCACCAAGGACAAAAATGCAAACTGGGAGCCAGGCTGGTGGTCCCACCGAGGTTTCACTCTGAAGAGGCAGGCAGGAAATGGAGCCTGGTGTGAGGAAAGATGAGAGAGAGAGCCTGATGCCACAGCAGGAGGGCCCAGAGCTAAAGGAAGGATTGAGAACAATCCCAGGTCCTCTGGACCAGCCCTCCCAGCCATCGTGGCTCCTGGCGAGACATAGGGTCCAGCGTGTGGAGACAGGGGTTCTTTGTGGTTTAATGATGAGCACAGATCTGGGGTGCTAGGATATCCTCTTACTTGCACAGGGCACGTGAGGACCACTGTCTGTTTGGTTCTCTAGTCCAGAAGGATGCTCTGTTCATTCTGTTAACTGGGAGAAGGCATTATAAGAAAAAAAAGGTTTCTATAATTACAGAAGTCTGGGAAGTTGTAGGTTAAACAGAACGAGTTTCTTTACTTAGGACTTCTCAGATGAGTAACGCAACCTGTGCGGTATAGTATCCGAGGAAGTGATATATTTTGCAGTGTTTGCAAATACTCTACCATCAATCATTTTTAGCATCTTTGGGAACTCATTTTGTGGCATATGGCCCTACGTTTCCGGGGTATCACTTGATAACAGGGCTCCCAGCCCTGCTGATGAGACTTCTGTAAGTTGGAGTGAAGCTGCATCCAGGGCAACAGAGAAAGGAAACAAACATTTCAGACAATGAGATGCGGGGTGGTCTCGCGTGCCCTTACTCATTCTCCGCTGGGGGAAAGCACAGACCTGTGTTGTCCCTCCACATTGCTGGCTGCCTTGGTTCAGCACAGGCTGCCGCATGAAGCCTTCCCTAAAGCTTCCAGCCATGCTGTTTCCCCGCCATGGACGTGGACTGAACTCTCCCCATATTTTAGCCCCACATTTGTGCTCTGTTTTAATTGCTTCGCTCCATGCATGTTGAGAGAATTCTACCCTTTTAAATCAAAAGAATTCTGTTCAAGTTTGCCTGCTCTGTAGTCATGAATACTTTACCTACACTCTCGTTTTATTTTGTAAACAAAGGTTAGTAATAGGTAACGACCCAGGGTCTTCTGAGGATGAGGGTTAATATTGATGACAAGCCCCTACTGAATTATCCAGTATACAGTAAGTGCTCAATAAATGTACTGACATGGAAACATGCATATCACCATTAACAGAATTATATTTGTTAGAATTTATTTCAAATTCTCATAATAAACACTCAATAAATACCTGGTGAGTTGAACTAAAGTCTATATTAGGGAAATATTTTTTTTAAATATTTTAATCATGGTCTTGCCCAGTGGTGCAAGCGCACTGGCCCAGTGCGCGTGCTCTGCTGCAGCGGCCCGGAGTTCACCGGTTCGGATCCCAGGCGTGCACCGACGCACTGCTTGTCAAGCCATGCTGTGGCAGCGTCCCATATAAAGTGGAGGAAGATGGGCGTGGATGTTAGCCCAGGGCCAGTCTTCCTCAGCAAAAAAAAAAAAAACAAGAAAGGAGGAGGAGTGGCAGATGTTAGCTCAGGGCCGATCTTCCTCACAAAAACAAACAAACAAACAAAAATATTTTAATCACATTGTATGCTAATTAAAGCCCTACAATTTGAGAAATATATGTAACAATTGCCTGGGAAATAATGTCTTTAGAGGAACCAGGGTATTATTTTGACAAGAGATGAGTTAAGACATTGCAGCATGCTGCCCGGTGTAAGAAGCAGGAAGACCCCTAGACTGGAGGTGCCCGTCTCTGAGCACTCAGCCTCTCAAACATCCATACATCAGATCTCCCGCAGAGCTGCCGCCGCCAGTGCTCAGGGCATGCCAGGGTGGGAGCAGAAGGGGACTTGATTCTACTTCTCCCATCCGGTTCTGACCACATGTCCCTCGTCCAGGGCTTTCCAGAATTCCATGCACGTCACCCCAGAGGGAGGAGCAGGATGAACTAGTCGGGGCTCCAACATTCCCAAACCCTCTTCAAATTAAAGTAGCCAAACTTTTGTTTGTTGTCTATTGGAAGATCCTGCATGAAATTTTGCCCAATAAAAAGGGTTCAGCTATTAAAACGCACATTAGAAGCTGAGCCACTCAGTCTTCAGAGTTACAGCTGCTGAAAGGTGGAAGTGATGCTGCCCTGGCCACACCACTCTGCGCTCAGTGAGCCAGACGCCCTCCTGTCTCCTTGACTCACCGCCTCTCACCTTCCCCTCCTTTCTCTGTGAGCCTCTGCCTCCTGTGAGGTGGCTGGTGGCTGTAGCTGCACGGGGGTAGGGGACAGGAGGCTGAAATTTCAGACCCTAAGCCAGTTCCAGAGAAAACCCCCTGTTCGTTGAATGTTTTCAAGTCCACTGTCTGGGCCACATGCCTCTGCGAGTGCGGCCCACCTGTGGGATTTGGCTGCTTGGCTAGTTGCACTCCCTTTGGAGGAAAACAAGAAGGCCGGCCACCAGGAGCTGTCTCCATCATGGGGACCCTTTGCCTTGCTGCCCCCACTTCTCTCATGGCCCCATTCATGAGTCTTCACCCTCATAAAGTGGCTCTGAGCTGTTTTTACTCACAACACTCCTGACGCCAAATCTGTGGGTTCTGTCCTCAGAAAAGCAATTCTCCAATTCTCTGCAAAAACAACTGGGTGTCCAACACTTTGATTCAAGTCTGTCACTAACTACCTTGGTGCAGACCCCATGGGTTAAAGGCTCAGGCCCACAAGACTACTCCCTTCAGACACCAGTCACAAGTCCCAGGTCGTCATCTGTACTGACCAACCGGCTGTAAATTCATGGGGTTCCCACCACCCCCTCCTCAGCTTTGATAATTTGATAGAACAGCTCACAGAACTCAGGAAAGTGCTTTCCTTACTGTTATCAATTTATTAATAAGGATACAACCCTGGTACAACCAGATGGAAGACATGTGTAGGGCAGGGTATGGGGGAGGGGCATGGACCACCTATGCCTTCCCTGGGCGCACCGCCCTCCCAGCACCTCAATGTGTTCACCAACCTGGAAGCTCCCCGATGCCCATCGTTTAGGGGTTCCTATGGAGGTTCCATTACTTAGGAGTGATTGATTAGGTCATTGGCCATTGGTGACTGAACTCAGTCTCTCCCGTCCCTGGAGGGAGGTCAGGGGTGAGGATGAGAGCTCCAACCCTCTGATCAGGCCTTGGTCTTCCTGGCAAACAGCCCCTGTCCTGAAGCTGTCTAGGGGCCCCCACCCTCTAGTCATTTCCTCACTCTTATCATTCTGGAGATCCCAAGGGTTTTAGGAGCTGTGTGCCAGGATAAAGACCAAATATATATTATTGTATCACCATGGCCTTCCATGAAAATACTAAATTCCTCAAGGCCTCTCATATAGAAATACTCCTTGTTAAGTTAACAGGACCATAGAGATGGGCCCATACTTCTACACTCTAACTCTCTAGGTGAACTTTTAAGCCACTTAGAAGCCTTCTTGGCTCTGCTGATGTGGTTTGCAGTAGGCTGAAGGATGACTAAGTGTGGCTGTCACTGCCTACTTCTGCTCTAAGTGTTGACCTGAATATTTGAGGATAGTTGCACTTCCCTATTGTCTCTGTCTGGAATGTTCTTTCTCTCCTTCATTCCTTGGGATAGACTAGATTATCATGCACAGATGTCCTGCCCTCCCTGCACCCTTGGTGTGGAGTTCTCATGCCTGTCTCAGGGACTTTAGGATTGGCCATCATGTGCTTTGGCCAATGAAATGAGGGCAGCAGTGACAGTGCCAGTTCTGAGCTGACACCTGAAGAGGCGTTGCAGGTTTCTGCATTCCCTTTTGGGTACTGTACTATCTTATCACACAGTGGTGAGGTCACGGGTCCCAGGAACATGAGAGACACAGAGAACAGACCTGGATTCAAGCCATAGCCTCGAACCAAAGCCAACAAATCACAGCCCACCTATCTGTTAGCAAGAAAAATAAATGCTTATTGTCGTAAGCCACTGAGTTTGGGATGATGACTTGCTGGTCACCGTGGAAATAGCTGATTGACACCTCCTCTTCATTAACAATCGTGTAAGTTCCAGGGGAAGGCCTCCGTCTGCTGTGGCCTGCATTAGAGCACCAGTTGAGTGGTATCCAATTGATAGTTAATGATTCTCCGTCTATCTTAGGATGAGAGCCTGAAGAGGAGGGATCCTACCATTCATTCATTCATTCATTCATTCATCCACCACAAAGAGTTTGTCACAGAGTAGATGTTTGATAAAAGGCTGTGTGCTGCGTGACTGTATTATTAATTAATGATCTTCAATACTCTTCCTTTTCTTGTTTACTGTGTTGTGGGGTTTTAAGATTGAACATCTTGTTGGCATCTTTACCAGAGATGAGCAGGAAAAGCAAGAAGACGTGAGCTCAAATGATTAGTCAGCAAACTATGATGGGGAAGATTGGAAATACCGTTCGAATGTGGTCATGAGATTTTTGTGTTTCCCAGTCTCATGTTGCTACAGAACATTGCAAATTGGCCTACATAGTTCCTTGCACCTAATTTAAACTGATTCAACATTCGCTGCCTAATGAAGGATGCTTCCGGAGTACCAAAAATTGCTTAAAGTGTGGCCATCATTAAAATACTGAGAAAATTCACTCTCATTGACTTGGCTGTGCAAAGCCATTATAGCTTCTTATTTTAATAGCAGAACTAATGGTCCTCGCAGCCTCCCATCTCTCTAGGTGAGGAGAGATGGGTTTCCATCATCTTAACTTAGGTGTCCCGGAATCACACTCAGAAGCAAGAATCTGAGTGCACGAAGTTATTTGAAAGATGATCCCAGCGAGTTGAGAAGGGAGGCGGCCAGCGGAATGTGTGTTACAAGCACTTTAACCGTGATGGGTGCTGGAGCTTAGTCCCACAGGAGCTCTGGGAGCCTGTGTAGAACCTGTGCTAAGAACTACTCTGAGTGGGGGAGGGGCTGGGGTATTAACACACCGACTCCCTACTGTCCCTGCTGAGGGCTGCTCCTGCAGGCTACTGGTTTTCTGGTACTTTCCACCTGCTCCACCATGCTCACAGTGGGCTCCCACCCTGCGGGGCTGTCCACAGGATGCCGACAGGCCTGAGGGAATAAAAGTGGGGTGCTGACCAGTCCACTGCTCTCAGATGTTATGATGCCAAGTTAACAATATCACTGTCTCCTCAGATTTAAATTGTGTCCTTTGGATGATAGAGTCTCTTGAAAAAGTGCTTCACCTTCCAGATTTCCTCTCTTGTTTCCTCTCTCCAATGTGACAGTGAGGACATGCATTTTTGAGGCCTCCTCGTGGTAGAGAAGACAGGGCATTAGACCTGGTATTCGGGAAATCCCATCTGGTTTCTCTTTCTGATGTGGCTTGTCCGGGGGCTCTTGTCCCATCTGGCTTTCTGGGGTGTTGTGTCCACACCTCCCATTGGAGTCCTCGTTTCCAGCCTTTTGCTGCTGGTCCCAAGGCCCTGGCATCCTTGAATGTCACTGGCTCATCTCTGGGGTCTACAGCCCACAGCCTCCCTGAGCCAGACTGTGTCTCCTCTCCAGAGCACACAGGGACTTCTGGGTCCCTTAGAGGACACGTATGAGAGGCAGGGACAATGCTTTAGGCTCCTTCACCTACCCATCATCCTCCACTAACATGGCGCTATTTTATTTCTGCCCCAGCGCATAGCCGCATGAACAGTGCCCTGGGATTCCAAACCGGGAAAGTTCTTTGATTTGAGCTTTCTCTTTCGACTACCGACCAGGCTTCCTCACATCCCTGAGGACGTCAGGAGGAATGAGGGACACACTTGTCTCTCTGCCCTCTTCCCTTCTCTGTCTCTTTCTCTTTCTGTCTCATCTCTCTTCACGGAGACCTGAAAGGATAGACTTTATATCATATCCTTCTCTCTCCAGCCCTGGATAATGCTAAGCTTGAATGTCGCATTGCCCAGGTCTGGCTCTTAATGGAAACTTAAAAAACAATTGAAAATCCTTGACCTACAAAATGAATGTCTTGCTGCAGATTTGAAAATCCTTTTCTGAATGTCAGAGCATAATGTTGAATCATTCTTCCTTTTGGTATAATAGCAAACTTAAATCTCCTGAAATAAATGAAGGCCTCTGGCAGAGTAAAGCAAGGTCAGGACAAACAGCGGCAAAAAAGAAAAGAACATTAATATATTTCAACAATTTTGTTCTCCATTTCATTATGGTCTTTATTTTTTTTTTTGAAATACAAGACGATGGTCAGAAAAAAATTCAATCAGTCTTGCTTATTCTTTTTTCCATTTCCTCCATCCATCATTTGAACTTTCTGTAAATTCAGTTTTGAAACTGGGTGCAGCAGTCACAATGCTAGCCTCTCTAAGGAAGAGAAAACCAACTCAAACTGATTTAAACAGGGCCTTCCAGCTTCAGCAATGTTGAAGCTGCAGCTGAACAGAACCGCAGGACTCAGGTTCTCTCCGTCCTGCCATCCTCGGCTTTGCCCTCAGCTGCTTCCCTCGTGGGGGCACTGTGGGTCGAGTCTTCTGTGTACCATATCCAAACATGGCAATTTCTAGAGGAAGAAAGGGACTTTCTCTGCTGCACCTCCCTCTAAAGAGCCAAGAACCTGTAGCAGACACTGGAGTGTGCCACCCAGACACTCCCTTTCAGGATGGAGGCCTCACCTCCCGGTGGCCAGGAGGGTTGGCTCATGATGTCTCACTGCCGAGTCCCTGCTCAGGAATCGCACTCCTCAGAAGGAGGCAGTCTTGCTCAAGGGTATGCCCCCTCCCTGGGATCTGCGCCTGGGGGCATCCCATAACCAGTGACTGGTCCCAGCTTCCCATGCGATGGGCTGACATCTCTGTTGCAATTGTGTGGAGTTAACTTCCCCCTCTGCCCAATCCTGTTTCCCTCCCTCCTTTACAGATGGTGTTCTTGGAAACACTCCCAGATAAATCGCATGTATACAAAACTCTGCTTCAGAATCTTTCTCCCATGGAACTCACCCCAAAAGAATTCATATGAGGAGTGGTCCTAAGAAGCTGATTTAAAAAGATATTTTGGATATAGACCACCTACCAGCTAGCTGGTGATGAGCACCCCATTGCTGGTAGAACTTGACAATCTGTAGCAGCACAATTGTTAATAATTTTACAGTGGCAAAGTAGAATGGAGATACAAGAGGAAGAGATTACAAGACAACGCATGTTCTTCTGGATCTACCCCGCTTTCCTCCTGGCCACCAGACCAATAACGAGGCACAATGTAGTGTCTGCAAAGGAGGAAAGAGGCCGTGAGCTGCAGGACCTAGGGATCTCGCCAACGTGCACCATCAGGAAATGGAAGAGTAAATATGTGGGTGGATCCTGAGGGTGGTGGCTCAAGGAGGGGGCACATAAAGTTGGGTAAGAAGAGTTTATTGATATAGAAATACTCTCCCCGCATCCAGGATCTAACGCCCTGGCATATGGTGCTGACCTTCTGTAGGAGGTCTCTTGGAAGCTTGGAAAAAGTGATTGCTCATATTAAGAAATATGTCCTGTCCTGTCCAGGGCAGGAAGTGGAAGAAGGGATTAAGAGGCTCGGAGAAGTCACATACTAGAGTGGATATAAGTAAAGCTAAGAATCTCACCAGCCGAATATGTGCCATGGAAGAGTCCGGAAAGAACTACATTTTCAAACAGTAAGAAATGCCCTTTTGAAAGGGCATCATTGAGGAGCTCAGAGAGGGCCATCCTTGTCCTCTGGGGCTCAGGAAAGGAGACGCTGTTATAGAGCCAAGCTCTCTGATAGTAATAGAAATGACAGGATCCAGAAATAACAGAGCCAAGGGGGAGGGGCTGAATTGCCAGAGTCAAGGTGGGTGCAGTTTTCATACTGAACAACACGGTTGGGATGGCAGCTGGGGGCCTGACCTGCAGAGGACTGTGGAGATGATTCATAAAACACAGTGTTTCTGGGGACAAGATAAATGGGCAGCCAACAACACATTGCCTCATTAAGCCAAAGAAATCAAGGATGAATAAGTACATGACTGAAAGCAGCTGACCAATAACAAGTCACAATTCCTTGTGTGGTTTCTGGGTTTGAGCCAGATCGCAGCCCTAGATCCATTAACTGAAGGACTCCACAGCACCACAATAAGTGTAGAATAATTGTTCTCCTAGTCCGGGTGTTGGCAAACTGTGGCCTGCGGCCCAAATCCAGCCCACTGCCTGTTTTTGTAGATACCACTAGAACACAGCCTCTCCCAATCATCTACGTATCACCTGTGTCTGCCTCTTGCTATGACACCAGAGGTGAATAGTTGCAATGGAGATCATATGGCTGCAAAGCCAAAAATGCATATACTCTAGGCCTTTACAGAAAAAGTTGGCTGACGCCTGTGCTAGTCCTTCCCGAAAGTGATCTGTGCCAATTTACTCAGTTTACTCTGAGGAAAAGAGAAGACCTGGTCATTTTAAAGACTTTAGGACACAGGACCTGAGTTGACATCAATAACCAAAATCTGAAACATGTTCATGCCCCGCCCATCAGAGTGAGAGATATGGTAAATAAAGGGACTCCTGATGCCAATCAGTCTCATAGTGGGTCCACTGGTCTGCAGATCCCTTTGGTGAGCATTTCATAGGCCTCTGAAGGTACGATTTTGAAACGGATGGTTGGCGGAATCCTCATATGAGGTCCCTGGCTTTTGAGATAAGGGCTGTCACGTTGAGGAAGGCCAAGTGGAATCCTCTGCAAGTACTCAGCCCCTATTTTGGTCAAGACAGTAAATCCAAACAGCATCACATCCTGGAGAAAATGACAGATGCCATCCTGAAGGTCCTAGAGGATGCCGAAGTGGGGATCACCATCCACCCTCATTTAAGTCACAATCTGTGCCCCACAAACATCAGATGGCTCCTGAGGGATGCTAGAGGAATGTCCCAAATCCACCAATAGCAGCCCTAATCGGAACTGCGATGCCAGAAGCAGTATCATTGCTAGAGCAGGTTAAATACCCTCAGGTACATAATATGCAAAATATTGTTCTGGTGAATGCATTCTTTTCTGTTCCTAATAGGAAGGAAGGTCAGAAGCAATTTCCCTTCATGTGGGATGGACAACAGGCCTCAAACAGTGTTGCCCTGTGGCTGTGTTAACGCTCCCTCGTTCAGTCATAATATAGTCCAGAGGGACTTAGACCTTTGAAACATTCTGTGAACATTGCACTGGTCTACTATTTTGGTACCATCGTGTTATCAAGACTGGACGAACAAGAAGTGACAAATCTGCTGGAAATCTTGGCTAGACACATGTGCTCTAGGATGAAATAAACCAAGTGAAGATTCAGAGGCCCACCGCATCGTTGAAATATTTAGGATTCAGAAGGTCTGGGATTGGTCAAGATATCTCTTTAAAGTAGGCTAATTATTCATTCTTGAACTCTGCAGCACTAAGAAGGAAGCGCAGTGTCTGGTGGTTCTCAGGGGACTCTGGTGGAAGCATACGCATATCCAAGAATGACTTTCTGACCCATATACTGGGTGACACAAAAGGCTGCCAGCTTTGAGAGAGGCCCAAAGGAGCAGGTCCAGGATGAGGTGCAAATGGCCTGGAGCTTGTGCCACACAACTCTCCATGTAGATGGATCTGTGCTGGGAAAAGACATCTTGTGGAGTTTATGGCAGGCCACAATAAAAGAATCATAACATAGACTTCCTAGGATCGTGGACCAAGGTCTTGCCACCTGCAGCAGAGAACCATATACCATTCAAAACCCAGCTCCTAAGATGCTATGTGGCCCTGGTGGAGATGGAGTGCCTGACCACGCAGCCGGAACTCCCCATCCTGAGCTTGGTTCTGTCCATTTCACCACGTCAATGGTTGGGTGGGCCAAACAGCACTCCACTGCAAGATGAAGGTGGCGTTTCTGGAATTGGGCACAGGTGGGGCTGGAGGGCAAAAATAGCAGCATGAGCATGCAATTTGGGCCTGCATGTTACCTTCCCTGCTATACCCCCAACTCTGCCTTGCCTCACACCCATGACCAAATGGGAGACTCCTGTGATCAGCTGATGGAGGAGGCAGAATTTGACTCATGAATAGGTTCACTTAGTGTGTGGTCAAAGTCCAAGTCAAAATAGTCCAAGTCAAAATTGGACTATTTCTACATTACAGCCTCATGAGGGGTGGCCCTGAAAGACAGCGGCTGGTGGCACTTCTCCCAGGGGTCAGAGTTTTGAGTGGTTTACTTGGAAATCTAACTTTGTGTGGGGAAAGAAGTAGGTCAATTCTTACAATACACATGGACTCATGGGCCATTTTGTATGACCTGGCTTTAGATCAAGAGCCTTGAGGGAGGGTGAATAGAACATTGGGCACAACGAGGTCTGGAGGACAGACATTTGGATGGATCTATGGGCATAAGCATGAAGTATGAAAATTTCTGTATCACGTGCTAACACCCACCGGAGAGCATTCACCACATAAAAAGCATAAACGACCAATTAGACAGATGATTAGCCAGTTGACATCAGCCAGGCTCTGACATGGGCCACCCTTGTGTTGGTAGACTGGGTGCATAGAAAGAGTAGCCATGGTGGAAGGAACGAGCTCATGCATGAACCTAATGGAATTGTCTTTCACTAACCAAGGCTGACCAGCTTCTGTCACTACCTAAACACCAACCTGATGCTTGAACCCAGCACATCCTCAATAGACCAACAGACACTTGGTGGCAAGTTGATTATCTGGGATCTCTTCCACCCTAGAAGGAAAGAAATTTATCTTAACTGGTATTGATTCACATTCTAGTTGAGGGTTTGACTTTCCTGCCGTAAAGCCTCAACCTCTGATGACTTACAGGGAATGACCTACACGGAACCCACTTTACAGCAAAGGAGGTGTGGCAGCAGTGGGCACGTGTACCTGAGATCCTCTGGTTTTATCACTTACCACATCACCCAGAAGCCAATGGCCTGGTGGAACCATTAAAAAGCCTTGAGAAAGCCCAGTGGCGGTGCCAGCTTGAAGATGATTCTTTGCAGGGATGGGGCACCATCCTCCAGATGCATGATCATTTGATGGTGCCAGGGCGCCAACGGGTGGAATATGTGTCTGGGAACCAAGAGGAGCTTACCATTACTCCCACGGCCCAGTTGGGGAATAGTCTGTGTTTCTCCTCCCAGCAACTTTAGGTTCCGTGTTCTAGAGATCTTATTCCCAGGCTTCCACCAGGACTCATGGTAGAGTCCCATTAAACTTAAGCTTTGCTGCTGCCTCGTCAATGTGAGTTCTTCAGGGCAAGAGAGTAGGAGGCAAGAAGAGGAGTCAGCATCGTGGCAGGGTCATTGGCCTGGATTACCAGAGCAGGTAGGTCTGCTTCACACAACGGGGGCAGGGAGGAAGAATGTGTGCATCCAGGCAATCCACTTGGGTACCACTTGGTACTCCCTTGCCTAACTTTGATGGTAAATAGACAAACGCTGCCACCATAGTCTGAGACGGGCTTGGTGAGCAGAAGCAGACTCTCAGGGAGGAGGGTCTGGGTCACAACACGAGGTGTGACCCTTGGACCAGCAGAGGTGCTAGCCAAGAGTCAGGAGAATCTAGGATGGATGATGGAGGAGAGAGATGATAAGTATCAGTTGTGGCCTGGAGACAATAGGCTGGGGCTATGCTACCTTCCACCAATTTTCTTTGGTTGTCTCCCCAGGAAGAAGACCAGCCAAAATACTGGAGGAGGTGCTCCCAGATGGAGTGAACTTACTACACAAAGCTAGTGAACCTGAGCAGTGCAAGGAGACACTGCAGAAGACTGTGGTTCGGTGCCCAGACAACCTCTTCAGGGCTGAGGTACTCCCTCCCCAGCTGCTGGTGGTGCCGATGCTGACAGCTCACAGCCAAGTCCCTCAGGAAAGGGGTCACGTAGTGGGTGGTGGCTGCTGCCCTGGGACACCCCACACCAGTGACCGGACGCAGGAGGAAAATGCCCCAGTCCCTGACTTTCACTTGGGATGGCGTCTGTGAGGCCGTCTCAGTTCCATGGTGCCCTTTTGGTTGGCTGGGTCTTTGTGCAGACCACCCAGTCCTGCTTCCTGCACTTTCTTGCAATTGTTGCTCTCCGGAATACTCCTCAACAAACCATCTTCACGTGAACCTCCGTCCCTGAGTTCTTTTCCAGGGTGCCCTGCTGGAGCCATAAATCCTGCCCTGAAATGTCCCCCAGGCCACATTTCCCCAACCTTGTTGGATAGACTTGGGTCATATGTCCGTTGCTCAGCCATTGACCACCAAGAAGACTGAGTTTCCCTGCTTGGATTAAATCAGTCGTTTGGGGGTGGAACAGATGTAGGAGGTCGACCAAATACCCACTCTCCATGGAATGTTGAGAAGTCGCTGACTAGCACGTCGACCTCCACAGATGCCTCCAGAGCTGTGTCAGCACAGAGCTGAGTGGATGGCGGCTGCCCTTCTTGATCATTTGTGGTGTTGAGCAGCGCCTGTGTTGCACGCCATCCTGGCACCTGCCTCCCGGAGGAGCAGAGCAGCTGCTGGAGTGGCTAGAGTGTAATACCAGGCCTGCACGGGCCAGGCCCTATGTCACGCGCCAAAACATATGTGGGGGAATATTTAAATATCTAAGTGCTATTGTCACCCTCTATAAAAATAAACCTCAAATGTTTAGTGCCTTCCTTTAGAAAAGTGAAAAGATTTAAAAAAAATTCACAGGTGAACTCAGGACTCTGGCTTCCTCCTCATTGAGAACTTGGCTGTCGTGTTAGGATCTCAAGGGGACAGAGTGGAAGTCCCATGTGTGCTCCTGGAGACTCTAGTTCAGAGGATGCAATGGGAGTTTTAGAAAAATGAAAGGAAAGCATCTGTGCCCAAATACGTTCTGTGATGCTGAGTAACAAGGAGCAACAGGTTCTTCTCCACGCCGTCTGAGAGCGCTCCCCACAGCTTACGCGCAGCCGCCGGAGACGGGGTGGTGACCTCAGGGCACCTCTCCTGGCCACGGCTCCGTTTCCTTCTTATTCTGCAAGTGTTGCTGCATCAGCTGCTCTGTGCACGCAGCCCGGCGTGGGCTGCTCGGATCCTACTCACCGCAGCGCACAGCTCGGCAGTTTTTCATGTCCTAATGTCACTAGAAGATCCCAGCGTTATGTAATCGTGCATCGAGCACTTCCTGCCACAGAAGGAGCTTGCAGCTCTAGGGGTTTGTTTCTCTTCCTAGTCAGGAAGCGGAATTAGAAGATTTTTGTTAAATTATATGCCTAGTGGTGTTCCCTACAAGGGAAAGGAGAAAGGTGACTGAGTTATGCCAGGCGTCAGGAACTTCTGTCACTTGGTTTTGGTAACCTCTGAGGACCGAGCTCTCACATGTCACGGGTACATGCTTCCCCCAAAGTTCGCCAGGGCCTCTATTTTAAGTGTGTCTTGTTTTCGTTTCTTGGCAGCATATTCAGTCAGGAGTATTCATAGTGAGTGCTCAAGAAAATCAACAACAGGACTCTTGAAAAATTCTTAAAGGTCTGCTGCTGATGTGTTTATCCAACACACAGACCCAAGTGATGACAAATGCATTCTCAACTGTGGACATAACTATAACTAAATGAAATAAAAACTGAGTTCTGTTGTGCATGGTTTTCTGTAGGTTTCAATTCTGTAGATTACCTTCTGAGGTTTTCTGTTCCTTTTTATGTTTTTGCCAATTTTTGTAGGTTTTAATGGCTTAGGTGGGCAAATGGTAGATACAGAAGCATCAGAGGTGCCACCCAGCAGTGGCCTTTTATTTTATTTTATTTTTTGTGAGGAAGATTAGCCCTGAGCTAATATCCATGCCAATCCTCCTCTTTTTGCTGAGGAAGATTGGCCCAGGGCTAACATCTGTGCCTATCTTCCTCTACTTTATACGGGATGCCGCCATAGCATGGCCTGACAAGCGGTGCGTCGGTGCCCGCCCGGGATCCCAACCTGGGCCGCCAGCAGCAGAGCGTGCACTTAACTGCTAAGCCACGGGGCCGGCTCCCAGCAGTGGCCTCTTAGGATGACCATCGGGAAGACAACAGAGCAGGCTTTCCCAGTAGGCATGTGCAATCAAAATAAATCCAAAGTAACATGGAAACAAAAATACCTTGAAGGGGACCGGCCCGGTGGCATAGCAGTTAAGTTCGCATGCTCTGCTTCAGTGGCCTGGGGTTCCCAGATTCAGGTCCCGGACATGGACCTACGCACCACTCATCAGCCATGCTGTGGTGGCATCCCACATACAAAATAGAGAAAGATTGGCACAGATCTTAGCTCAGGACCAATCTTCCTCACCAAAAAAAAAGAAGAAGAAGAAAAGAAAACCTTGGAAGAAAGAAAACATCCAGTTTCCTATTCAAGCTGCTCATTGACCCCTAACCAGGTCATGGAAATAGCCCCAGGAATGCACAGGGGACATGATCAGCTCTAAACATCTCATGACCTGAGAGTGCACTGTGTGGTAGAATGCACTGTGGGCCCTTCTCGGGTCTCATCCCTGGACGTTATTGCAAGAAAGGTGTAAACAGTCTGGTTACTGTTCTCTCAAGAACTCTGGCTTGGAGGAGAGGCTCTAGGGTGTCACATGCTCCCGGTTCTCCATCCTGCCAGCGACCAGGGCTCATCTAACCTGCCTCCAGGGAACACGTTGGGAGGGAAAGTGAGCGAGCTGCTCCCTTCCTCGTGCTTAGGGAATGCACAGTGGCTGGCGTGGGGGGAGAGTCAGATGGTAAAGGTTTCAGTGTGCTAAGGCCGAGCAGAGCTAGTACTTACAAAAACAAAGCAAGAAAACAAAACACACTTAAAGTACAGAATGTCTCTCCCTGGATGTTCACTCTCAGAAAAATACAATCTTGATGCAAATGACCAAGAAGCAAGGCTAAGGTATTTTCAAGCAGACAGACCTGGGGATCTGAAGGTCTATTTATAGAAAGAGCCAGTGCAGATCTGTTCAGCCCTGCCTCGCCTGGGGAATTCCCAGTTACAGTGACCAAGCAGGGGACATGGGACCTGTGACTAAATGTCCCCAGGGCTTAGTACTGGCATGTGTGGACAGACAATCCCCCCAACTCCCTGCCCAAGGGCACCTATGGGTACCGCAGAGTCATTTCCACCAACCATGCTCTGTAAACTGGATCTCCAAAGGACGCCATGAGTTCATTTAAAGATTTTTTCCTACATTTTTTCCCGTACTACCTTTTAAAAATTTAGAAGATGGTTCTGAAATCAAATCCAGTTGATAGTCTCCAGGGAATCTCATTGTATCCTAAGATTTTATGGAACAAGGCAGATTGTCTCTAATAACACATCCTGGTCGGCCTTGAGTCCCGGGAGAAGTTGAGAATGAGATGTCACTATATAGACAAAGATGCCTGTCATCACATAACTGCAGACAGTGCTCCTGAACTGTGCCACACGTGCTGACTGAATGTTTGTGTCCCCCCACCCATATGTTCAAGCCCATCCCCCAGTGTGACTGTATCTGGAGACGGGGCCTGTACAGAAGTAAGTAAGGTTAACTGAGTTATGTATAAGGGTGGGACCCTGATGCAGTAGGACTGGTGTCCCCATAAGAAGAGACACTAGAGAGCTCTTTCTCTCTCTCCATGCACACAAGAGGAGATCATGTGAGCGCAGGGGGGTGGTGGCCCCCTGCAAGCCAAGAAAAGAGGCCTCAGAATGAAACCTACCTTGAGGGCGCCTTGTTCTCAGACTTCCAGCCTCCAGGACTGTGAGAAACACATGCCTGTTGTTTAAGCTGCCCCGTCTGTGGTATTGTGTTATGCGGCCTGAGCTGACTCATACATTACATGAGTGAGCACACGTCTCCATTCGGTGCCTAGAGCACTAAGGGTAATTATAATCACTCACCCTTTAGTGACCCTTCGCTACGTGCCTGGCATTGTTGGTCACTTGTAATTTGCATTCATTTCTCCTTTTGTCGTGGGTGCCTTTCTTTCCGTGTTCGTGGTGAGCCCTGGTCCTTAACTGGTAGAGAATCTCGCATGTCACCGTGAGGACAGCACGCTGTGTTCAGACAGGCTGACACGGCATTGCTTTGTCGAGGCCCATGGGCTGCAGCCTCAGTTTTATATATTTCATTTCCCTTTGGAGTCACATAAATTTGACAGATTATATTTCTGTTTCATGCCAGTATTTGGGGCGTGTGAAAATCCTTTGGGTTCAGGCTGATCAACGTAAGTCTCCTGGGTGCACGTGTCTACACAGTCCACCACACTGTGCTTGGAACAAGGCCGTCCCAGTGTTAAATTGTGTGATGTGGCCACCATGATACCATGGAAGTTGAGGGACAGAAGAAGGAAAGCCCCATCTGGAGATCTGTCTCCCAGGGAAACCACTTTTCCCCTTACCTATTTCACTCATTTGAGCCTAGAAGATTCTGGAAGATTCTGGGTTGAGTAGGTGACACCTTGCCTCCCTCACCCCCTGCTTCCATCCCAATGGGGAACTGAGGGGTAGCTGCCACGTGGGCCACAGGAATGGTGCCCAGACAGAAATGGGGTGCTAGGAGCTAGATCAAAGCAGGGGAAAGGAGAGGTGGGAGTGCCACGGCCTTGCCCGTCGGCTCTTAAAGCAAGATTCTGATTTGTATAATACCCTTCGCTGCACTTTTCAAACAGCCCTCACACAGTGCTACATCCCTTCCTGCTTCAAAGCCGCACTTCTCTCTCTTCATGGCCCACCCTCTTGGGTTCATTTCAGCAATCACACGCTGCCTAGACCATTTCTGTGGCTGTTGGCCTGAGGGCAGGCAAGGGAGATAGCACCTCCGTGTTGGTCCCAGAAGGGTTTTATGGATAAAGATTGTCAAACCAACATTTCTGATGCCCAAGATCAAGTGTCAAGTCACAAAAGTCAGCAGGCACATTCTTACTCTGGCTTCCTAAACTCTAGGCCTGCGTTTTAGTTGAAACAAGAAAGCAGAGTCCATTTCAGTTTTTGCTGTGGAAACCATCTTTCCCACTCCATGCTCACAGGTGACATGTTTTGCATTGTTGTGCAGCTGACCCACTGGGACTGCTCGTTACCACAGCACCGCTGTCACAGTCATGTCTCTGAGTGAAATGTGAACCCACAGCCCAATAGGATGTTGTGCTCCTGTGTAGATGCCGATATTGCCAAAAATTTCCCCAGGTGTAGCCTGATCTTCAGAATGGAGTCAATTTGCAGAAGGAGCCCTTAATCACTGAGCACAGGCAGCTAATTTTGCTTTTCTTTTCTAAACATCGTGTCAGTGAGCGTGTGGTTTCTGGAAGACACTGGTGCAGGTCAGCAGCACCTCACTTAAGAAGCCAAGTTCGATAGTCAAACCTAGCAGCCTTCAGTGGTTCGAAAATAAGACTAAGGAGATGTGTTCCATTCCAGAATCTGTGACTAATTTTGTTGTTAAGTTGGGCCAGCAATTGAACTGGTTGCTTTTCTTCTCTTGATTGGCATCTAGGTAATAATTAGAGAATTAGGCCTCAAAGGTTGGATCTGGAACATGCACAAAAGAATGGCTCCAAAATCCATTAATAGGGACAATGGGAATTTGTCAGCTGTAGCCTCAGGTACCAAATTAATATCTTTTCTCCACCCTTATGCTATCTGCGATCCCTCCTTTTATCTCTATGTCCCTCCCCATTCCTCCTGCCTCCCCACTCCCTCCCCCTTCCTTCCTTCCACCAGTATGTCTTATGTGCCAGTATTACGCTGAGCCTCAGAGAAACAAAGACGAAAGCTCATTTGTTCTCTCCTTGCTGAGCTCATTGTTTTATCAGGGAATCTCCATTTGATACATGAACTATGATAAAGGCTGTGACAGAAGTTTGCGCAGGGGACTACGGGAGCATAGACGAAGGCCGACCAGTGCAGGGCTCGTGAGTGTCCCATAGGCTTCCTCTGGAGGGGCTTCTGGGTTAATTCTCAGAGCCTGAAGAGGAGTTGGATGGGCGAAAGGCCACGTGGGGTCAGGGTGTTCCAAGCTTATGGAATAGTGCACACAAAGACGTGGACAAGAGCACGGCGTGTTTGGGCACATGGTGGCTCCTCATGATGGAGCTTGGGGTCCAGCTGATGTGGAGGAAAGCGGGCTGCAGACACAGGCTGAAGCTTGAAGGCCCTGATTTCCTCCAGTCAGAGGTCTGGACTTTGTTGCAACGTGAGCCATGGAAGGACTTTAAGAGGAGGGCGTGACCAGTGTTGTGTTTAGAGACATGTTCAGAGAAACTAAGCATGCTCGGGGAACCTGTTAGGAGGCTGTTGTAGCAGCCTTGACAGGAGGTGAGTGTGTCAACGCCTAGGTGGTTCTGGTAGGAGATATTTCAGGTGTAGAATCTACTGACTTTTTTGACCAAACAGGCCGAGAGTGGGAGGAAGAGTCCTTGATCCTTTGGGCATCTACCAAGATTTCTGTCTAAGGAGCTGAGGGCTCACATAGAACGGTTTAAAAGTCCTTAACACAGCCCTTGTTCCACCAAATATCTTCCTCATTAGATCCCTCGTTAGAGCATCAGAGGTGTCTGGAGTTCTAACATTAGTATTTCAAATCTGTGTGCACTTAACATAAAAACATTCCTGAGAGTGATCAAAGCTTGTTGGAGCACACCGATGAGGGAGTCAGAACACTCTGGGAGGGGTGATGGGGCCTCTGCACGCGGACGGTCGCTGACTGTGGGGCCACTGCGCACATGGCCTGGGTCTCACACCCCTCTGCCCAGCACTCTACAGGATGGGTGTCTGTGCCCAGAGGAAAAGCACAGATGGGAGAGACCTAGAGACACCATCTAGTCTAGACATACAAGTGAACCAAGCCCGGAGGACAGTCCAACATCTGAAAACAATAAGGTGTGGCCAAATTACATCAGCCAGGGAACAGACTCTAAGTAGCAGTATAAATGCCAAAAAAAAAACTGTATCTAGGTTTATTATTTTCAAATTCCAGAAAATCAAAGATAAAGAAAAGTCCTGAAAGGAGCCAGAAGGAAAAATCACCTTCTCTATAGAGGAACACAGATAAAATCACATCTAACTTCTCCCCGGAAACCGTGCAAGCAAGGAGAGAGTGGAGGGAAATATTTAAAGCGTTGAGAGAAAAACATCATTAACCTAGAATTCTGTACCCTGTGAACTTATCCTTCAAAAGTGAAGGAGAAAGAGATTTTCTCAAACAAAAATTGAGGGAATTTGTTGCCAGTAGAACTGCTTTGCAAGAAATGTTAAAAAATTCTTTAGAGAGAAGAAAAATAATGTGAGTCAGAAACTCGGATCAATGTGAAAAAGGGAAGAGCATCAAAGAACGAATAACTGAAGGTAAAATAAAAGCTCCTAGTCATAGGTCTCGGTGATGACGTTTTTTGGATTTGACACCAAAAACAGAGGCAACAGATGCAAAAATCAACAAGTGGGACTACACCAACTAAAAAGCTTCTATTCAGCAAGGGAAATCATCAACAAAATGAAAAGCCAACCTATGGAATGGGAGAAAATATTTGCAAACCATATATCCCATAAAGGGTTAATATCCAAAGTGTAAAAGGAACTCACACAACTCAATAGCAAAAAGTCAAATAACCCAATTAATAAATGGGCAAAGGATCTGAATAGACATTTTCCAAAGAAAACAGGCCAACAGGTACCTGAAAAGGAACTCAACATCACCAATCATCAGGGAAATGCAAATTAAAACCACAATGAGATATCACCTCACACGTGTTAGAGTGGTTATTATCAAAAAGACAAAAGAAAGCCAGCTCTGATGACCTAGTGGTTAAAGTTCAGTGCTCCACTTTGGTGGTCCGAGTTCAGATCCCAGACAGGGAAACACACTACTTGCCTGTCAGTAGCCATGTTGTGGCAGTGGCTCACATAGAAGAACTAGTAGGATTTACAACTAGAATATACAACTATGTACTGGGGCTTTGGGGAGAAAAAAAAAAAGAGAGAGGAAGATTGGCAACAGATGTTAGCTCAGGTCAAATCCTTCCCAGCAAAAAAAAAAAAAAACCCATAAATGTTGGTGAGGATATGGAGAAAAGGAACTCTTTTACACTGCAGGTGGAGATGTAAACTGGTGCAGCCACTATAGGAAACAGTATGAAGGTTCCTCAGGAAATTAAAAATAGATTCACCATATGACCCAGCAATCCCACTTCTGGGTATGTATCCAAAGGAAATGAAACCATTATCTCAAAAAGGTATCTGTACTCCTATGTTCAGTGCAGTATGACTCACAATAGCTGAGGTCTGACAGTAACCTAAGTTGCTGATTGATGACTGTATCAGAAAATGTGATTATTTATATATACAATGGAATATTATTCAGCTTTAAAAAAGAAGGAAATCCTTTCATTTGTGACATGGACAAACTTGACAGCATTATGCTAAGTGAAATAAGCCAGACAGAGAAAGAAAAATACTGCACGGTATCACTTATATGTGGAATCTAGGGAAAAAAAAGTTTAACTCATAGAAACAGAGAATAGAAAAGTGGTTGCCAGGGCTTGGGGGTGGGGAAAATAGAGAGAGGTTGGTGAAATGGTACAAATTTTCAGCTGTAAGATGAATCAAGTCTGAGGATCTAATGTATAACATAGTGATTATAGTTGATAACATTGTATCTTATAATTGAAATTTGCTAGAAGAGTAGAACTGAATGTTCTCAATTACAACAAATAAGGGTAAATATGTGAGGTGATGGACGTGTTAATTAACTCAATAGGGGGAACACTTTCACAATGTTTATCAAATCATGTTGTACATTTAAATATCTTACAATTATACCTCAATAAAACTAAAAAAAATGTTAAAAAAAATAGAACGAGCTATCCAGCCATGAAAAGATATGGAAGAAGCTCAAATGCACATCACTAAGTGAAAAAAGCAAACCTGAAAAGGCTATGTACTATATGATTCTACCTATATGACATTCTGGAAAAGTCAAAACCATGGAGATATTAAAAAGATCAGTGGTTGTGAGGGTTTAGTGGGAGGGAGGGGTGAATACGTAGAGCACAGAGGATTTTTAGGGCAGTGATTCTGGATGCTACTACAATGGCGGATGCATGTCATTACACATTTGTCAAAACCAACTGAAGGCACAACATCCAAGAGTGAACCCTAATGTACACTATGGACTTTGGGTGATAATGGTGTATCAATGTAAGAAGTTATTTCCAATAGCCTTTTTGCAAATATTGATAATCAGACATAAGTCCAACCTGCAGATGAAAAAATGTGTGTTTTATTTTTCTTTTGCTGCATATCAAATTACTACAAACCTAGTGGCTTAAAACAACATATATTCATTACCTCAGTTTCCGTGAGTCAGGAATGTGGGCTGGATCATCTGTTCAGGGTCTCCCAAGGCTGCTTTCAAGGTGTCTGTGTTCCTTTCCGGAGCTCAGGGTCCCCTTTCGGGCTCATGTGGCTGTGGGCAGAACTCAGCTCACCATGGTTGTAGGACTGAGGTCCCTGTTCTCTTGCTGGTGGTCAGCAGGGTGTCCTCTCAGCAGCTACAGAATGTCCTCAGGACTTTGCCATGTGGTCCCTTCCATTGGTTCTCTCACAGACTCTCTCTTCCTTCAGGATGAACCCAGTCCTTTTCAGACTCACCTGTTCAGGTCGGGTCCACTTGGAGAATCTCCATTTTGGTCAACTCAAAGTCAACTGCTTAGTAATCTAATTGTGAGTGATGCTCCATGGTACTCACAGGTTCTGCCCTCACAAACGGGGAGGGGTTAACCAGAAAGTGCACATGAGGGGGTGGGAATCTTGGGGGTCATTTAAGAATTCTGCCTAGTGCAGTGTGTGTTTCTCATAACCATACAGGACAAGAGATTCACCACAGCCAAATGAAGGAGGCCACGAGGTCCAGTAGTTTAAAGCCCCACCCCTGGAATCAGCCAGCTTCAGCAGGTATCACTGAGCTCCCAGAGGAAGTTACCTAACCTCCCTGGTTTCCCTACCTGCACGATGCCGATATGGAGGACACGGATTTCATGGGGCTGTAGAGAAGACTTACTGAGCTCATCCATGCAAGCGTTTGGTTGGGTGGTTGACACGTGTTGAGTCAGAGTGAGTGAGCATCTCTCAGGAGTGCTGTTGCTGCAGGGCCCTGGTGAAGAAGGTGATCCTGTGCATACAGAGCCCACTACGCTGTTGTCAAAACTGAGCATGGAAAGGAGCCAAAGACCTCAGAGAGCTTGGGATGGGAATCCCGCATGCCAAGTACAAGCCTGCGTGAGGGCTTGAGAGGTGAGCTGTAACAAGCACTCAGGGACCCAACAGGCCCTTGGATATGGCCAGATCCTCATCCAAACATACGTACTCTGGCCTGGGTGGAGCATTCGTCATGGGATGGGGGCCAACATGGCAGAGCTGAAACACCCACGTGAAGCTGCCGATGTCTACACTGCCTACTTTGTTCTTTTAAAATGGACGACTTGGCTACAGATTTCCTGTGTTCTAGTCCTGCTTCTAATACCAATCCCTCTCGGGGCCTGATATGAATTACTTAAGCTGCCTGCCTTCTGGGAAACAAGTTACATAAACCCAACTCCCTGTACGGCCCCATGCAAGCTGAGTGACTTAACAGCTTTGCTTTAAGTCAATCAAAACAGAGCCTGCCTGGGAGGGCATTCATTAGTGAATGCTGGCACAGCAGCTTCTGATGTTAATTATTGTTATTGGGAGGTGTTCATTAAGAATGTTGAGGATCATTTTGCAAGAGGCAGTGTTTATTAAAATGCAAATTGTCCCCTGCCACCCTCAACCCTTCAAGGTTTGGACATCAAAGAGAACAATGGAGCGCATACTTTTTAAGACTTTTCCCACCGACCTGGTCCTGCGGCCTGCAGTCTTGGAGGACTATCGGCATTTGGCCGTGGAAATTGTTTCATTTTGATCTACCTTTTGGAAAAGAAATATCAGCAAGTATTGCGTTCAGAGCAATTATGGCCAGAATAGGGAATACACATCTCTGATGAGTATTGGAGAGTCTAGACCCATGCTGGACCACACTGCCACCACCAGCCACATGTGGCTATCGAGTACTTGAAATGTGGCTGGTTCAAACTGGATATGCTGTATGTGCAAAATACACACCAAATTTCGATGACTTAGTATGGAAAAAGAATGAAAAATAGCCCATTAATGCTTTTTTGTTACTAATTACATGTTGAAATGATAATATTTTGGCTACATTGGGTAAAATCACTTTTATTAAAAAAATTAATTCCAGCTGTTTTTTTACCTTTTAAATGTGGTTTCTAGACAATTTACAGCTACAGATGTGTCTTGTGTACTCTTTCTGTTGATCAGGGCTGTTCCAGATGGACTGAGGGCTCTGGTTCAAATCTTTGCCTTCTTGTTCAGAACAACCTCCTTTCTAAGCACTCTGCTTCCCATGTGGCTGCCTGCAACTCTGCCAGCCCTGAAGCACAGGGTTCCGGCTTGCATAGTGCTGGCGCCACCTGCTCAAAGCCGCTGCATGATGCCCATAATTGCCTAATGCACCTTCCCCCCTCCCAGCCACCTCCATGCCCTGGCTTCCTGCGCGTGGTGCCCCGAGCCACCTCATGTGCTTCCAGGATTACTGCTCCTGCCCTCCCCTGTCCCTCCCCGAGACCACATCCCCTCTTACCCCTCCTGTGTAGCTTTCCCCCACACCCCTGCACATGGATAGACTCATGGCTTCCCTCCCTGCTTTCTTACTGTGTCTTGCATGTGTGTTTTTCAAAACTCATTGACCCTGTGTCAACATTGTCTGTTCAATGTCCGTCTCCTCATTAGATTGAGTGTTCCTCTGGGGAAGGACACTACATCTTTTTATCTGCATCTCCATGGCAGGTAGTAAATATTTGTTACACAGAATGAAAGGCCCAGGGGATAAATAGCTCTTGGTTGCTAACACTGCATGTCTGCACAACGCTGCTGCAACAGCTGAGGTGCTGCAGGCTTTGTTTTTATTTTTATGTTTAATCATTATATTTTTTTAATAATAATGAAAACTGCTGTAGGGAGTGAACCCAGTGGCTCTCTGGGGTGAGGAGGAGTTGAAGGTGCACTCTCTTCCCTTTCCAGGCGTCCGGCCTCCCCTCGGGTCACCCGCACCCCAGCCATGGGTGGAATTCTTGGTGCTCTGGTGGGTTGAAGGCTGAGGATTGCCACAAAGTGTCAATTAGCCACCTGCCAGGATGGAGAGCCTGCTGAGATAAGCTCAGAGGGCAATTGGCTGTTTGCCTGTTTTCACTGAGATAAAAATCTTTTTGCTGTGCAGGGCAGTGTTTGTGTGGTTGACCTGCAGGTCTGTTTGGGGTTGTTGAGGCCTTGTTGCTTCACATAACCGGCCTTGCCCTCCCCCGGCCTCCCCACGTGAGGACTTGTCTGCTCCTGGAAGCTCCTGGAAGCGGCTTTGGCCCAATTTGCCCTCCTTCTGCCGGACCACTGGCAGAGCTCCTGAGCAGGTCACTGCCATTCAGAAAGGGTATCATGTTCCCAGGACGTCCTGCCTCAAGAAAACTCAATATGCACAAAGCTAACCAAGCAACATGCTTGATTAGGACCCATTCTCTCCCTGAGAAGGGAGCTCCTGGGGATTTACCCCAAGTCTCTACAGGAGTAGCCGACATTAGTACTCAATTAAAAACGATCTTTGCTTTATAATGTGATTGAATTTAGCTGTTCAGGAACACACCTTTTGACAGATGAAGACCCAGCTTGTCCTTGATCAGGAGAGCAAAAATAGTTTTGCCTATCCAAAACATAAAAGCCAAACTTAACTCATGCAAAGACATACCATCTCATTTACCCACCAAACTGCAAGGGGGATCCATCAAATGCTGCAGAGTAAGAAAGAGAGGAAGAATGCACCGGCCCTGGGGAGTCATCGCGGGTAAGCACCTGGGCCCCCAGGGCAGGTTGTGTCCTGGCTTTGGACAGCCCAGCTCCTTCCCCTCGACGACGTTGGCCTTTGGGGTCTCACCATGTTCCTGCACTGCACTTGCACGGTAATGCGATTCTCCACCACATCCTGGAGGCACTCCCCCAGGACTGACGGAGGTTGCTTCCCACTCAGTTAGACCAGATTTGAAACTTCAAGACATGCGTTAGTTTCCTCTGAGGGATACAGGTTGTTGCCAGGCTATGTATTAGGCATTTGGCGGTGGGGTCCATGTTGCTGGTCCCTCCAGCCCTCCATGGCCTAAGCACAGCTGCCAGCATTCTCCTGCAGCTCCCCTGGCAGGCGGCATGAGAATTCCAGCTGGCCCAGCAGCCAAGAGCCCAGCTCTCCACCTCGACTTCTTCGGATGAGGTGCCGCCACGGGCAGGATACAGCTGACTGAACGCCGACAGTACTCCTCCGCTCTCTGGCCTGCTCCAGGAAGGCTGCCATGGGAACAAAGGTGCCACAGTTAGCCCGGGCCTTCTCCCACACCTGCCACCTCCTTTCTGAGTCTATATGACTCTGGCCTTCCAGCGTTTTCTTGTCATTGTTTTCTTTTGTCTCTTTTTAAAATTCAAATACCGACTTTGTATTGACTGAACATTGACCGTGTACAGTTGGAGACTCAGAGCACGGAGGGCCTGGGCTCAGAGTTGGTGAATGGATCCTGGATTGTCCTTGGCCCTCAGGTGATACGTCACATGAACCCCCAGGCCTCAGTTCAATCATCTGTAAAATGAGCACATGGCCCTACATAATCTGTAAGGTCCAGCCTCTCCAACAGTTTATAAAACCCACGAACAAATGAAATCACTGAAATGAATATTTCTGCAAACACATAGAAAGACCATTCACCCTCCAGGTGGATGAAGTTGAGCAGAGAAAAACCTCCCTCCTTCCCATCTCATTAGGCAAGAGCACCCATCTCGTATCTTGTGCTGGATCTCACCGTTTGAAATATCGCATCCTTGGAAAAGCACAGCTACGTCCATGTTTTGATTGCTTCGGAAACTGCATTTTAAATAGGAAGAGATTTTTCAGACTTGTGTCTTTGTGACATCAAAGTGCCCCGTTGAACAGTGTACAGTTCAGACAGGAGACCTGTTGTTTTACCTTAGTAAGTGGAAACGTCAGGCTCGAGGTGTCCTCCCGTGAACTGACTAAACCCATTGTCGTCACACAGCAGCTTGGAGTGAAGGTGTTCACCTGCCAGCTGGGTGCAGGCTGTGTTTTGTTTTCTTTCAGGGCTGGTAAGGTGGATACATTGGCACATCTGTGTTTACCACTGAGGTTAGAGATTTGGTGGGAGTTAAATATATCATGTTGAAAATGTAATTATTAATATTACCATGACTAATAATATCACAACTGATAATATTCACCACACATAATATTTTCACCTGCACTATCTCATTGGATCACCCTGAAGACTCGACAAGGGACCATGTTTTTGTTTATTGATGAGGATCTTAATTCTCAGAGAAGTGGACTGATTTGCTCAAGGTCACACAGCTTTCGGGCTCATGACCCAGGTCTTCAGACTTTCAAGTCCCTGCTCATTCTGTCATGTAGTGTGCCTTTAAAATACACATCTGTAACAGTTTTAACTGGCAAGTCAAACAAATAGGTTGAAATAAAGAATGCAACTGTCTAACTATTTGAAGCTAAAAATTTTATAATACAGCTATTGAAACATTTTTATTTTAAACTATTATTTGAATAAAGATGGTTAGTGTTGTTCTGCAATCTGTGTTAGTCCTGGTCTTCATTTCTGTGGATTACTGAAGGCCAGCTGTGGCCCTTTATTTATTTAAGAGCAATCTTTACATTTTAAACAAATTCCTTCTGAGAGCTATGACACTTATTTGACATACCATTAATTAATCGTAAAGATCAAGGTTTCCTGGACTCACCTTCCAGAAGTGTACATTACTTTTCTTTTCAGAAAAATCCTCATGAGTTGCTGTAAAATTCAACCAAACCTCCCCGCCGCAACGCACCCAGTTTTAATGGAGGTTGACTTTCATCTGAAAGGTTTAACTTTGCTTATGCAACACAAAATAGCATCTGTTGGTAAGGACTCAGTTAATCCCATAGATCTGGTTGAAATATAGAGCGATACCGATTCCCAAGTACAATTGCATTTCTCTCATGACAGTGCGGCAAGGCTATGGTGAGGGTGTTGTCCCCGAGCCTCTGAATCGGGTGACCCCAGGAGACCTCGAACCACGCCCTCCACGTCACTGTTCCAAGTTGGGCTTCAGCGAAGGATTGAAGGTCACGGTGGGAAGCTCGTACCAGCTTAGGCCCCTTTTCTCAATAGTTGAACACCAGAATGAAGTGGAATGGGCAGGGCACGGGGGCACAGCAGGCCCTGTGGGCTGGCAGTGTTTGTGGACAGCCAATCACTTGTGAAGCTTCCAGTAATCTTGCCCTAGGATGTTCCCCTGTCCCAGGATGCTCCCCTGCCCAAGGATGCTCCCCTGTCCCAGGATGCTCCCCTGTGCTACCTGCAGGAGAGACAGTGGGGGCGGGGGGTGGGAGCTTTCTGCTGATGGTCTGGGTTCTAGGCAATTTGCAGAACTAAGTCAGCACCATCAATAAAAAAGGGTACTTTTGCATAGGGCACAATAAGTTGCATTAAAAGAGATCTACTAGATTTTGTACTTTTATTTGTTTGAGTCCTTTCTATTTTTTTCTTGGTAAGAATAGCTAAAGGTTTGTGTATTTTGTTTACCTTTTCAAAAAAACAGCTCTTAGTTTTATCAATCCTTTCTATTATCTTTTTAGTTTCTATCTCATTTATTTCTGCTCTGGTCTTTTTTATTTCCTTCCTTCTACTAACTTTGGGCTTACTTTGTTCATCTTTTTCTAGTTCCTTGAGATGTAAAGGGAACCCTGGTGCACTGTTGATGGGAATGTAAATTGGTGCAGCCATTATGGAAAACAGTAGAGAAGTCCCTCAAAAAACTAAAAGTAAGACTACCATATGATCCAGGAATCCCACCTTTGGGTATTTATCCAAAGAAAATGAAAATAGGAGATCGAAGAGATATTTGCATTCCCACATTCACTGCAACATGATCCACAATAGCCAAGACGTGGAAACAACCTCAGTGTCCGTTGATGCATGAACGGATAAGGAACATTGGTGTGTATATATATATACCATGGAATATTATTCAGCCATGAGAAAGAAAGAAATCCTGCCATTTGCAACAACCAAGACGTGGAAACAACCTCAGTGTCTGTTGATGCATGAACGGATAAGGAACATTGGTGTGTATATATATACCATGGAATATTATTCAGCCATGAGAAAGAAAGAAATCCTGCCATTTGCAACAACATGGATGGAACTTGATAACATTATGCTAAGTGAAATAAACCAGACTAGGAAAGATAAATAGTGTGGTATCACTTATATGTGGAATCTTATAAAAAAGTAAAACTTATAGAAACAGAGAGCAGAAAAGTGGTTGCCAGGGGATGGGGGATGGGGAAATGGGGTGAGGTTAGTAAAAGGGTACAAAGTTTTAGCTATAAGATGAATAAGGTCTGAGGATCTAATGTATAACGTGGTGATTATAGTTTATAACATTGTATTGTATAATTGAAATTTGCTAAGAGAGTAAAACTTAAATGTTCTCACACACACACAAAAAATATATATATAAATATGGGAGGTGATGGGTGTGTTAACTAACTAGATGGGAGGAATTCTTTCACCATGTATACATGTATTAAATCAACATGACATACACTTTAAATATCTTACAATTGTATTTGTCAGTTATACCTCAATAAACCTAACTAAATGTTTATGTTCAGTTTGAGTATAAGAAGGAAATTAAAAAATACAACAAAAACAACAGGAGGAAATCTAAATATATCAACTCCAAAAAAAAGATCCACTACTATCAATTCTCACCTTAGATGATCAGGTCTCAGGGGTGAGTTGGAAGGCAGTGCTCCACTTGGACAAGAAGGAAACTGGACCAGAAATGATCACGACTAGAGAACGTGCACACAGACATACATTCACAGACGCATACACTCGTACACACGTGTGTGCACAGACACACGTTCACACACACATACACTCATGCACAGAGATATAAAAATTCACACCACAGGAACACATACTCGTGTGCACAGACACACACATGTGCATACAAACATACATGTTCATGCACACACAGACTCACACACAACCCACAGATGCACGTACACACCCAATTAGTTTCTCTTATTTAAGTCTAAGGACTAGTAAAAGGAAAGTGGATTTTTTTCATTGTGTTTTTAAATTCTTTAAATAGAAGTTCATCTAAAATGCTGGAGTAGGACTGGTGTTTTGGTCTCCTAAACTGTATGGGGTTTCAGACGTAGGTAGGTTGGTCTGCAAGTCCCGGGTTGAAGATATAGCACTGTAGAATTGTACAGTGCCTTTCTTCTGAAGACCTCCAAACACTTCCGTTGATCACATCTCATGTGGCCTTACCAGGGGAAACAGACACATTACTATTCCTGCCCTTGTAGAGGGAAACTGAGACATATTGCGTCAATTGGTCAGCCCTGAGTTGCAATGCTGGGGCCGGGGAAATGGTAGTAGTATGACTCATGGCAGACCAGGCATCACTGGTTTTGTTTATTACTGTGGGTGAAGACTGCAGCTGCACCGGCTCATACGCCTCTGGGCGGAAGCAGATGTATTGATGACTTTGGAAATAGTAGAGAAGCAGCTCTTCAATCTGACTGTGTTGTAAATAGCGACTGTGGACCTGCTGGTTCTGCCTCCTGTGACTTCTGTGGTCTGCCCACGCGGGCAATGTGAACATGGCCCTGTGGGTCTTGCATGGAACCTGAGCTCTGGTCCATGTTAACTAACATGGGAGCAGTGGGGGCCTCAGGCCCCTTCAAAGAAGCAGGCTCACAGGAACTGCTGCGCTTCAGGGCATTAAACCTCAGAGCCACTTTGCCTGCATGGGAGGAGCGGTGCACTGGGGGCACCTGTCCCCTTACGTCACCCTTACAAGAGGGGATGTCTGCATGGAACTGTGTCAGAAATCCTTGGCTCCATGAGGAAGACGACCAATTCTAAGGCACAGCATGGACTGCAGTCTCATCTCATTTGTTCTGTGTCTGCTGCCAGCATCAAGGGGCACAGAGTGCTCATGCATCCCTCAGGCCACTAAGCAAATCTTCGTCCTCCCTCGGAGAAGCCTGGCTCTGGCTGGGCCTTAATATCCCCCAGACCTTCCCTTCACCCAAGTTTTCTCCGTGAAGAGGGGACCCTGTGAGGCTCTTGACTCCGGCTTTTTCTTCCCGTTTCTGCTTGCCTCCTCAGACTCCCACCAAGATCAGGATGAATGGAATGTCTGCAGCCAGGTTGCTCTTTTGTTGGAGTCCTCTGTGCACATATGAGAGTAACTGCAGTTAGTGTCTGAGATGTAAGAGGAAAGCGTCATTGATGAGCAAAAACGTCAGGAACCCAAAAGGATGCTGCAGATGCCAAAACATCTGTCCCACACCAAACTGACAGTGGAGACTGGGCTCAGGTCTAGGGGGCAGGGAAGACCGACCGAGGGTCCAAGCAGAGCCAGGGGCGCGTCTAGGGGGCGTGGGGCACGTCAGAGACAGCACGGTGCAGGTGGGAGCTGTGGCCCACGGGCTTTAACTATGGGGGGGGGGTGGGCTAGGTTCTCCTCCGTGTTCCCCTCTCTCCCTCTCTTGGTTTCGGGAGGCGGTGGAATGCAGGACGCGGACACACAGAGCGAAGTCAGGCCGCCACGAGGCCATGTCCGCTCCCTGTGACACCCTGGAGGTCACACAGCACCTCTCTGTTCCACGTCTGTAAAGGGGAAGGGGCTTGGTGCCTCTCTCAGCTGAAGAGAGAGGAGGTCACTCTTCCCGAACCACTCACGAGTCCTGTCTCTCCGTGAGGCAGGTAACGTAGTGATGTCTGACATATGCAAATGAAGCCTGACTTGTCCCCTCAGTGGAACACTTCTGTCTGTTTAATCTGTGACCATGTGGTGTAGAATAACAGGAATACACGAAGTCTGACTCAATTCCATAGGACCAATTTTGTGGGGCCAGTAAGACTGCAGAGCTGAGATCATGGTGGGGATTGGGGGACCAGGCGCTTTCCCGTCAGCTTCCGTGACAACCAGCAATGGAGTTCTCGTTGTGTAAGCAGCAGTGTAAAAATCAGCAATAGATAGATATGCATACAAGTACAAACACACATACATGTGCATGCACACTTTTTTTTACTTTCACATGAAGCTGAAGATAGCTACAAGAGAGAATTTAGGAAAGATGTACAAGTTTACCAGGGCTTTTGAGCGCCCACTGAGCTCTCTTCTCAGTGGGCATGGCTTCGAGTGGAGCCCCTCTGACAGCTGGGTGAGGTTCCAGGGGTTAGCAGCACCGTAGACCGTTGGGCCTTCAGGGGCCGCGTGCAGTTCACACGACCCCTCAACGACATTGATCACTTATGATATTATCATTTATGGTTTAGTTGAAACACCTGCCTTAACCTATCCTTCTCGCCAGCCTGGGGCTTGAAAGGGACCTGAGACAGTCAGTTTGGGGAACCCAGCTACCACCAAGCCCAGAGCAGGGTCCTTAGAAACACCTCTGGCTGCAGAGCTTAGCACTGGACATCATCCAGGGACACTGCCTTTGGCAAAGGTGATCCAAACCGTGGGCCGATTCTGCTATATTTGTCTGTCTCCTCCAGGGCAGGCGCTGAATTCATCTCCTGTGTCCTCATAATTGTCCAAGATTGCTAGATTGATTCTTGAATTAGAGGATTATTCTGAAGGAACTGTAGTATGACTTAAAAATTAAATAACAATCTTCCGGAATATGGTTGCAGGATTCCCACGAGCCCTGTAATTTCTTGCCTGGGTTATTGAAACAGCCTCCTGGCCGCCGTCCTGCCTGCCCTCCCAGCACTGCCCGGTCACGCTGACACCCACCCGTGGCCCGTCCCCACGAGACGGGAGACATCTGGGACGTTGTTAAGGGAAATGTCATTCCTGACACTTGTAAAAGAACTGTAAGGTCACTTGTTCCAGGGGGGCTACTGCGACAGGCTTTGCAGTGAGGGAGAGAGATCAGACTCCACTCTGAATATAGCTGGGCAAGTGGGGACTCCTGGCCCAGGAGCAGGGGTGGAAAATGACAAAGAGGGAAGGTCGGGAGGAGGGGCTTCTGGCCCAACTGACCCAACAGGATGCTTGCTGAAGGCAGGACAGGGCCATCTGACATCATGGGGGGGGGGGTGAGAGGCCCCGTCAGATGCTGAGGGTGGCGAGACGCCAGGGGTGAGGGATTCTGACTGAACTGACTGCCTGGGTTCCTGGACCCAACTCCAACGTGTTTGTGTGGCTTCCCTACACCAAAAAGAGGTGTTTTGGTGTCAGCAAGGTGTCCGAGCATTCGCCTCATGCTGACGCTGTCTACCCAGAGATAGCATCAGATTCCGTGGGGAAAGGGCTCAGTCCGACCCCACAGGTAAAGACCACCCTCCCCTTTGGACTCCAGTCACAAGCTCAGGTTGTTACCTGTGTTTCCAACCAACCAGCTACAAACCAGGGGTTCCCATGACCCCCTCCAACTCAGGATGCCAATCGCAAGTCCAGGTTGTTACCTGTACTTCTGACTGACTGGCTCTAGATCAGAGGTCCCTATCCCCCCCTCTTCGGGCTCAGTTAGTTTGCTCTAATGGCTCACAGACCTTGAGAAAACCCATTTACTCACTAGATTATCCATTTATTACAAAGGATATTAAAGGATACAAATCAACAGCCAGATGAGGAGATACATAGGGGGAGGTCCTGAACAAAGGAGCTTGGGGCGCAGCATGGTGGCACATGGAAGCTTCTGGTTCTCCGACACGGAAGCTGTCCTTTTTGGGTTTTTATGGAGCTTCGTTACGTAGTCATGATTGACTAAGTCGTTGGGCATTGGCAGTTGAGTCAACCTCCGGCCCCTCTCCCCTTCCTGGAGGAGGTCTCAGGGGGGACTGAAAGTTCCAACCCTCCAATCACATGGTTGGTTCCACTGGCAACCAGCCCCCATCCTTCTGGTGGGGTCCAAAGTCACCACATCAACACAGGAAAAAACATCTGTGTCACTCGCACCACTTAAGAAATTCCAAAGGTTTTGAGAGCTGTGAGCCAAGAGCGAGGACAAAGACAATTTACATATTTCTTATTATAAATCACAATATCACACTAACTGGTCAAGATTCTTGCTAAAATCGAACAGTGCAGAGTCCCCAAGTGGAGGCCTAGCTGAAAAAGAGCTCAGAGGATCCTGGGTACACTTTGGTCAAAGAGATAACTGGGCACCTCTCTGCAGTGCGCCCAGCCCCCCTCTGCACTGACTCCCAGAATCTCGTTTTACATCCAGGGGGGAAGGTGCAGCCATGGGTAGCAGGCGGTTTCAGGGACTCCTCCGATTTCAGGCTGCCCTGAGAACAAAGGGCCCCTGCCTCCTAAGACAGGCCAGGCTTTCCAGGGTAGACCTGCCAAGGGGACGGCCTGAACCTGTTCTGTGTCCTCCGGGCCTGTAACGGAAGGCCGGGCGTTCGTGAGGAGAGTGTGGGAGATCGTTAAAGGAGCTGCAGAGTGCTTTGCCTTTCCAGGCTGTTCTCCCCAGCGTGGGCCAAATGGGGGGGATTTGAGAGAATCCCGGGAAAGCTGGGCATGTGTGCCCCCGAGCTGGTGCCCGACTGATGTGGTGGAATCTCAGACTTAGAGCTGGTAGAGGTTTCCTGAGGGCAGAGTGGGAGACACCGAGTGGTGTGGGTCCCGAGAACAGACGGAAATCACTGTGTGAGCCCCCGTGAGGTGCCCTGGGAGAGGGTTCCCAACAGCTGGGGACAGCCCTGCATATTATTTGACTCTGCAGGAGTTGTGGGGTCGTAGGGCCATTCTCTGAGAACTCGTGGGAGCCCCAGTAAGAAAGAGAGGCAGATCAAATCCATAGAGACAGAGAGGAGAATGGTGGTCCCAGAGGTTGGGGGGAGGGGGCTGGGGAGTTAGTGTTTAATGGGGTCAGAGTCTCAGTTTGGGGAGATGAAAAAGTTCTGGAGATGGATGGTGCAATGGTTCCATAAGACTGTGGATATGCTTAATGCCACTGAATGGTACACTTGAAAATTGTTAAAATGGTAAATTTTATGCTATGCATATTTACCACAATGAAAAAAAATAAAGTGTCTGTGGAAATAATCTTTGGATGCTGGTTTACTAGGTGACTAAGCACTCTCCTGTCCTCCTTTGTGACTGAAAACAGAAAATTAATCATTTGACATCTGTTAGGTGCGGACCCCCAGGTGACAAGAGACACAAAAGAACCCCGGGTGACCGGTGCACTTCCATTTGTGCTGTGACAACAAGGAGGAAGTGACAGAAATGACAGCCAACAATGGAATAAAAAAACTCATGAAAAGGATAAATTGGAGCGCCTAAGTCTCGAGAAGACATTGAAAGAAAACCATGACTGTTCCGTGTGCTCGGCCCCCCTGAGTCGACGGCCCCCCTCTGCCGTGCACTGGGAGGACCGAGGACACTTTCAATTGCCAGCCTGCTGGCACTGTCAGCCCTCAAGTCTTCGGAGAAAGGCAAAGGGGTGACTCACCCAGAAACGGCGCAGCGTCCTGTGGGAACCCGCACACGAGGTTCCGGCACAAGGACCCCAGCCTGATCTAGTTCATGGACAGCTGGCAAGATTGTAAGAGGTGCTGCTCAATGTTTCTTTTTCAAAAGCTTGGCTCCATTTAACAAATGAAAAGTAGAAAAGTAGATTAAGGAAGCAGTAGGGTGCCACATGGGCTGTGAATGAAATGAACGTGGTAATCGTTTGATGACTGAGGGACAATGTCAGACACTTACTCATGATCGGTGTGTAGGTGGTAGAATTGCATGTCAATTTCTCATGAGCTATTTATTTGTGTTAATGAGAGTGTTTTAATGAGAATAGCAGAGTAACTCCAGAACATTTTTAGGATGGTTTAAGACCTAGCAGTGGTTTTAGTTGTCTATTGCTGTATAACAAATCTTAGTGGCTTTATTTATTTTTTTTTGTGAGGAAGATCAGCCCTCAGCTAACATCCGTGCCAATCCTCCTCTTTTTGCTGAGGAAGACCGGCTCTGAGCTGACATCTATTGCCAATCCTCCTCCTTCTTTTTTCCCCCCAAAGCCCCAGTAGATAGCTGTATGTCATAGTTGCACATCCTTCTAGTTGCTGTATGTGGCAAGCCACCTCAGCATGGCCGGAGAAGCGGTGCGTCGGTGCGCGCCTGAGATCCGAACCCGGGCCGCCAGTAGCCGAGCGCATGCACTTAACCGCTAAGCCACGGGGCCGGCCCCAAATCTTAGTGGGTTTAAACCTCAAACCTTTAATATCTCAGTTTCTGTGGGTCAGGGATCCAGGTGTCCTTTGCTGGGTGGTTCTCGCTCAGGGTCTCAGAAGCTGTGATCTCGGTGTTGGCGGGTCTGCTGTTCTCTCAAGACTGGAGGGAAAGGAGGGCTCTTCCTCCAAGCTCGCTCCCTCGGCTGTGGGCAGGATCCCAGTCTGTGCACGGGTTGGGTTGAAGGCCTCTGCTCTTCGCTGGCCCTTGGCTGGAGCTGCCAGTCCTTTGCCAGGGCCCTCTTGTGGGACAGCTCCCAGCAGGACAGCTGGCTTCCTGCAAAGCGAACGAGCAAGAGGCAAGGGGTGGGGAGCGAGACAGACGCAGTGTCCTGTAGCCTAATCATGGATGTGACAACCCATCACTTTGTAAAGAAGTCAGGAGGGCCAGCTCTCACCAAGGAGAGGGGATCACCTGGAGCTGCGGATTCCAGCAGGTCCAGGGGGCCCTTTAGGAAGCTGCCGACCACGATCAAGATGAAGAAGGATGTTAGCCGACACGGTTGGAAACGGAGGCTCACGGTGAGTTCTAGCAGGTGGACCCCACCTTGGAACTTGGCGTCCCTCTTCTGACAAGGAGCCTCCACATGAATATAGAGGGTCCCCTCCTCTAGTGGGTGGAAGAGGCAGTGGGCAGGGGCAGATCTAGGCTCCCGTCAGCATGAGTCCCCTGAGGGGCTCTGGCCTGACCAGGATGAAGTCCTCTCTGCTGCAAGCGGGGACAAATGCAGGTCTTCATCCCCATCAGGAGCTTGTATCTTGGGTTTCCAAGGGTGGCCCGGGCCGTGCCTGGACAGAGGCGCCCACTCTCGTGTTCCATAACCGGGTAGCACAGCCAGGGAGGCCTGGTTTGTCTGCACAGATACTTCATTAAGAGGCAGCACCTGTCGACGGCTCCTGTACGCCAGGCATGGGGCAAAGTGCTCTCCCTGTGTCACCTCACTTGACTCTCACTTGAGCTCTAGAGGGGCTGCTGTTTCACCTCCAGTTTTACATCTGGGAAAATTGAGGTTGTAGGATGGAGCCATCTGCCCACGGACCCAGGGTGAGAGTATTTTAATGAGAATAACAGAGTAACTTGAGAAGGTTTTAGGATGGTTTAAGACCAGCAGGTGGCAGAATCCAGGCGTCATGGAGGGTCTGGACCCACAGTCTTCACTTCTCTGTTTAAAAAATTCCAAGGTGTGTCCTTGACAGGTAACTAGAGAGGCCATTTCTGAATAGGGCGCCCCTTCCTATCAGCCAGCCAGCTGTGAATGCAGGTTGACCTGCAGCCGCCCAGCTTCCCCGAGGGCTCTGCTCTGCTCCAGCCAGCAGCTGTGGTCACTAGTGCCTTAACTCTCAGCTGAAGGACCCCAAGCCCAGAGGAGTAGGGGGTTTCTGGGGAGGGGGGTGAGATCTCCCAGGGCCGGAGTGGCCTCCTGGAGTCCCAGAGGGCCCCACGGAAGGGCATTCTTCATCCTTCCTGGGAGCAGTCACACCCCGTTCTCACCCCTGCTTGGCCCCGGCGGTGCTCTGAGGGCTGGGGATACCAGTTCACGTGCTCTGATGGGTACTTCCCTCAACACAAAGCCCACACTGGACAAACGTGAAGCACTGTCAGAGCAAAGGCACCTGTGACCTGGATTCGGTGTTACAGGACACGGGAACTGAGATTCAAGGGACAGCTGTGGCTTACGTTTATGTGACAGGAGGTGTTCTTTTGTGGGTGTCACCTCCCGGTCGGAAAGCGCGGCCAAGCAGGGGCAGCCGTGCCTTACGGTCACTGGGACATTGCAGACCACTGTGTGGAGGATAAAATCAAACCAACTTGATTTTCATCCTCTGTGGCCCCTATGAGAGCTATTTCGCTGGGATAGGCCTTCCCGCCCCTGGATGAGTATCTGGCAGGCCCTGTGACCTCCCGGTTCCCTCTCGCCTAATGGGCGATCCTCGAGTGGGTGGAGTCACGCACAGTCTCAATTCACGCACTAGGGCGTCCAGTCCCAGACTGGAAGGAATCTTCACCTTGCCTGCATCTGTCCACCTGGAACAGTGGTCTGTGCTTGCAGAAGGAGGCCTATGTCTTTTCCTTCCCTTCCATCTATTTTTCTCTTTTCTCCATCCTACTTTGCAGTTTGGGAGCCTCCAGGCTGAGCCTGGCAGAGGAGAAAGGGAAGAAGGCACAGTCTGACGTGTGGGGGCATTCTCCATCTGCTGACAGGGCCTCTGGGGCAGGTAAGGTTGGGATTTTCCCAGGGGCACTCTCTGTGGTTCTCCCAGTGGTGTTTCACGGCTGGGCCTGCAGCTGTGGTGTTAGGGTGGGGCAGTACCTCTCCCTGGCTGGCAGCTGCTCCCGCTCAGGCCCCAGTTTGCCAGATGTCCAGCTCACTTACTGACTCCTGCCTTTGGCATCCTGGACCCCCTTCAAATGATCCTTCTAGGAAGACTCAAGGCATCTCCAGACAGGCCCTCTCTCCCCACAGTGTCACTTCATTTCCACCAGAAGCACTCTGAAGATCCTTTAACTTGCCCTAGCAGGGGAGTGTGGTTACCTGCTGTCTTGGGAGGCCTCTGGGACAGCCCCAAATGATCCTGCCTCCTGGAACTCACGCCCCTGTGAAATTCCCTCCCTCTGAGTGTGCTCTGGACCTGGTGATTCACTTCTAACAAATACAATAAGGCCTAGGTGATAGGATGCCACTTCTTAGATTAGGTTACAGAAAGACTGACTGCAGTCTTTTTTCACTCATATTTCTCTGGTTGTTGCTGAGTAGTGTTCCATGGTACGGAAGGACCACAGTTTATTGAATCATTCACCCACTGAAGGACAGCAGAGTTCTTTCCAGTTTTTGACTATTAAAAGTAAAACTGCCTGAACATTCACATACAAGTTTGTGTGTGAACGTGTCTTCATGTCTCTGGTATAAATGCCCAGGAGTGTAATTTCTGGGTCATATGGTAGTCACATGTTTAGTTTCTTAAGAAACTGCCAAAATGTTTTCCAGAGCGGCTGAACCGTTTTACATTTCCTCCAGGAATGGATGAGTGACCCAGTTTCTATGCATCCTCACCTACGTTTCCTGCTGTCACCATTTTTTCTGTTTCAGCCATTCTCACCGTTGTGTAGTGACGTTTCACTGTGATTTTGATGTACATTTACCTAAAAGCTAATGATGTCGAACATCTTTTCATATGTTTATTTGCCACCTGTATATCCCCTTTGGTGTCTCTTCACATCTTTTGCCCGTTTTCTGATTGGATTTCTTTTTTCTTTTTTTACCATTCAGTTTTGAGAGTTCTTTATATTCTGGATATTAACCCTTCGTCAGATATGTGGTTTGCAAATATTTTCTCCCAGTCTGTAGTTTGTCTTCTCATCATTTGCAGAGCTAAAGTTTTTAATTTTGATGAGATCCAATTTAACAACTTTTCCTTTTCTGCATCATGCTTTGGTGAGAAGTCTAAGAAATCTTTGCCTAGTCTTAGATCCTGAAGTTTTTTTCCTTTTTTGTTTTTGTAGAAGTTTTATAGTTTTATGTTCACAAACCATTTTGAGTTAAGTTTTATAAACAGTGCAAGAATTTAGTGAAGGTCTGTGTATTGCCTAAGGATGTCCAAATGCTTCAAAACCATTTGTTGAAAAGCCTGTCTTTCCTCCATGAGATCCTTTTGCATGTTTGTCAAACACCATTTGGGTATATTTGCACTGGTCTATTTCTGGGTTCTCTCTTCTGTTCCATTGATCTATTTGTCTACCCCTCCACCAATACCACACAGTCTATATTAGTTATATAACAATTTTTAAAATTGGGTAGACTAATTCCTCCTATATTATTTTTCATTTTCTCAAGGTTATTTTAGCTATACTGGCTTTTTGCCTTTCCGTATAAATTTTAGAATACTGCTGTCAATATCTAAAAACAAAAAATCTTCTAGAAGTTTGAAAGGAGTTGTGTCAAACCTGTAGATCAATTTGGGGAGAATTGACCTTCTCACTGTGTTGAGTCTTCGAATCTATGAACACAATATTTCTCTCCATTTATGTAGACCTTCGATTCTTCAATCAGCATTTTGTAGTACAAGCCTTGTACCTGTTTTGTTGGATGTATACCTTAGTAATTTATTTCTTTAAGCTATTGTAAATGGTATATTTTCATTTCAGTGTCCACGTGTTCATTGCTAGTGTACAGAACTGGTTGATTTTTGTGTATCTTTTAAACTGCAGCATTGCTCAGCCCAGTGAGTTCTAGGAGTGGTAGATTTCATGGGGTTTTCTGAGTAGAACATCAGGTCATATACAAATAGGGACAGTTTTGTTTCTTCCTTTCCGACTGGTATGCTGTTTATCTCCTTTTCTTGACTTATTGTGCTGACTAGAACCTCCAGCACTGTGCTGAAGGAGAATAGTAAGAGGAGACATCCCTGTCTTATCTCCAATCTTAGGGGAAACAATTCAGGGTCTCATCACTAAGTAGAAGGTGACTTATAAGATTTTTGTGGATGCTCACTATCAAGTTGAGGAAGTTTTGCTCCTATTACTATATTCCGAGAGGTATTGAATTTTGTTTAATGTTTATTTTGCATCAATTAATGTAATCAGGTGATTTTTCTTCTTTAGCTTGTTAATATGGTGGATTACAATTATTGATTTTTTAATATTGAACCGGTCACTTGGCCATGGTGTACAATTATTTTTATATATTACCAAATTCTATTTGCTAATTTTTGCTAAGGAGTTTTACATCTGTATTTATGAAGAATATTGGTTTGTAGTTTTCTTTCTCTTAGTCTCTTTGTCTAGTTTTTATATCAAGGTAATATTAGACATAAAACTAATTTGGAAGTGTTTCTATTTTGGAGAAGAGATTGTGTGTAATTGGTGTTAATTCTTTAAATATTTGGTGGAATTCTCCAGTAAAACCATCTGGGCCTGGGGATTTCTTTTGGGGTGAATTTTAAAATTACTAATTCAATTTCCTTAAGAGATAAAGGGCTATTCAAATTATCTATTTAATCTTAAGCAAGTTATAATAGTTTGTTTTTCAAGAAATTGGTCTATTTCATTTAAGATGTCAAATTTTTGTGTATAGAGTTGTTCATAGCATTCCCTTACTATCCTTTTAATATCTGTAGGGTCTGTAGTGATATCCTCTGTTTCATTCTTAATATTGGTAACGTGTGTCATATTTTTTTTCTTTGTTAGTCTTACTAGAAGTTTGTCAACTTTATTGATCTCTTTGAAGATCCAGTTCTTTGTTTCATTGATTTTCTCTATTGTTTTCCTGTTTTTATTTTATTTACTTCTGCTCTTATCTTTATCACTTCTTCCTTCTGCTTGTTTTGGGTTTATTTTTCTCTTCTTTTTCTAGATTCTTGAGGTAGGAGCTTAGGTTAGTGATTTGAGACTTTTCATCTTCTCTAATGTATCTATTTAATGCTGTAATTTTCCCTCACTATTGCTTTAGTGGTGTTCCATAAATTTTGATATGTTGTATTTTCATTCAATTCAGTGCATTTCTATTTGACTTTTTATTTGACCCATAGATTCTTTTAAAGCGTGTTTTTAGTTTGTAAGTGTTTGGAGAGTTTCCTCTTATTGTTCTGTTATTGATTTTAAGTTTGATTCCATTTTGATCAGAAAACATACTCTATGTGCTTTGAATTCTTTTAATTTTCTTAAATTTGTTTAATGGCCCAGGATATTATCTATCTTGGTATATATTGTGTGGGCACTTGAAAAGAATATATATTCTACTGTTGTTGGGTGGAGTATTCTATAAATGTGGATTATATCCTTTTGGTTGATGGTGTTATTGAGTTCTTTTTTGTCCTGCTGATTTTTTGTCTAGTTCTATCAATTGTTGAGAGAGGAGTGTTGAAGTCTGTAACTGAGGACTTCTTTCAGTTCTATCAGTTTTTGCTTCACATATTTTTCAGCTTTGTTGTTGAGTGCATACAAATTTAACATTGCTATATTTTCTTGATGGATTGATGGTTTTATCATTAGGTAATGACTCTTTCTGGTTTGGTACTTTTCTTTGCCCTGATGCCTGCTTTACCTGATATTAATATAGCCACTACTGCTTTCATTAATGTTTGCAAACTAAAATTTTTTCTATCCTTTCATTTTCAACATGCCTATATCAACTATTTGAAGTATAGACAGCATATAGTTGGGTAATCTTTTTTAATCCACTCCATTAATTTCTATTTTTTAATTAATGTGTTTAGAGCATTTGTATTTGATATAATTATTGGTATGTTAGGGCTTAAATCTACTGTGTTATTTTTTTTTCCATTTGTTCTCTCTGTTGTTCCTTTCTCTGTTTTCTTTTTCCTGCATTCCTGTGGTTTACTCAAACATTTTTTAGGATTTCACTTTGATTTAACTATTGTGTTTTGAGTGTATCTCTTGACACAGCTTTTTTGAAGTAGTTGCTCTAGATATTACATTATGCACACATTTCTTATCAGAGTCTACTGGTGGTGTCATTTTGCCATTTCAAGTGCAGAAATCTTACACCCTCCTTCTCACTTATAGTAAGAATGTCTTAAACACTTACTCTAAATGCATTTAGAACCATATGAAAAAGTATTATAATTTTTGCTTAAATTGTCAAACATTCTTTAGAAAACTCAAGAGCAGGACTGTCTATTATATTTTACCTGTATTTTTGCTTACCATGTTCTTCCTTCTTTCCTAGTGTTTCAAGATTCCTTTTTTCATTGTTTCCTTTCTGCTTATAGAATTTCTTTTAGCCATTTTTAGGGATAGTTGTGATTACAACAAATTACCTTAGTTTCTTTTATCTGAAAATGTGTTGACTTGCCCTTTATCCACGTATAGGAATCATACATAGGATTCACAGATAGGATATAGGATTCTGGGTTGACAGTTCTCTCCTTTCAGCAATTGAAAAACACTGTGCACTTCCTTTTGGGCTCTGTGGTTTCTGATGAGAAGTCCATTGTCATGAGAATTGTTTTTCTCCTGTAGGTAAGGTATCATTTCTCTCTCACCACTTTCAAGATATGTTTTTGATTTTTATTTTTCAGATGTTTGACAATTACGTGTTTTGGTGTGGATTTCTTTGAGTTTAAAGTATTTGGATTTTCTCAGATTTTCAAATCTATGGGTATGTGGATGATATTTTTTTCTCAAATATAAGACATTTTTGGCCATTAGTTCTTTGAGTACTTTTACAGTTCCCTCTTTTTTTTCCCTCTACTTCTAGTGCTCCAATGGTACAAATGATAGATATTTTGTTGTAGTCCCACAGGTCCCTGAAGCTCTGTTCATTTTTTTTAAGTCTTTTTTCTCTGTTGCTCAGATTTGGCTTTTTCTATTGTTCTATGTTCCAGGCCACTAGTTCTTTTCCCTGTTTCCTGCATTCTGCTGTTGTCTTATCTGTGTCCTAATATCCTCTTCTGAAAAGAACACAGTGAGGTTGGCTTAGGACCCACCCTAACGATCTCATTTTATCTTAATTACCTCATTAAAAGCCTCATCTCCAAATGCAGTCACATCCTGGGGTTATGAATGTGGGGGGACACAATTAGCCCATAACAGAGGGTTAACCCGCTTGGGGCCACCGCTGCACCCCTATCACCCTCTTGCTCACTGTGAGCCACTGGCCTTGTCTGCTCCTGGCATTCCCACTGTCTCTGTACCTTTCCTCCTCAGAGTCTCTGGACCCTTCACCGTTTCCAAGTCTGGATCTTTGCCAGATGAGAGCTGTCTTAGATCATGGTTTTTTTTTTTTAAAGATTCATACATTAATACCACCATGGACAGGATCTTTCTAAAGATGCTAATATGGCCATTTGGCTTCTTTCCCTAGCACAATCTGTGGCCCCATTTCAGCACGCAGGGCCCACCTGGCCTGCCCTCCTTCCTCTTTTTTCCACCTCTCCAGCCAGACCCTGTTGTGCACCTTGTCCTCCTGCAGCCAGGAGGGAGAAGGATGTATTGCTGCCTGCACACTGTCTACTGCCCCCTGACTCTGTGCCTTTGGTCTGGTGTTATCATGGAGTCAAACATTTCTCCATCTCACACAACATTTATCTTTCCTTATCAGAGTTTACTGCATCAGGTCCTTCTGCTGCCAGGTCCACATCAGACCTGGGTCTTGCTGAAGGGTGGGCAGGCACCCTCCCTGCATGCATCTCATTCCTCTGATAAGTTTAGAAGTTTGTCTCCCCCACTACACTGTGAATCGTGTGAGGGCTGTGACTACGTCTTTATCTTTTAGTCTCAAGGTACGTTAGGATAGAGTGTTGGCACAGAATATGTCTCAAGAAATGTTTGCATCTTCAGTGCAGCCTGGACATTCCACCTCCAGTAAAATGCAGCAGGGCAAACCATGGTAAATTGTTCTGGTTGCCTTTCCTTCCTCCACACCTGGATGAACAGTAGACTGTTCCCTAAGGAAAAAGGCCCACTTAGGAGGTGAACCGCAGAAACGAGAGGGCACCACACGTCTGGTGGTGTTTAAGCAGGACTGTGGGTGGTTTGCTCCCCCACGCACCCATCAGTGTTGGTCGTGGGGAGAGCAAGGGTTCAACCTCCTCATGCAGCCTCATGCACTGACCAACAGGCAACTACAGTTTAGCCTCCTCCTCACTTTTCCTTCTCACTTTTGTGATTCTTGTAGTTTTTCAGTTGAAGGGTAAGTTTTCTTTCACACATCCAACATCTCTTTTCTCCAATGCCTCTGTTTTCTTAAACCTGAAAGACAGTTCTTATCTCCCCTTCTTCCCTGTGAGACCCAACCTGCCTCTATCCTGCTCCACCCTCTGGATCCCTCCTGGAGGACGTGATCCCTCTCTGCCTGACGAGCAGAGTGAGTTAGGAGTGTCTGGGCCCAACTCTAACCCTCCACCCTCGCTCAAGCCTTGGGGCTGAGCAAGCCCCACAGTTCCTTCTCACTGTCTGAGGGTGCAGACCACAGGCCGGGATGGTGCCGAGGGTCCACATGGTCATTGCACTGACCCCCCAAATGGCCAGCTTCAACAAACAGCAGTACGGGACTCCCAGTTAACTACTAATTTCAGGTAGACAATGAATAACATCTTAGTACAGATATGTCTCATGCAGTGTTTGGGACATACTAATACTAACAAATTAATTGCTTATCTAAAGCTCAAGATTTAACTCGGCAGCCTGGATTTTATCAGGCCACCCTCCCAGAAGGCAAAGCGACCTGACTTTTCCTCTCTTACCAGCACACGTCACACTGGTGGGAGATGGAGATTTGATGTGTCTGTTCTAAAGTCTTCCAGCTGGACCACTGAGGGGACACTTGGTGGCCACCTTTCTGTCAGGCTCCTGGCAGTTCCTAAATTCCTTCAACCCCTCGCATGCACACACGTGCACACACACACAGGCACACACAGACACATACATACAGACATATACATACAGACACGCACATACATACATGCACACACGTGCATACACGCACAGGCACACACAGACACATACATACAGACATATACATACAGACGCGCACATACATACATGCACACACGTGCATACATGCACAGGCACACAGAGACACATACATGCAGACATATACATACAGACACGCACATACATACATGCACGCACGTGTATACACACAGAGAGACATGTACACATACATACATGCACATGCACACACACATACACAATGTATACACATGATTCAAGGACACAGACACACAGGAAGGAGACGGCCATGTGAAGACAGGCAGACATTGGAGTGATGCAGTCACAAGCTAAAGAATGCCCAGGGTCACCCGAAGCTGGAAGAGGCAGGAAGCATCCTCCCCTTGAGCTTTCAGAGGGAGCCCGGCCTTGCTGACAGCTTTATTCCAGACTTCTGGCTTCCAGAACCGGGAGACAATAAATGTCTATTGTTTTCAGCTACCACTTTGTGGTACTTTGTTGTGGCAGCCCTACAAAACTAATAATAGCTCCTCAAAAACAAAGCAGTAACGATAAACCGGTAAGTGAGGTCCATTATCCAGCTGACCCAGATAAGGCAGAGCTAGCATTGGTGAAGCAGATAAGGGGCAGTGGGGAGCTAAGCTCTGACTTAGACACATTAAATAGGGCAGGAGCTGGCCCGCAAGCTGGACAGGCACAGCAAGACTGTCCAGGGCACACAACAGAAAACTCCTCTGGGTTCTGGAAAACGTAGGGGCCTGCAGTGGTTCGAGAGAACTCTTATATGGCTTTGCTGGAAAAGGGCATCATGCAACGTGTGTGTCTGCAGTTCGGCTGGAGCCCCGGGGGGATTGCCGGAGCGGCTCTGGGAAGGTCTCCCACGGGGGCACTGGGCAGCCTGCCAGGATGGATGGGGCGTGGGACGAGGCTGAGGGCAGCTTCGGGAATGAGGGCATTGCAAAGGCAAGGAGTTGGCCCTAGCTGAAGCTAACCATCTTGGAGAGCTGTAAGGGTGATATTTAAAAATCTATATCCCAAGTCATCTGCTTGATATTCTGAAGTACATACTCTGATTTAACATAGTTCTTCTTAAAAAGAGGCCTTTGATTCATATTTCCTTATAAAGGGACGTCTTGTCTTTTGTTCACTCAGTGTTCGGTGCCCTTCGTTTAAGTTGGCAGCTCTTGGTTGTCAGTGCTGATGCTCAGAGCATGTGGATCACAGGACACTGTTGGATGTGTTCTGTGTGTTACCGCGGGCTGATGCTTGAGCGAGGACTCACACACAATGCATGATGAAATCAGTGCCTTCTGCCCAAGCAAGAGGTCCCTTGCTTCACAGAGGAACAAAGGGGATCACCTGGCCTTGAGGAGCCAGGGGAGCGACTCACCTAGGACACGCTTCAGTATGAGACTTATCTTGATGGTTGGTTCATGTTTCCATCTGGGAGGTTGAAAACTGGAGGCAGTAAAGACATCAGTGCCCTACTCCTGCCCATAAACAACCCATGGCCCCTACCATCTTGCACAAACACCCACTGACTCTCTCCTCCATTCTTTCCCAACTCTTCTCTGAAAGGTGGTGCCCTAAATTCATGAAAACTTTTTATCCAGATCCTGCAATAAAGATTTAAAAAGAAAGTTAATCCCCCTGTTTATAGAGATTATCTGTTCTGTTCTATACTCCATCCTGGTAAAAATTGTTGGTGCTATTTATAAATTCTGGAGTAAAATGAGTCGCTGGCTAATTCAGGAGGAGCTTTCAAGACTGATTAAACAGTAGGTACAGATTTTGAGGCCAGATTAAAAGAGCCTTTCAGATCCCCTTAGAGCATCATGTGTGTTTGTCACGATTGTAAATAAGTTGCTTTGCCACCAGCTCCATCACTTATAGCTGGGTGACCATAAGTAAGTTTTACTTCAACTTTTGAGACTCAATTTCTTCATAATTAAATTGTGAATAAAAACAATGACAATAATTGAACATGGCTATTGTAAGAAATAATGAAATGACATTATCGCTGCTCTGGGAACCTAGAGAATCAGGGCTCGGTTAATTAGCAACTTTCCCTTCCCCCAAGAATATGTTTGTTCTCAAATGTCAGAAGTATCACCTTGTTTTCCATCATGAGTAAAAGATTTGCAGCATCTTTTCTGGGGTGTGGTATGCAGACACGAGCTGCTGGCCTGGTTTGCATGGAGACCCAGGTCTGAGCAGCGTCTGCTCGCTCACTGCGCCTGTTCTGTTGACGGCTCTCCTGTGAGGCACCAGCGCTGTCCTGATCACAGGGGCTCAGACTACTTTCCCTTCTTTTCTATGTCACCAACTTCAGCGGCCATTCTGTAGACCACTCTCAGACTTCTCAATTCTTTTTCATTTTCACGGTCTGGATCCTCATTGATTCATGTTATTTTTTCTGTACTATTTTGTCTTTATTTTATTTGCTCTCTGGTCCATCTTACGCATTATTGCCACAATAATCTCTTTACAATACTATGATCATAGTTCTTCCCTCAATCCTTCGGTTTAGTGTTCTGGTCAGGTTTTACCAGGCCCAGACTATTTCTCATCACCCTCCAGCCCTCTGCTTTCCTGACGCTGAGCGCATGCTTTCAGCTGCAGGTGTCAGAGATCCAACCCAGCTAGCTGTGCCTCAGGCAGGAAGACACCTCGCTATGTCCTGGAACCTGAGTCTGGGGCTAGACCATTCCAAGTTCATTTCAGCACCTCGGCAACAGTGCGAAGGTCCCAACCCCGACTTTCCAGCACTGCCTTCCTTCACTGGTCACCACCTGGGTGCCAGGGTTCCCTGCAGCAATCAGCGGGCAGCTGACAGCTCCTGCGTGGACTTTCTTCCCCACCCCCACTCGTCTTTCCCAAAGATCAGCCTTTTGTGTTATTACCTGACTTTGAATATTCTCTCTATCTCTAAACCAAATCCTCCTCCTCCAGGGTCAAATCACTATGTCTTCTAAGCTTGCCTGTATTTACTATATTTTCTGTATTCTTGGCACTCCAGCGTCTGGCGTCTTGCTCACCAGGGAGGTCTCCTCCTCTTAGGGTTACTTAAATCCTAGAGACAGCAAATAACTCACCCAGGAGCATGCCTTTCATACGCAAACTAGCAATCCTGAGCCCACATCTCCTCCATCAGGCTCTTACACTCAGGCCGATATTCCTCTGCCCAAATCACTCCAGGGCCGGGTACCAGACAATTTGGGGTAGCCAAACTAGCCAATCCTAAACCCGCGTAGCGTGCTTACTCGGCCTCGCCTGTTCCTTCCCACGAAAATCACAATACAGGCTCTTGTCCTCTCTTTCCCCTAGCTCCCTCTGCCTCCTGACCAATGCTGGCTCTTCCTCGCGTGGCCCTGCACGGCATGATGTGCCCCCTCCTCTTGGGAACTGTGAATAACGAACTATCTCTCAATGGCATCGTTTCCTGATCTGTTGGCATCACCATAGCTGAATGGTAATAAAGATTACATTTTAAAATACTTCCCAAGCTAGCTTTAGTGATAATGGGAACCAAGGGGATTTCCCTTTCCCAGGCATTTATGTCGTATGAAACCCTGGATTCGTGAGTCAAGGGTGCCGATCCACATCCTTTGAGGAGGCAAAGAGCTGTGAGGAAGACAAGACATCAACCAAGATGGCAGCATTACTATGTCTGAGGAGGCCTGGGGAGACAGAAAGATAATGGGGGCGGGCCACTGTCTGTTGCCAGGTAGAAATGAAAAATAATGTGAGAATAGCTAATTTATATTATACTAAAGACAAAAAATGAGAGACTTCCTAGAAAGGCCTCATAACAGGCTTGACAGAGGAGCGAGAAAATTAGCAAGGAACTTACTCTGATCTAAGAGCCCCAAAATGTGGTTCCAGAAGCAACAGCTCAGCCCTTGGAATTGGATTTCCAAGATCCAGGCTCCTGGAGGAGCAGCTTGTTGGCTAAAGGGAGTTAACTGTTAAATCTATCACTCAGGTCGTACCTGGGCCAGGCTGGTGGTAACGCTGGAACAATCCTCCATTTCAGGATTTAGGAAAAAGCTGGTAACCAGCTTTTCCCACCACAAGCTTCTGTCTGCTGGTGGCATGGGGACCAGGTCCTGCCTCTGCTCTGTTTCTTTACCACTCCACGTCTTGTTCCTTTTCATCCTGAGAGCCCGAGTATGCCCACTGCCCCGTCCACTGGCTACTCTCCACAGACTGGATCCCACAAGGGCAAACGCAGTGAGGATGGGCTCCACTGAGAGTAGGAATGCAAAAATAATAGCGGCTTAACCCAGTGCTTCTCAAACTGTCATGTGCAAGAGAATGACCTGATGACTGCGGTAAATGCAGATTTATTAATGTGCAGGTCAGCAGACCACAGGGAGGACAGACTCTGAACTTCTGGCAAGGTCTGCTGAGTCAAGGAAGACGCCCTGAAGAAGAAGGGTGTCAGCAACGCAGACCCTTAGTTTTCTTTCCCAGGGAAGGGCTGGTGCAGAGACTTTGCTTTGTGAAGTCCAAGGGGACCCAGGCAACTTCCATATTGCTGCTCCATCATGGAGCCTGCATTCCCAAAGTCACCTCAGAGTTCAAAGTAGCTGCTGTAGATCCCACCAGCGTGTCCACATCCAGCCAGCAGAGAGAAGGAAGAGGTGAAGAGGCAGAGGCAAGGCTGCCACTCTGCTGCCTCTTAAGGAAGGCTACAAGCAGCCATTCTATGACACTTAGGGTTTCAAAACATTGCTCAGAACAGCCAAAGGAAGCCAGGGCATGTTGTCTTTGTTATGGGTTTATGTGCCTTGATAACTACGTAGACGGGGTGAATGGATACTGGGGAAAAGCCAGGATTTTGTATGTGTTTCTGAGGGTTTAGGAAGATGTCTGGCATTTACACAGAAGATATGTACCATTATTATTACTATATAAAAATAACAGCCACAATAAGGGGTAACAATGACTTAGTAAGTAAAATATGCCCGGTAATGTTCTAAGTGCTTTACATGTTGTGATTCATTTAATTTTCAAAATAACCACTTGAGAATAGTGAGGCAGGAGATGAAGTAACTGCTCGGGTCACACAGCTGGCTGGTGACCAAGCGAGGACTCCGAGGGGCTGCTTCCCAGCGCTGTGCCCTTGACCCGCCAGTGCGCTGGTAAAAGTTTAACAACTTGCTCTGCGAACAGAAACGCCCTGGTTCAAAGCATTTGCCAAATCCTGTGGTGTAACTGTGTCAAGCCACCAGCATGACATCACCGAGCCTGGAGTCAGGAAGTAATCACCGGGTATCACTTCACTATATGATGCTGTATTAGGGCCTTCTACAGAATCTCCGCCACAAGTACACCACAGGTGTAAGTCACTGCAAGAGGTAGGGTGTACAAAATAGTTCGGAAGTGATAGGTTTTGAGAATTCATTAACTTTGTTTTTAATATGTTCTATTTTCCTGTGAGCTTCTGTCATTTAATCTTGAGTAATTGCTAAGTTTAATGACTAGCTTGTAAAATTCCTGACAATTTAGCAATTGGCTCTGTGACCCAGCATGAGCCGACTCTGGCCACCACCGCCTGCAGCTGTATGCTTTACAGTCAACTCAAAACTAGATGCTAGACGTCTGTACTCCTTAACCTTATTGTCCCTGTGCCATTTCAGCCAGCTGGGACTTTTGCCTCCAGAGCAATAGTTTGTCTTTCCTCCTCATTTCTGACTTCTCTCTCCACAATATCTCAGGAGTAATAAATCAAATTTAAAATACAGTAAAAAAATCTCATGTTCGTAAGGAGAATAGTTCAGCTCTCTCTTCTTTCCTAATTCTTGCTATCTTTTTCTCTCTCTGACTCACATTAGCTGTGCATGCGATTTATCCAGGAAATACAGCCCCCTTCAAAATGGTATTTTGGTCCTAGCTATTAAGGTTCTTTCTACGGTATTTTAGAGTGGTCCATCTCATGAGAGGCGGTAATAGGAATGACTTTCCTTTACCTTATGGAGCCGTAGCTGCATCATGTGAGCTCATGGGGGAGTGGGTCCCTCAGCGTGTCACCATACAAGGTGGTCCTTGTATGGGGGCTGCCTGGGTCAGGGGAGGGGGCAATACTGTCAGAGCTGGCAGAAAACTTAAATTGAATGATGTCACTCAGCTCTGCTCCTTAGAGTCCCAGAGCATCTTGGTTGTAGCTACTTGGCATTCCAAGATTCTCTTTGAAGAAAATATTCTGCCTCCTTTAAAAAATTCATTGAAAACCATGAATCTAGAGGATCAGATGGGCTGTTTGACCAAGGCTATTCTCTCTGCTTGGAAGATCTGGTCCGTTTGTACAAAATCTTGCATGGAAAGTGCATAGGGGCTGCTTTGGGGAAATGACCCGGAGGAGGGAGTGAGAGGGAAAGAGTTGGGAGACAGGGATGTTTCTGCAATATTTTTATTTCTTTTACAAAAAGGGACTAGAGAACACTCAATGACGTGATCTTGGCTGTGACGAAGATTTTTAAAAACTGTTTTATGGAGGTATAATGGGCATACAATAAACTGCATATATTTAAAGTATACAACTGGAGAAGTTTTGACATATGTGAACTTCTGTGAAATCATCACCACAGTCAAGATAATGAACACATCCGTCACCCCAGAAGTCTACTCTTGCTCCCTGAGATCCCTCCCTCGAGGCCCACCCGCCTCCCCATCACCGGGCAAACACTAGCATGCCTTCGGTCACCAGGAAACTTGGCATTTCCTAAAATTTTGCATAAATGGGATCATGCAGGTTGCATGCCTGTCATCCTAGTGTAATTATGAATAGCATCCCAGTCTGGACAATCAACTATTATAATCAACCTGTTACCAGGGGAATAGCTAGTTGCAAAAGTGTTTCTGAGTCCTGGTTACCTTCTTCTAACGGGGAGACCAAATCACCTCTTGCTTTTCCCGTCTTTCCACTAGAGTGTTCAGTGCCTAGAAGGCACGCTGGCTCCTGTTTGTGAGAATGATGACTTGAGCTGGTCTGACGTGAACAAAATGACCAGCGTGGAGTCCTTCCATCATTTTGTCAGTTTCAACTTCAATATATGGCTGTGGTGATTTAACTAGTCTTGTACAGAAATAACAAATTTTGGAAGCTCAGAGACACTCGTGGTTAGTCAGCAATTTGGAATCTTTCAAATTTTCAAGAATAAAGTTGGGCAAAGGAACATAAGTGGGAAAGATTCTGGACTCTCTATTGCAAAACTTGTCATTAGCTCACCCACGGGAAGATTCTCTCCCACGTTCATGTTGGTCTTCGTCCATCTCATGAGTCTTAGGGAGTAGAATTTATAGGGCCAGCCAGACAGCCACCACTGAGGAAATTTCACAGCAAGACATTTCATGTCCAGTTATTCACTCCGGCACACAGAATCATCACAAACTCAATGGCCTAAAACAACCATTTTACTAGGCAGATTCTTCAGTCAGGAATTCAGACATGGCTCTAGGGTTCACAGCTGCAAGGCTTCCACTGGGAAGACCTGAAACATGGGGTGGCTTGACTGACTTTGAGCTGGAACCATCTGAAAGCTTTCTCACTCACACTTCTGGCATCGGGGCAGGAATGACTCCAAGGCTGGCCTCAGCTGGGGCCCTTGGCTTTTGCGCCCACACATGGCCTCTCCGTGTAGTTTGGGTTTCTCAGAGCAGAGGCTGGGTTCTGAAATGGAGCGCGTCAAGAAGAAGCATCTGCAGAGCAAGGGTTCCGGGAGAAGCGGGCTGCAGAGCAACCTCTGACCAAGCCTCAGGAGTCTCATGGCACATGACCACGAAGGTCTCTGAGCCACCAACTCTGGAACATTCTCACGAACACGTTCTATGGGTTACAAGCAAGTTCCTAAGGCCAGCCCAGTTTCAAAGGGTGGCAGTTTTACCCCAGACTTAATGGGAGAGTAGGAAGTTGCATTGTAGAAGAGCACAGGTGTGAATCTGCTCGTCTGCTCTAACAAAACACCCCAGACTTGGTGGCTTAAACAACTGGGGTTTATTTTTTCACAGATCTGGAGGCTGGAAGTCTGAGATCAGGGTTCCAGCTGATTTGGTTCCTGGTAAGAGCTTTCTTCCTTATTTGCAGACATACGTCTTTCTCCCCGTCCTCACACGGCCTTTTCTTGGTGCGTGCCCATGGAAAAAGAGAGAGAGCTCTCTGGTGTGTCTTTTTATAAGGACACCAATCCTATTGGATCAGGGTCCCAACCTTATGACCTCATTTAACCTTAATTACTTTCTTACAGGCCACATTTCCAAATATAGCCACACTGGGGTTTAGGGCTTCAACATAGGAATTCTTTTTTCTGTTGGGAGGGGTGGTATGTTCAGTCCATAACAGGATGTTGTTGAGTCTGTCTTTGAAAAATACAGTCTGTCCAAGCCAATGAAGTGAGATGAAGGGGGCAGGGGCCAAAATCTCAATAAACACATAGTTTAGCCATGTCTTCAAATGATAAAGACAAAAGAAATGTAGCCAATGAAGGACATTTCCCTGGGAAATGGTGCATGATACTTTTAATGGTATTTTGCTGAGAATGTTTGCATCTATATTCATCAGGGATATTGGCCTATAGTTTTTTCTTTTCTTGTAGTGTCTTTTTCTGGTTTTGGTGTCAGCATAATGTTGGCCTTGCAAAATGAGCCTGGGAGTGTTCCTTCCTTTTCCACTTTTAAAAAAATGTATTTAAACTAAAAAAACTCACAAAAACAGTTCACCCATTTCTCTATCCCCCCACCCCCTGGGTTATATAATATATAAATTTATGTAAGAGGTATAAAAAGTATCTGTTCCTTGAAAATTTGAAAGAATCAAAAGCCAACATTAAAATCATCTGAGCTGGGTTCTTTTTTTAAAAAGTAGGCCTTTCAGGGGCTGGCACAGTGGCATAGTGGTTAAGTTCACACCCTCTGCTTCAGCGCCCTGGGGTTCGTGGGTTCGGATCCCAGGCGTGGACCTATGCACCTCTCATCATGCCATGCTGTGGCAGGCATCCCCCATATAAAGTAGAGGAAGATGGGCATGGATGTTAGCCCAGGGCCAATCTTCCTCAGCAAAAAAGAGGAGGATTGACAACAGGTGTTAGCGCAGGGCTAATCTTCCTCACTAAAACCAACACAAAAAAAGTAGACCTTTCAAATGAGTCTCTTTTTTCTTTTTCTATTTTAAAAATTTTCTCTGGCTTTCCATAACTTCTGTAGTTAATTTTGTTAACTTAAATATCTCTAGGAATAATTAATTTCATTTGAGTTGGCAAAATGTTGGATATCTTTCCCAAACATACATATACATATTTACATATAGAGACAGTAGATCTAATAAAATCTAAGTTTCGATAATTGAAAGACACACCATCGTTTTAATAATTACAGAGAGAATAAAAGCTGCTGACTGCCAGTAAATGTGGTTTTGGTCATTTGTGATATTTGTGTTGATGTGGTTTACAGAAATCTTTTATTCAGACTTCTTTCTTCAGGGAGAGTTTTGTGCAATGGCACACACACACACACACATAAAAGGAAGCTGGAAGCAGACATGCTGGTTAAGGCCTTTCTAAAGCAGCCTCACGTCAGGAGCCCCTGCTCTGAGTCACTTCTGGAAACATCTCAGCCGTTATCTCTTCATCTTGTCTCAGATCCATCCAGTCCTCCTCTCCTGGAACTCCTCCCACACCCTGGAAATTTCTCAGGAGGACATCTGGAATGGAGGCGTGGTGTCCCAAGGCAGCAGTCCACAGCTCCCTTTCTAGTTTAGCCTCTTAATGCAGAGCCTGGCTGCCTCCCCATTGGGCCAATGTCAGAAGCCACACACCAGTGGATCCTGTCACCTCAGGGGATTCTAGAAGTTTCTCCCCAGTTTTGGTGTTTCCCTCTATAGGGAGGGAGACCCCAGGCAGGGGAGATAGTTCAGAGACTTGTCACAAAGATTTTCCTATGATAACCTTCAGTTTTATAGAAGACGATCCAAAAGATAAAACTATGGAGTTAGAACTTCAAGCAACATTAAAAGCCAATAAAATACTAAGATCCTACCCTTAATGGAGTATCAGGCCTAATTTTGAGGACCTCTTTGTAGGAAGACTTATTTCATTCTTAACAGATGGCAAAATCCTTTCTTAATGGGCTGTGATTAAAATTCATTGCTGAAGAAAAACAACATCTAAAACACTGATATGAAGTGTCTTATCTTGCATGATAGAGGGTTGTGTTCTCCTCTGAGTTTTGTGGATTCTGACATTTTATATATAACTGCTGATGTGACTGAAGGAGAAAGTGGGGCTGCCCCTCCATGGGAGCATGGTGCAGTGAATCTGGTACAGGTGAAGGGTCGTATGTGCACTAAAGCTATTGCTCTTAAAAAGTGCTGTACTGGAGGTCAGAAGGACCATGCTGAAGAAGGCTAAAGCAAGCCGCAGACTGAGACGGGATTAAACGTGTAATGCCTTTCTCCTAATGAGGATGATAGTGGTGCCAATTTTGGAGGATTGTTTTGAGCATTAAATTAAGCTAATGTAAAATTATCGCTCTGTCTGTTCCAAACTTTCAGGCTCTTCAGATGGTATGTTCTATCACTGCCTGTGCACTGATGTTTTCCCTTGAGACACACATGACTGTCAGGCAATGAAGATGAAGGAAAGCCAGACTTGTCTGTGTCGACCCGACTAAGCCCAGGGGTTGTGGGATGGAGAGAGTTGTGCCATATAGTGGAGAGCCCCGAGCACCAAGAAACCCCCCAGTCACCTCTCACCCCACAATGCAATGCTTAGCCTTCGGTAACAGTCCCATACGTTTCAGCTATTATTGTTGTGATGCTATTATTGTCATAAATATCTGCTAATGTATAATGTCTACGTCTCGCCTGTAACAGCCTCTGTTAAACCCACAATTACCCTAACAAGTTATGACCTGTAATTTTTGGAAGAGTATCAGCCACCTGGTTCCAGGGTGATGAAGAATATGGTTGTCTCCGTCCGTGTCTTTGTCAAGGATGACCAACAATTTCTGAAGATTTCGAGTCCCCCAAAGCAAATTATTTCAGCTTTCCTAATGCCGGCCAATAAAGGAGACAATCTCTTAGGAATTTAGCGTCAGGGAGTTTATCTTTATTTTTCCTTTAATTAAAAAATGATGAAGAAAAATTCATTATAGATTAGAGTACGAAAGGATAAAGTACCAAAGGAGTTCCTCTAATACAAAGATACACATAAATTAAATCTAAAAATTTAAAAAGAAAATTAGTCCAATAAGGTGGAGTTTATTTTACCCTACAGTTTAGTCTTACAACTTAATTTTAATTCACTGCTTAAATATGTTTAAAAGCAAGCAGAATAAGGTACAGGTTAAATAATTTTCTTATTATGCACTGGAAATGCTTCTATGACTATTTACCTGAGCTGGGAAACCCATGGTTACTGCGTTAGAAAAGCTGCTACCTGTTTCCCTGAGTCAGAAGGCCTTGTCCGTGGGACTCCTATCTGGAGCTTGATAGTGTTTCTCAATTGTCTTAGTTTCCTGGAGCTGCCGTAAAAAAATTATCACAATCTTGGAGGCTTAAAGCAACAGAAATTTATTCTCTCACAATTCTGGAGGCCAGAAGTCCTAAATCAATGTGTCAGCAGAGCTGTGCTTCCTCCAGAAGTTCTAGGACAGATTCTGTTTCTTACTTCTTCTAACTTCTGGTGTTTGTCAACTTTCTTGGCTTGTGGTCACATCACTCCAATTTCTGCCTTCCTCTTCATAGTGACTTCTCATCTTTGTGTGTTCTCTTCTGTCATTTATGAGGACACTTGTCACTGGAATTAGGGCCCACCTGGAAAATTGAGAATGTTCTCGTCATCGCAAGATCCTTCATTTTATTACATCTGCAAAGGCTCTCTTTACAAATAAGGTCACATTCACATTTTCCAGGTATTACAATGCGGACCAACCTTTTTGAAGGCCACCATTCAACCCTACAGTCTGCTCACTGGCCCCCCAAAACTGACATCTGTCCTATGTGCTAAATACATTCGCCTTATCCCAACATACCCAAAAGTCTCAACCCACTACATCAACTCTAAGTCCAAAATCTTATTTAAATATCATAAGCTCAAAAGTCCCAAATATCATCTATTTCTTCTTGGTTCAGTTTTGGGAGGTTGTATGAGTCTAAGTATTTATCCATTTCTTCTAGATTGTCCAATTTGTTGGCATATAGTTTTTCATAGTATTCTTTTATAATCCTTTGTATTTCCATGGTATCTGTTGTAATTTCTCCTCTTTCATTTCTAATTTTATTTATTTGAG